>CM035148.1:36062804-36662804 GCA_020205605.1 Panax ginseng
GTACCCAGTGGCAAAGCCACATGTAGTTGTATAGGGTCAATCGCCCCCACTAGAAAAAAAAATTTGTTTTATAATGTAAGGTAAATTTTAAAATTTTTAAGTATTATATATAAATTGACCCCACTAAAATTTTATAAATTTTCTATTATACGGGGTCAAATTAAAAATTTATAACTTTGTCAATCAAATTTTAATCACATATGACTCGTATCATCTTAATATATGTATCTCTCTATAATATTTTAAACTAAATAATAATCTAATTTATATTATTTTCAAAAATAAATAATGAATTACTTACTTATGAATAGTTGTGATTAAAAAAGTCTAGTATGAGTCAATATAGTGTATATATAAGTATAAAGTGGAGTATTAAAAAAAATTTGGCTCAAAAGTAAAATATTTTCCTCAAACCCCGCCAAATTATTTGTAACTCGATAATAATTTCAATTTACTGACAAAAATTCATGGCTTAGCCACTAATTGTACCCTATAGTTGAGAGATGCCAAATAGACTAATATCCGTCCAAATTGCTTACATGGCTGCCACATAGAAATACTAAAAATACTAATTAAAAAAATACTAAATACTAATTAAAAAAAATATTAAAATACTAATTAAAAATACTAAATACTAATTAAAATATATATTAAAATACTAATTAAAAATACTAAAATACTAAAAAAAATCAAATTTAAAAATACTAAAATTCTAATTATTTTGTTAATTAAAAAAAATACTAAAATACTAAAATTATTTTACTAAATATTAGTATTATATACTTTTTACATACTAAAATACTAATTACATACTAAAAATACTAATTAAACAAATATTTACATATTTATAAGTTTTTTATAAATAAAAATATTTTTATGAAATGTAAGGATTAAGGAATATATACTATTTTAACAATTATTAAAGTGAAGAAGATGAATAGCATTAGCTCCATCCTTCCTACCCCCAATTCGTTCCTCCTTCCTCTCTCCTCTCGAAATCGTCTTAGCAACAACAAAAGGAGGAGCATCAGCCATGGTCATCGATCAAAGCCCACCAATTACAGTCCACCCCGTCCCCAACTCTACCATCAAGCTATTGTTCGTTGAAATGGGCGTCGGTTGTGGTGGTGGTATTAACGGCGGTGGTAGATTGGGTGGATCACGTCTCCTTCCTCCCTCATGCAATGACTAGCGCCGCCTCCCTCCGCCTCGACAACTCATCCTGCATCTCGCCTTCCTCTGTGCATGGCAAGTGGACTTTGTCCTCGCCACGACCTCGATCTTCACCCCATTGTTATCTATGATTTCTTTTCAAATTTGTGATTTCTTTTCAATTTGAGAGTATCTATGATTTCTTTTTTGTTGGTTGCTGAAATGGATTATTTAGTGCCCTTATTCTAGATTTTTGTAGTATTGATAGATTGGGTGGATCTGTATGTATATGTGGTGAATTTGTTGGTGATGATTTGAATTTTGTTGGTGGATTATACGGATTTGAATTTTGTTGGTGGTGTTGATGTCTCTAGTGGTGATATTAGATGGTGGTGGTGGTGGTGGTGGTGGTGGTGGACTGGGTGGTTCATATGATCATTTTACACAATACAATTATTAATAAATAAACTTAATAATAAAATACACATAATAAATAAATTATCAAATATATATAAAATATTATTTTTATACACATCAGATAGTACAGTAGCATTTTTTGTTTTAATTATTTGACACGTCAGCAAAATATGTCCAACTGTTAATTTCGTTTGTCTATTTGGTATGTCTGTCAACGACAGGGGTACAATCGACCCAAAAATTGTAACGTTAGGGGTACTTTTGGACAACAAAAAAGTATAAAGTGCTCGATAGACATCGCGGTAAAAGTCAGGGGTATTTTTGGACCTTCTCCCATTAAAATAAACTCTTATTTCTATAAAAAAAAAAAAAAATACTCTGTACGTCATGTGTGTCAATGACATGATATAAATTTAAAAAAATACTCTTATTTTTATAAATTTTAAAAAAAAATTATATACTTAATCATCGACACATGACAGACATAATATTTTCTTTTATAGAAATAAGAGTTTATTTTAATTGTTAATTAACTTTCTTAAATATATGTTTAAAATTGACTTCTGTTTAAAATTTCCATAATATCATGTTTATGTGCTATAGGCACCTTAACAAATGACCAACTCCAAGAAAGAAATCAAAAAATTCAAATAATACACTCATTTCTATACCCAAGATTAGTAACTCTAGATATAAAATATTTAAATATTTTGACTTTTGGAATCCAACAACACTCATAATTTTATTTGAAAAAGACCAAGTCTCCTGCCTGCCTGCCTTAATAATAATTTACTTTACCTTCCAAAGTAGTTAAGTAGGAAAAACCAATATAGTATAAATGTTACAAATTCAAAACAATTGGATAAGACCATACGGGATAAAGAAAACTAAGTAAATAGTATTGGAGTTTTAACACCTTGTCTTTGAGTTTTAATTTGGTGATAAAAGAAAAGAAAGCGAATGAAAACAAAAAGAGATAATGTCAGTTTTGTAATAGAAGAGAATTTTTTTTAAGAAAAATGGTGTTTTTGAGTTTTAATTAGAAAAAAATATAATAAAAAAGAATGTATTTCGAGTCAAAAAAATTCTTCTCATTTTTTTTCTACAACTAAAAACTTTATAGGATATTAGTTAAAAAAGAAAAGAAAGTAGAAGAGAGTATTTACTTTTTGAGCGAAATATTACACATGCAGAGAGAAATAAGGAAAGTAGTACAAAATTATCATTACTTTAAAAAGTCACTTGTACAAAAAGAGGGTGGTGGGGGTATTTACTATGGGCAAAGCCAAGGAGGGCACAAACCCATGGACTGAAAATTCAGTGGCGGTAGGTGCCCCCCTGCCCCTAGGGTAGAACCGCCCCTATATATATATATATATATAGGGAGCGGATCAGATCCAGACTCCCGTATTTTGTTAAAATACAGATTTTTTTTAATTTTTTTTGTTTACTGTGAGTTTAAATATAAATATTGTATAATAGACATTGTTCAAACTCAAAAAGAGTCCTCATTACAATTATTGATACACTATTTTACAAAAATAGTGAGGACTGCTAAAACAACTTTCTAGTTCCTGCTATATTCTCACCTCCTGAGAAGAAAAATAGAACAAAAAGGAAAAGGGTGAGCTCAACTAGACCAGTAAAAAATATTTTGACTAAGATAATATACAACAATTTATCATTAGTCTTCAACAGAGAAAAATCTGATAGAATATAATAGACAACAAGTTTTAGATCAACAATCGCAATAAAATGACAATCCATTAGAAGAGTCAGTAGAGAATGAATTCTACTATCTTCTAAGATTTAAAAGTTCATCATCAATGTTTTATCCCTGTAACATCAATCAATATACATCTTGAATCGAATATTCATCTTTGCACTACAAGCCAAAGATATTCATTTGTATCACCAGTTGGTCATGTTCATCTCAACACACACTACAAAAAAAAGGTCATTCTAGACGGACTATGTTGTTACTAATGACTCTAATGCCGTCGGTAATGAGGTCATTGGCGACGACATAGTCCGTCGCCTCTCCCCGTCAGCCCCCTGTAGGTCGCCGCCTTAGCTCCCATCGCTGCCATCGGAATTAAGTCATTCTTAGATGGGGTTATTACTTGACCAACGATGTCGCTTCATTATATGTCATTAGCGACGGCACTAGCGACGGACATGCCGTCGTCAATAAGCATTCTTAAATTTTAATGTCACTATCATTCTCGACGGCAATGCCATCGCCAATGAGTGCATATGCCGTCGCCAATAACCTATAGGTCATTCTCGATGGCCCCCCGTCGCCAATGACCCCGTCACCAATGACCTACTTAAAAAAAATTAAAAATTACAAAATTCCCCTATTCATTTATATTTACATAATTGTACCTGTTATAATTAAAGAAAAATAAATAATGACAATGCACGCATATCAATAACAGTCGAATCTTTTACCATCAACAATCAATATAGTTAGATACAAAACTCTAGTCTGTACAACTCAAAAGCTATTTAAATACATAAATGAAAGTTAAAATATAAACATAAACTAACTACAGCCCAAGATCAGGAATGTCAGTGTCATCATCACCGCCATCTATCGTACGACCGCCGGTCCCATCGCCTGTCCCACCTCCGATCCCACCCTCCATAGTCTCATCAGCATCAGCTCGACGGTCATCACCATCTCCACCACAGGCATCGCCTGTACCGCAGCCTCCACCCCCATGAGTCTCATCAACAAGACCCTACACAGGTAAAATATTAATAACGAAGTCGAAAATGGAGCATATTTAAATTATTTTAGTTTGTGTTCTACAAATATGGCAAACGGGCTGATAACTCAGCATCCGTATATCGGAATCGAGTCCAAAAAGTTGCAACGCATGTCTAATACCTATGTGGTGCTATGTGTGTGTGTGCGTGGCGTTCGGACGACCGAGGCGGATTTTGACCTCTTTTTCGGCTTTTTGCCTAAGTGTTGTTGAGTTTTGCAAACTAGGCGATAACTCGGATTTTGTATATCGGAATCGAGTCCCGTAAGTTCTAACGCGTGTCTAATACCTACGCGGTGCTATGTATGTGTTTGCGTGGTGTTCGGACGGCCGAGGCGGGTTTTGACCTTTTTTCGGGTTTTTGACTAAGTGTTGTTGAGTTTTGCAAACTGGGCGATAAATCGGTCTCCGTATGTCAGAATCGAGTCCCGTAAGTTCTAACGCGTGTCTAATACCTACAAGATGCTATATGTGTGTTTGTGTGGCGTTCGGACGGCCGAGGCGGGTTTTGACCTCTTTTTCGGCTTTTTGCCTAAGTGTTGTTGAGTTTTACAAACTGAGCGATAACTCGGTCTTCGTATGTCAGAATCGAGTCCCGTAAGTTCTAACGCATTTTTAATACCTACGCGGTGATATATGTGTGTTTGCGTGACGTTCGGACGGCCGAAGTGAGTTTTAACATCTTTTTCGACTTTTTGCCTAAGTGTTGTTGAGTTTTACAAATTGGGCGATAACTCAATCTTCGTATGTCAGAATCGAGTCCTATAAGTTCTAACGGATGTCTAATACATACGAGGTGCTATGTGTGTGTCTGTGTGGCGTTCAAACGGCTGAGGCGGGTTTTGACCTATTTTTCAGTTTTTTACCTAAGTGTTGTTGAGTTTTGCAAACTGAGCGATAACTCGATCTCCGTATGTCAGAATCGAGTCCCGTAAGTTCTAATACGTGTCTAATATCTACGCGGTGCTATGTGTGTGTTTGTGTGGCATTCGGACAGTCGAGGCGGGTTTTGACCTCTTTTTTGGCTTTTTGCCTAAGTGTTGTCGAGTTTTACAAAATGGGCGATAAATCGATCTCCGTATGTCAGAATCGAGTCCCATAAGTTCTAACGCATGTCTAATACCTACGCGGTGCTATGTGTGTGTTTACGTGACGTTCGGACGGCCGAAGCGGGTTTTGATCTCTTTTTTGGCTTTTTGCCTAAGTGTTGTTGAGTTTTGCAAACTGGGCGATAACTCGATATCCGTATGTCAGAATCGAGTCTCGTAAGTTCTAACGCGTGTCTAATATCTACGCAGTACTATGTGTCAGAATTGATCTCCAAAGTGTTGTTGAGTTTTGCAAACTGGGCGTTCGGACGGCCTAATACTTATGCGGTGCTATGTTTCTTATGGGTTTTCATATTTGTCGAATAAATGTTTGATACGCAACTTTATATAAGTAATATAATTACAAATTTCATAAATTAAGGAAATACATCAATAATTGTCTTTACCTGTCTAACATGTGGTGGGAAGATGTTCATCTTTGCACTACGGGCCAAAGATATTCATCTTTGCACATGTTCATCTTTGGACTACGGGCCAAAGATATTCATCAGTTAATCATTCATCTTTGCACTACAGGCCAAATATATTCAGTAATATCATCATTTAGGACTGAGGATGATGAAAAATATCTTAAAGAAAATGAATCCAGTGAGATAAAAGATCAAAGATTATGGATTCGTACTTTAGTTTATCCAAGTTCAAAAATACCTTATAATAATAAATTGTGGAGCAAAATTCAAGAATGAAGATCAAAACATGGATACAATTAAAGATAGTAACCATATATATAGACAAATTGGATAAATAAATGAAAATTTTATTTTTTCTGTGAATAGTGTCGTATTCGTGAATAATGTCGTATACGTGAATAGTGTAAGACCCCAACTTTTATGAATAAAGAATAATTTTCTCGAATTATATTTTTTAATATTATGGTGTGGATTTTATATAATGTTATAGTTGTGGGTAATATTTACAAATTTTGGAAAGTAAGCAAGTAATTATATAATATTCGATTGGTCGGGGAATATTCGTTTTAACATGGAATATTAAATGCGACCAGATAATCATTAATGGACCCCACAAGGGAAGTATTATAAGTAGTTAGAAAACGACATGAATTATCTTTTATAAAAATAACTACGAAAAGTTTTCACGTTAAAACCTGTTGAACTACCCTATAGTAAAAAGTACGATGTCTGGCGTGGTTGCAAAAGTACACTGCGGTATTGATTATTGATCTTTACGAGAAGTCACTTAGTTATACTCAATTATTGCTATAGTAATTCTTTGCGCATCATATCTCTCGTATTATTGAATCAATTATTGTCACAAAGATTATCTCGTATAATATTTATTATTATTAAATCAATAATTGAGACGACAAAGTTATTCATATTATTATTTGCAATATTGATGATGTCTAGAAGTTACATCGAGGAGAGCTAGGTTTGGTCACCTAATTGCGGCGCCAATAAGGAGAAATCCTTATCGAAAAGCCCCTCTTTCACAGGAGCGACACAGTTGTTAAATATTGTGAATTATAATATTAATGATGAATAAGTTCGTGTTGATTAAAGATGAAATGGATAGTTCCATTTGTGTTAGAATTATTAGTGTTAGTGAAAATCGATATTTATTTCGATAAAAAAATGATGTCTGGAGGTTATATTGACCAATCGGGTAATTAATCGGATAAATGAGCAATTAATTGCTATTATTTCACATGCTTATAACTATTTGTTCACATGTGGGTACTATTGATTCACATTCTTGTACTATTAGGGGAGTTGGTGCAAGATTGATAATACTTGCATGACTAAGTTAAAAATAGAGGTGTAGATGGAGGTACTATACTGTAATTATTTTTTTCACATGATTAAAACTATTGAGTCACATGATTTACTATTGATTCACATGATTTACTATTAGGGGAGGTGGTGAAAGTTTGATAATACTTGCAGGACTAAATTAAAAATGAAAAAAAAGAGGAAGGTATTATACTATAATATTTCGAGCCCCAAAACGTGCAATTATCGAAACTATATTTTCCTATAAATAGAAGCTCATTCTTCCTTCATTTCTCACCAATTCACTAAAGCTATAGATCAATTATTATAGAGAAAAATTATAGAGAGAGAGAAGAAGAGAAGTCTGTTACCTCGTTATTCTAGTATCCAGTCTTCTTCTATGGTAAGGGGTATTATTCTTTCGTGTTCATGAAGAGAGTTATTTTCTTTCAATACTCGTATGGGTGGTTATTCTATTTTTTAATTATTATGTTGGAATAACTTTTATACATCAAGTACTCGCATACGTGGTGAAATTCTTACATTATTCCATTCTTTATTATTACATTGGAATAACCTCCGTTCTGCATGCTGATCTATCGCATGCACGGTGAATTATGTTGTTATTCCATTCATTATTATTACATTGGAACATCCTCATCTAAAAGTGCGGATTACGCATAACTTTGGTTCCATTCTTTATTATTCATTGGAACATCCCGTCTGCAAATTACGCATTGCACGGTTCCATTCTTTATTATTCTATTGGAATATCACATGCATGCGGATTACGCCTGACCTAGTTCCATTCTTCATTTTTCTGTTGGAATAATCTGTCTACGTGGATTACTGCATGGCGGCAAAAATCCATTTGCAGTTTCATATATTCTATTATACGCAGTTAGTTAAAGTTTTGGCTTCTATACTCCATGAAATTAGTGAAATATCCTTAATATTTGCGCTTCATCAAGTATCTTTTCATAGAAATATTCTTCTGAGCATTCTTGAATTTTACTCCACAAAACAGTATCATGTTGACAATTTGGACGTTATTGAGTTCAGAATAAATTAACTTATAAATCTTTAAAATTTATTCTTGAACTTATTTTATTGAATTCTTATATCATTGTCATCATCCTCATATAATATGTTGAAAGTCATCTGTGGCCTGTAGTGCAGAGATGGACTTGGTATGATTATGACCAGTGGCGAAGCCAGGAACGTATAGTAGTGGGGTCAAAATTATTAGTAAGTTATAAAAAAGTTGGCGGGGTTTGAGGCGGCGCCCTCGCTGAATCAATTTTTAATACTTTATACTTCGGTTAGACAAATACATCCAAATATCCAATTTAATAATACTAACAAAAGGGGGAAATCACAATTGATTTCTAAAAATAAAACTGAGGTTGGAGAAATTGAAGAGAGAGTAATTTATGTTACTCGCAGAACACAAAAAGTCGCAAGAGAGTCACAGTAGAATAGAGTCGCACTCCATTCTCCACGCTCGCGGCTCACCAGTCACCAGTACCCACTTCGACCACTTGCGAAAGGCTTTGATGGTTCACGGTTTGGCTTTTGCCTTTGGCGATTTGGCTTTGCCCCATCTCTCTCTATTTTGTGGCTTGGCCGCTTGGGTACCTATAATTAAAAAAAAAAAAATCGAAGTGGGGTCAAAAATTGAGTGGAGGTCAAAAATTGAGTGGGGTAAAAAAAATTTGTAAGTGATTTTAAAAATTGAGTGGGGTCAATTGACCCCACAAATTTACCATAGCTTCGCCCCTGATTATGACCAGGGATTATTAGGTATAATCATGACCGTAATGTTAAAAATGATGTGGAAAAATCTTCATTGGCCGTAGTGCATTGATGGACAGTTGTTGGCATGATCATGACCATTGATGAATACACAAATATCATTGGCCATAGTGCAGGGATGATGTGGTTTATTATTATTATTATTATTATTATTATTATTATTATTATTATTATTATTATTATTATTATTAAAAATGGAATTAAGGGTTCAATCCCATTCCCATACTCTAAACAGGTAAACAAACCTAGCCTTTGTAAAAATCATAATCCAAGACTACTTATTAGCATAGGCGCAAAAAAATAATAATAATTTAAGATAACAAATAAATTGTAAAAAAACTTAACTGATCATCTCATTTTTTTGGCGACATAGGATGGACTAAAGAGTATAAATGATCTAACAATGATTAATAATGAGAAATTGATACATGTTAAATATATAACATACATATACATATATACTCCACTATAGTTTATACATACATACATACATACATACATATATATATATATATATATATATATATATATAAGCATTAAATTGGTGGGTCTTCCTTCATCTTAGCATGAACTTTTAGTTTGCATGAAGGCTTGGATAGTTTATGCTAGTAGGAGTGCCGGGTAAGTAACTTTATAATTAAAAATTCTTGTAACTTAGTTGATTTGAGCATTTGTTTAAAGAGTGTGGGAGGTCTAGAGTTTAATTCTCAAGGAGAGCATTATTTTATTTTATTTTAAAGTCATGGTAGAAGCCTCAGACCCATCCATGGGGAGGACCTATTAACGTCTTAGGGCCAAAATGGCCCAAGTTTTCATGGGGTAAAAAAATTAAACTCAAAGCCCAATTTTTACGGGTCAGCCCGACCCACGGGCCTGGTCCAATTTTGTTAGGTCTATACGCGTCCATGTAATTTGTATGAAAAATAATCAAAAGGTTGTGGGTATTTTCGTACATTTGACCCAAATTCTTGGCGGTAATTCCAGTGATACACGTACACTAGTTACCACTGGTAGTATAAATAAGACATAATCATTTTCTTCATAAATCATAGTAATAAATAAGAAGGAAAATCACAGATTTAAAGAAAATGTCTATTACTGCCGGTCAATTCATTCGTTGCAAGGGTAATTTCTTCCTATTACTATCATTTTATCAGGGTGTTTTTTTTGGGTGTATGAGTTTAATTTCTCGGTTTCTGATATGGGTTTTGATCATTTTACTATTTTTTTGATTTCATATTTTGTGAATTGATATTACATTTCATGAATTCTGGGTTTTGATATTTTGTGAATTGTATATTGCTTGCATGCTTTTTAGGTGTAATATGTTTGATTCTCTATTTGGGTGTTCATTTAAAGACGATACCTTGATGATATTAGGTCAGATTTATGTGGTAAGCAATCAATTTTGACTTTTAGAAGGATATCAACAAATATTTATAAATATCGACTCCCCAGTCCCAAAATAAAAACTCAGTTTTGATTTTTTTTTTTTTTTTTTTGTCAACTTGACTGTTTTTAGAACTAAAAGAATATATAGCTACATTTTTGAATTTATTAAACTAGAGTTAGTAGTAAATTGATTGTAGTTTCTTTTGGTTATAATCTGTTCACCTGAGTTGAGTATGAGTGAATTTATATTTTGAACTTAGTATGAGTATGGCTTATTATGTTTTTTTCTTTTTGTGAAACCTACACTGTGGTGAGAAGTAGATACACATAATTTCATATATAATCGATATCAACTAACATCAAGAGAAATAAATTTCTCACATTAAAGGAGAAATCTCACATGTTTTCAATGAGAATTGAACTTTGGACTAAAGGTTTCAACGACGTCATTGACGAGTACGGCTGTTAATTTGTTTATTACATCAGCTAAAATTAAAAAAAAATACTCCTACATGACTTGCAAAACTAGAATGATTGATTGATCGCAATTTTGTTCATCCTAATGTGACCACTATTCCTTGTATTAACTATTGATATTTTTTTAATTGTGAACGCATTATGTACCTACTGTGGCATGGGAATTAGCCGGGAAGCCATTATTGGTAGATGAAGTCCACAAAAGATGGAAGTTCGTATAAAGATCCTCTTCACCTTGTTGTGCCACACTGATGTCTACTTCTGGGATGCCAAGCTAAGATAATAAAACACATTCCATATGAAACTTATGCCAAGCCATTATTCTTTATTGTTTGTAATAACATATTTGGAGTACTGTTTTTATTTTTTAATTGATTAATTTAAGGTAGTAACAACTTATTAGAGGATATCTCTCATTATTAGTCTAATTTCCCACTGATTCTTGCATTCATATGATAAATCCATATCCACCCCATTACTAACTTATAACCATTGCTTGTACATGGAGTATATTGTGTTAACGGATATTTTGTTCTCTATTGTGGCAGGGGCAAAATCCTCTGTTTTCTCGTATATTAGGTAATGAAACCCGTGGGTATGAAATAAATGTTTCAATTTATATAAAGAAAATTCTGAAAACCTAAGAAAAGAGATGTTATTTAACTTTATAATATAATTAATCGTAGTTTTATCTTTTTAAATTTATATTTAGCAATTTTATTTACTTCTTTTTAATCTGATATTTAGTTCTTTGATTTTTCATGCCTATAGAATTGTCGAGTGTAGGTGAGGGTGTGACAAACCTCAAACCAAGGGTATCATGTGCTCCCTATATTTACAGAGGAATGTAGAGATTGCCGTCACTGTAAATCAGAATAGAGCAATATGTGTTATCTCCTCAGGATAAATACTGATAGGGGTGGAAAGTCGAGGCTCTCGAAAAATGGACAACCTATATATCACTTTCTTGACACTTCCACCTTTAGCCAGTACACTGTTGTTCATGTTGGTTATGTTGCTAATAAACCCTGCGGCTCCACTTGTCAAATAATAATGATATTAAAAAATGTAATTGTAACTTTGTCTTCAATTGATGCATTTTTCTTATGCTCAAAGGTATGGGCGCTACCTTGAACGCTGCCAAACAGACTAAGGGTTCCACTGTTGCTGTTTTCGGACCGACAAATTAGGTGATAGTATAATTATGTTCTAATTTTCTTAAAGTTAATTGATTTTATTTATTTTATTTTCTATACTCTATAAGTATTTTCTTAAGTACCACTTCTTTCTTGGCATGCAAATACTTTTTTAGTTAAGTCAAGAAAAAAAATTAAATTAAGATTATTCTGCTCACTTAAGAGGATCATTACTACAAAAAGATATTATATTTTAACTTGCCAAGTTCGAGTTCATTTAAAAGTTAAATGAGTTGAGTTTAAATGAGTCTAAGATTTGCTGTACAAACTTGGTTCGTTAAATATATGAGTCAATTTTGAGCACGATTTAAGCGAGTCGAGCATATTGAGCTTATGTATGATTTTTTTTTAAGAACTCTAGCTTTTAGTATAAAAATAAGAAAAAACAACTAATCAAATGTTAAATAAACCGGGACTAAACAAGTCTAGCCTAAATGAGCCAGGCTCAAGCCAGACATCCCATTGTTTGAGCTCTACTCATTTAACTAAACATGCAAAGGAGTTTGTTCCAACTCAAGTCGAGCTTAAGTCATGCTTAGTCTAGTTGAGTCGAGCTAGGTCAGACTCATTAACAGATCGGTTAATTTACAGCGTGCTAAAAGCATCTTTTCCTTGTTGATCTACTAAGCCATTATTTTAACATAGTTTCTTTCTAATTTTCATCTTTTGTTACATGCATGCTATTATTTTTAGTAAATGACAAAGAAATTTTATTGCTAAAGAAAAAAACAAAAGCCAAAGACTTGGACTAGTTTCATTATAACATTTGTCAAACAAACGGAAAACAAAGCATCTACTCATTTTGCAAGGGTTTACACCATTTAATTACTTTATAATTTGAACTACAAAAAAAAAATAATTAAAAATGAACGTCATGGAAAAAATCTACACCTGAGGTGGTCTTGTTAATGTAATTTGTTGAGATATATCTTACCTTATTCGTCTTATTACCCATCAATTCTCATAGAGGATGAAGGGACAGATGCAAGTGGAAAAGAGGAAACCCAAGTCTAACAGAACCAGCCCTTCACATAATTTAAAAGCTTTGATTTATAACATACTCAAAACTTTTAGTGGATAAAATTTAAATTATTTATTTGATATAATCAAACCGAAAATCATCATTTAAGTTAACAATAAGAACCCAAAACTTAGATCACATTCTAGTCAATAACCTAATGCACAAAACTAAAAAGAGGTGGAAAATAGAGCATTCAGTTTGAGTATTTCTTATAGAAACTCCTTGATGTTGAACTTGTAACCTTTTGAATGTTCATAGTATACAGTTAGAGCAACAACTAACTGTGGAATGTAATGCCCAGCATGAAAACGTCTATGCATATATCGAACTTCTAAAATTGTTATTATTTGTTAGTAAAGTACAGTTCTGAAAATGTTAATCAGAATGAACTAAATGTAACTTGAATGTATATATCACATAGTATAATATCATTGTAAATGTAAACTGAGCTGAAAATATTTTGAAACTTAAAATCTCACTACATAATATTTTGTTGTTACAACTCTTATAAATTGATAGATAAAAACTCCTCAAAAAACTTAGAATCATGAAGTACTGACATATCTTTATGATGCAGGTAAAATTACATTCAATCTATTTTGCGAAAATTTCATCCGAATATATAATGAACCCAACTCTCTGAAGGCACCCCCACCAACTGAGGAGCAACCTAGACCTGAACATGAAAAACATTTTAACTATATAATTAATACGTAGTTGAACATGAAAAAACTTTGAACTATATAAATAAAACCAAAGAAGCTAATTGTGTGTACATTTCATCAACTTGTTTAACTGTCCAACACAAATTTATTTTCCAAAGAGTGCCATTGGGTCATCTTGACCCACCGACCGCCACAAGTCTACCCAAAAAGTAATGATGTTGGTACTTTTGGTAGTAATCTATACAAGATAGTACATCTCACGTGTGTATCAAGACTGGGGTATCAAATTTGTCCTTTCAAAAAGATAAATTTTATAGAGACAATGATCTGAATCCATTCACATGTTCATGGTGGTGAAAAGAAAGAAAAATTTACTTCATGTAGTTGAAATCTTTTAAATAACATAACTATCAGTACATTTTGAGCATGAACAGTTCTAGTTCCCTACAACAAGCAGCAGCCCAGAGCACAATTTAAAAGTTAAAACAGGAAAATAGAGGAGGCACAAAACCCATAAATCTCAAGTATCAAAGGCTAACAGTTTAAAGAACCCATTATGTACAATAATGGCTCGTCAAAAAAAAACCACCTCAACTGGCCACCTCTCTATTTTTTTGTGTTTATCTCAAAAGACCAAGAGCCTTTGGCTTAAGTGATATTCTAGGCTTCTTGCAAAGCAAGAGGTCTTAGGTT
Organism: Panax ginseng; assembly: GCA_020205605.1. Taxonomy (NCBI): domain Eukaryota; kingdom Viridiplantae; phylum Streptophyta; class Magnoliopsida; order Apiales; family Araliaceae; genus Panax; species Panax ginseng. The sequence goes on from CM035148.1 coordinate 36,077,246, forward strand.
CGAATCCCCCAACCCCAACCCCGAAATTAGAAAACTTAGCAAAAAAAATAATGAAAAAAAAAAGAAGAAGACAATATAGCAAAAGGTAAGCATGATTTTTCAAGCTACAAGGCTTCAGCCTGTTTAGGCCTAGGCCGGGCTTTTTCAAGTTTTGGGGCAGTCAATATCATATTATAGATGCCTGTTTAGGCCTCCAGACTATCCAATCCAAGCTTAGGCCCAAAGCAAACCATACTTGTTAAAACTTTTTACAAACTGGGCCAAGCGAAATGTTGGAATTTGAGTCATTTTGTGCAATTTTAACTTAAGATATTTCAAATTAAAAAATAAAATTAATTAATTTAATTTTAGTCAACATAATTATAAATTTTATCATCTATGTAGAAGCATTACTAATTTAAAAAAGATTATTATTTTGAAAATACAAATAAGTTATGGTAAATTAAATTTAAAATATCTTATATTGACTTTCAAAATAAATTATTGATCTTATATTTTAAAATAGAGAAAATATCACATAATAATTTACCAGTGTCCATATTATATGTGACAACCCGAGAAATTAGAAAATTATTAAAATCTTAAATGATTGGTTTAAGGTCAAATAATAGACCTGCATGCAGAATAATAAGTGTATGTGTTTGATGTTTTCGTAAAGGAATTTTGAGGATTTAAAATTTCTTTTAGTGAATTATTCAGATTAAGGGTATGTGTGTATATATTCGTGATTACGGTATTATGTGTACAGAATGTGGTTATGGTCAAGTGTTGACCAGATAAATTATATCCGTCAAAAACCCTAATATTATTGTAACGTCAACGTTCAGTTATAAAATTATTACGATTTATAAGAAACCCTAGAAATCGGTTCTGGAAACCCTAATTTCAGTACCGGGAATCCAAAATCCTAATTCAGTATTTGAAACCCTAATTTGGGAAGTCAAAGGCTAAATATAATGGCTTAAGTATTTGTGATTATATATTAGGGATAACCCTAATTGTTAAATTAGAAATCCTAATGTTTTGTATAAAATCCTAAGGGATTAAAAGTTATGTGTGTAATGAATATGAATTATGTGTATGATTAAATAAATATACATTATATAATGTGAATACATCTATTTTGTATATAAAAGTGAAGTAAGAATTAAATTATGTAACCTAATATATATATTAGGTGTGATAATTAAATAACCTAAATGGTTATCGTTATTTAGTGGTCCTAATATTTTATTTTTTATATTAGTGACCTAATTTAAGAGAATTGTGGAACATGTCACAATTTATTAAATTATTTTGTTCAATAGGTGAGTAAAGGAATATGAAGATTATGTGATGGTTTATATTGTTTATTATATAAACAAATAAAAGAAACTAATGTGATCCTAATTATATATTAGGAATGAAGAATTTAATAACTTAAGGGTTATGAGATGAGAAAATTATGGTATTTAGAATATATACCAATTATGAGAGATTTATTTTATACATCTCGCTTAATTAATTTTATAACCTAATTTTAGCAAGTCTAATTGGGTTAAGAAAATAAATGTGCATGAGTAAGGATTTAAGTTATAATTGAGGAAAATGAAAACCCTAATTAAATGATTTGGGTTGGATAAGAATTAAGAGTGTTGGACTATGTTAATTTATACGGCCCAAAGAATTAAATTTTAAGTCCAATATATTATTTATTGATAGCCCAAAAGATGAAAATGGTGACCCAAATTTAAGCCCAAATAAGGAGGGACATATTGACATTTGGTATAATAAATAAGAATTAAAAAGAAATCATTTATTAATGTGGAAATTACTAGTATACCCTTTTGTTTTATTAGTGTATTATTAGTAACATTGTTGATAAGAATCTTCAATTATGCTAGCTAATCAATTGCTTCTAGAAGTCACTCATGTTACTATGCTATTACACCTCAATTATCAAGCAAACTAATGTATAGATACATTTCTTACATTATTACACTAAACAAAAATCATATTCTTCACTTTTCTCATCTTATTTTCCAACATAACTAAGAAAGAAAGAGAGAGACAGAGAGAGGGGAGAGAGGGAGTTAGGAAACTCCAAGAAAGAAGGAGAAGAGATTTTGATTTTTCATTCCATCCAAGATCCATCACATAGTTGGAAGAAAAAGATATGTCATGAAGCTAAAGGTAAAAATTTCCTAAACTCAAAACTCTTGTTAGTTTAAAGTGTTATGTTATGGTGTTTTAGATCAAGTGTTGAACTTATGATTTTGAACCATAAGTTTAAGATCTTGAACATGAGAACTATAGATCTACATGATAAATGATATTTTATGGTTAGATCTTGCCATTTTTAGGGTTGATAGGCTTGAACAAAGAAGAATAACCAAAATGCTTTTTTTTTTTTTGGTTCTAAATGAGTTAGTGGACTGCTGCCCTAAAACAGAAAATTTCGGATTTGTTAGAGTGCTCTAAAAATTCTGGACTTGTGATATGTTATAGTACACTCAATAAGCTTTCCATAGACTCCAAACGGACTAAATCCGACATCGGAGGAGGAGTTATGGGATTTCTCCCAAACTACACAAAGTTAAGAAAAGCGTGAAAAGGATGCTTTGGGGACAAATACTTAGGGCTAAATTCGAGCTAAACATATCCAAATATGGATTGTGATATATGAAAACTGTAGTTTGGAAAGATACGAATCCAACAAAATTGACGGATCATTAATCTGAGTTACATATTTCGTTTATTTAAGTTTCGCCAAAATTTTCCGAGGGCTGTTTTGGACATTTAGTTAATGAGAAAAAATTACAGGCTTTTGGGAAATGAAAATATATGGTAATATGTAGCTCGTGTCCAAAAATGAGCTAATTCCGCTTAAAACGACCAAGTTATGACCATTTCAATTTTTGTGATTTTCCGACTGAAATCGCTATAACCGGAGTTCTACAACTCGATTGCCACGAAATTTAAAATGGAGCATCACGCTAACATATATAAGGTTATGTCAAAAGATGGGCATCTCTGGAGTTAAGCACGAGGTAGCTAATTTTCTTAAGTCACGTACTATTTATGATTTTTGAAAAATAGTAAAAGAAATTGAAAAATTACGGAAAAATATTTTTTATGTATGAAATACATGTATATATGTTTGACCAAAGGGTAAAAAAATAATAAGTTGATTTGGTATTTTTCGTGAAAAAGAATAGTGATTTCGAGATACTTAAATAAAATTCGTCTTACTGAAATGGTATTTCGGTTTACTAAAATGTTATCTAATTTACTAGGATAACATATAAAAATGAATAACTTATAAGTACAAGTTATGATGTGATTAAAAGAATATCAAAGTATAATAATAATATTAAGACTTAAAACTAATGTCTAATACTTAACTATATGTTATACTAACCCGAAAGATCTATTATAGGTTTTATATCTTTGTATAGATTGATAGGATTATGTGTTTAAGTTATTTTATAACTGATGATATTATTCTAATATTGAGATCTATATTATTAATATTAGGTCTTCGTGAGAAGTTTATTATATCAAGTACACTAGAATCAATGGTTCGAGCAAGTTTTTCAAGTTCTTTTTACTTTTAAACTCTTTTAAGAGTGGTTTCGAATGATTATGCTTATGAATTGTACTCTGTACATATTGCATGTATTCATCGTATGAAAGGTCGATCACCTTCATTACCAATCGATTCGAGATATAATTGTTATGTTCATTTTCAATGTTCATTCAGCTTTGAAATTTTGTTCATGCTAATTCACAACTACATTGTGAAGGATAGCCAACTTATTATTCAAACTCTTTCAATCATGATATATTTTTACCTTATTTTTTTTTAAACTTGTTGGGCAACTTTCATGCTCACCCTTGCTATATCATGATAAAACATTGCAGATAAGGCGAATACGGCCAGATACAGGAAAAAGGATAATGCCAAGTTCAGCTTGGGATAAAATGTGAAGTTAAGTTGTAAAGTATGTTGAAGAATAGTATTGTCATGTGTTAGACAGTTCACGATTGTGTATTAGTTAAGGTTACTCGATTTTGAGAATAGTGTGTAAAGTTTAATGTATAAACAATTTATGTTTATATCTTCCGCAACAGTTGTAGAAATAGCAAACCGGATCCGCGGTGATTCGGGACCCGGATTTCGGGGACGCTACATTATACCAACCAAAATAATTAAGGAAATGTATAATTAATGTTATGTCATTCAATTTATAAAAACTTAGGTCACTTTTCGAAGATTCCATGTGATCTAAAGTTTACATGTTGGCCACAACAAATCAATTATAATGAAATTCGTACTAAAATACAAATAAATATCAAATTATGTATATCTAGAAAATTACTTATTATATAAAATTCCACAAATTATAGATTAATAAGACTTTCTCACAAAAACTAATTATAGTACTCTCCAAACATTAATAAGACTTTCTCACAAAAACTAATTATAGTACTCTCCAATTTCTCAATAAACAGAGTTTAAAGAAAATACTTATTTATTTATGGATTTTCTTTTACTATGTAATATTATTTAAAACCCCTTAAAATAGAAAAATAATACACACAGATACGTGGTAAAATGTAGAGAACCGAAATCGACTTTTTTTGGCAGAAACAAGCGAAGAACTGAAAAGACATTATTGGACATAAATGTGTGTACGTGTCCATGTAATTTGTATGAAAAGTAATCAAAAGGTTGTGGGTATTTTCGTACATTTGACCCAAATTCTTGGCGGTGATTCCAGTGACACAGGTACACTAGATACCACTGGTAGTATAAATATGACAGAATCATTTTCTTCATAAATCATAGTAATAATAAATAAGAAAGAAAATCACAGATCTTAAAGAAAATGTCTACTACGTACTGCCGGGTCAGTTCATTCGTTGCAAGGGTAATTTCTTCCTTTTTACTATCATTTTATCAGGGTGTTTTTTTTGGGTGTGTGGGTTTAATTTCTCGATTTCTGATCTGGGTTTTGATCATTTTACTGTTTTTTTTATTTAATATTTTGTGAATTGATATTTTGATATTTTGTGAATTGTATATTGCTTGCATGCTTTTAAGGTGTAATATGTTTGATTCTCTATTTGGGTGTTCTCTTACTATATATTTCAGGCTTTAAAAACCTTGTATTTGGTTATGTGATAATCAATCAATTTTGACTTTTAGAAGGATATCAACAAATCAATACCTTATATATAAAGGCATCCTCAATTTGAAAATTAACTGAGTCAACTCAGTTGATTTTTTCTCTATCAGGCGAGTTTGGAATCAGTCACTGTGTTTCGTCGCACAGAATTCAATCTCCTTTTCCTCTTCATCTTCCACGCCCCTTTTCAAAAAAATCTAAAATCAAAAAGCAAAGGCTGGCACATTAAATCAGATTCTCAGATTACAAACCCTCACACCAGGTTCATTTTTGTTATATATTCATCATATTATCAATTTTGTTTTTCTCTAATTTTGTTGTGTTCCTGTGAATTTGAAAAACACAAACAAACGTTTCTTCATCTCTTCTTTAATAGAAATTGACAATAAATCTTCTACTGAATTCATCTTTGTCGTAAGCCTTATGCAGCCTGTGTGTCTTTTCATCTTTTTCTTTTTTCTTCATTAGCATAATGGGTTTGTATATCTGTGAATTATGCTTCAAGGGTTTGTTCAAAAACGAATTGGATCTCTGATTTGGGAGGGTTTCTTCATGAATTTCTACAAAAATGAATTAGGTATGTTATTTGGGGTTTCTTCATTAGCATAATGGGTATGTATATCTGTATTATTTGGACTTATTATTCCCCTGTTTTTTCATCACAAGAATCCTCTGTTTGGTTGCCACTGAAATGGAGGCAAAAAAGAAGATAATATACATAACTGAATTTGTTCTTCTATTTTGTTTTACCTCAACCCAAAATCAAATTGGTCCTAAGGCTGTGTTTGTGAGTTTTGTTTCGGAGGGAAGGGAATAGAAAGTTTTTCTTTCCAAAATTTTGAGAAGAACTTTCTATTCCCATTTCTTTACTTCCCTTTTCTCAAATTAAAAGTCACAAATAGACAGTAAGGAAATAAAGTATAATTGTGGTATTTCACAAGGGAAATCAGAATGACACATAGATATCAATTTAATTATTGCTTAATTTTTTTTGTTATAAAAATGGTGCAGATTTTAGCAATGGACATAAACAGAGAGAACTATGAAATTGGTCTTCCCATAATTGAAAAGGCCGGGGTTGCCCACAAAATTGATTTTAGAGAGGGCCCTGCTTTGCCTGTTCTTGATCAAATGATCGAAGATGTAAGTATCACTCTTTTTCTCTCTATAATTAATTCAGTTTCTTAACCATAGTCTTACAGGGTTTTCCTCATGGTCCTTGAATTATAAACTTTGTTTCAAACCATGTTATTAGTGAGAGGAAACTAAAAGTATTGATTTAATACGGAAGTAAAAAACATACAAGTTTTGTCAATGAATCTGACTATTTATATGTTATTAGTGATTCATTCATTTTCTTTATTTATGAAGCACAAATGTCTTTTGAGGTTTATGTTGGGAGGCTATCAACCTCAAACATAGATGGAGATTGGTTGTCCTGCCTATCAACTATTCGATGAAATTTTTAAGTGAAGGTTTAGAAAGTTACTGGAATTGGGTTAACCATCAATTTAGTCTTTAATTTTTAATGTATGGGTGTATTTTTAAAAAGTAGTACTATATATATGTATTTGAATTTGTTTTTGTACTTTTTTGTGGTTAGATCTGATGGGAGGATGAATAATGGACTGGGTAGCAGTGCTGGCAAATTAATTACTAATGTTGTTGCAGTTAACCATCTCTCCCTCTTTCTCTTACTATATATTTCAGACTTTCTGTGTTTGTAAATTTTTGTTATGTGAAGTTTTATTTTTTGTTTGTAATTTGCAGACAAAATCTGATACTTCGGCAGCATCTACAACATCTAAACCTGGGTAAGCTTCCTTTTCTACATATGCAATTATAAGTAATGTGTTTCTTGCTTTCCAGCTCAACAAGTTTGTATCTTCTCAAGAATTTTATTATTATTATTATTATTATTTTATTTTTTATTCTTTACAAGAGGTAATGCAATTTTCATAGTGATAGCTTGAAAGAAAGTTGAATTTATTTATTATTCATTTCGGTATAAATGTTTTTTTGTGTGAAATATTATTTAGTCTGTGTTAATAAGCTGCCAAGACATATAAAAGATCCAAGATGTTTTCACTTTTTGAGGAAATGATGACAAAGGGTATTGAACCTCATGGAATTGTTTATAGTTTGGTTAATGCTTAGTGCAAGGAAGGAAATTCGGACCCAATTTGTTCTTCTTCTCCCAATTTCAACTTTAGAGAAACCAAAAAAAGGATCAGGCGGTTTTGCTTCCAAGTCATTTGTGCATTAATCGATTCCAAGTAATTTTTTTATCTTTATATTCAGGCTGTTTTTGTAATGGGTGTAGATGTTTTCACACAATTGAGCATTGCATACGAGTAATTAACTTTATTGTTTATAATTAAGAATTAAGAAAGTCAAATTTCAAATTTGTGGAAAATTTACAATGTTATGGATTAAACAGATTATATGTGACTGCTTGGGATTCCTAATAGATTAGTTAAGGGAATTTGATTAGGGTCTGTTCGTTAACAATGTTATTAATTGGGCTAAGACTGAGGATTCCAATTGACCTTGAGTTGGCTGTTTAGAATAGTGCACGTTACATGTTTAGTGAAATGCCAAAAAAAAGGATATATGTTGTCTCCTCGCGATCGCCTCTGGTAAAGTAATCTTCGATGAACATTTTGAAAGTATATTTATGTGTGTATGTACTAATCTCTTTCTATCTGTAAAGGATTGTGATCGCATTTTCGATGTAGTTTGAGTTTACTTTTGTTGCATTTTCGAATTAATGTGCTGATCTTGATCTGATTTGTCAAATATAAGAGCTTAATTTTGTGTTTATGTGTCGATCTGATTGGTATGAGCAATATGTATGATCTGTAGCATTTCTGTGAACTAAGTCCTATTGCGCAGTTGAAATTTTGGAATTTACTCTTTTGCATGCTTCTGTTTCTTAGTCAGACTCTGGAAATTGATAGCATTGATATTGATTATGGTAAGACCCGTGGAATATTTGCTCCGTAGATCAAGTAGAAGAACTAAAAGTATTAATCAGAGTTATCACATTATGATCAACAGGGATCACAATGTCAATAACCATGAATCAGAGTTCATTTCCATTGCTCCAAACCAAGTCCATGGATAGCCACCTCACTTCAAACTTTATATTACTATGTGCAAATCACAATTCATAGTTTTCCATTTAGTTAATTTTTTTCTTCTTTTATACTTTTCCTTTTCTGCTAGCCCTAGGATTTATTTAACTGTTACGTTGGGTAATGTATGTTTTATTGTTTTAAGAGAATTTTGATGTGAAATCGTACTAACTTGAGGGGATGTTCAACGTATGAATCTCTCTTCAATTGTTTTCTTTAATATTGTCTGAACTCATTACTTAATATAAAATTGTGGGCTATAAGTTGGTACATGGATTGTATACTTCCAGTCTTTTTTTGATATGAATATCCAACATTATTAAATTTATTATTCAATATATTTACAAATGTAAGTGATATTTCATGCAAAAATGTATTGAAAAATCTTTATGAAAGTGACTTATTATAAAAATATAATAATTTCTCATCGCAATTTTAACGCATTATACAATTCGCTATTCAAACTAGCCCGTGCATTGCACGGGCTATCACCTAGTATTTATGAATATCGACTCCCCAGTCCCAAAATAAAAGCTCAGTTTTGATTTTCCTTTTTCTTTTTTGTCAACTGACTGTTTTTAGAACTAAAAGAATATATAGCTACATTTTTGAATTTATTAAACTGGAGTTAGTAGTAAATTGATTTTACTTTCTTTTGGTTATAATCTGTTCACTTGAGTACGAGTGAGCTTATATTTTTAACTTAGTATGAGTATGGCTTATTATGTTTTTTCTTTTTGTGAAACCCACACTATAGTGAGAAGTAGATACACATAATTTCATAATCGATATCAACTAACATCAAGAGAAAGGAGAAATCTCACATGTTTTCAATGTGAATTGAACTTCGGGCTAAAAGTTTCAGTCACAGGGCCTCGGTCTAAATCAGCGATGTCATTGACGAGTACGGCTGCTAATTTGTTTATCACATCAGCCAAAATTAAAAAAAAAATACTCCTACATGACTTGCAAAACTAGAATGATTGATTGATTGCAGTTTCGTTCATCCTAATGTGACCACTGTTTCTTGTATTAACTATTGATATTTTTTTTTAATTTTTGTGAACGCATTGGGAATTAGTCGGGAAGCCATTATTGGTAGATGAAGTGGAGGTTGCACCTCCACAAAAGATGGAAGTTTGTATAAAGATCCTCTTCACATCGTTGTGCCACACTGATGTCTACTTCTGGGATGCCAAGCCAAGGTAATAATTAAAACACATTCCATATGAAACTTATGCTTACTAGATCTCATAATGGTGGCATTGAATGTGGAGTAGTGATCACCCTTCTTAGAATGCTTAGAACGATTATGTTGCATAGTGGTTTTGCTGATCTTGCTTTAGCAGAATACTTTGAGATTTTTGTTGTTTGTAATAACATATTTGGAGTACTGTTTTTATTTTCTAGTTGATTAATTTAAGGTAGTAACCGCTTATTAGAGGATATCTCTCATTATTAGTCTAATTTCCCACTGATTCTTGCATTCATATGATAAATTCATATCCATCCCATTACTAATTATAACCATTGCTTGTACATGGAGTATATTGTGTTAACGGATATTTTGTTCTCTATTGTGGCAGGGGCAAAATCCTCTATTTCCTCGCATATTAGGTCATGAAACCCGAGGGTATGAAATAAATGTTTCAATTTATATAAAGAAAATTCCGAAAACCTAAGAAAAGAGATGTTATTTAACTTTATAATATAATCGTAGTTTTATCTTTTTAAATTTATATTTAGCAATTTTATTTACTTCTGTTTAATCTGATATTTATTTCTTTGATTTTCATGACTATAGAATTGTCGAGTGTAAGTGAGGGTGTGACAAACCTCAAACCAAGGGTATCATGTGCTCCCTATATTCACAGAGGAATGTAGAGATTGTTGTCACTATAAATCAGAAGAGAGCAATATGTGTGATCTCCTCAGGATAAATACCGATAGGGGTGGAAAGTCGAGGCTCTCGAAAAATGGACAGCCTATAATATATCACTTTCTTGGCACTTCCACCTTTAGCCAGTACACTGTTGTTCATGTTGGTTATGTTGCTAATAAACCCTGCGGCTCCACTTGACAAAGTGTGTTCTTAGCTGTGGAATATCCACAGGTTAGTAAAATAAATTTGTTTTTTTCTCTGATGATAATGATATTAAAAATGTAATTGTAACTTTGTCTTCAATTAATTGATGCATTTTTCTTATGCTCAAAGGTATGGGTGCTACCTTGAACGCTGCCAAACCGACTAAGGGTTCCACTGTTGCTGTTTTCGGACTGGGAACTGTAAGACTTGTTGTGAGTCTTTATCCTTGTTTTGTTAGTTTTTGCTTCCCCTGATCACGTGACTAGGAATAAAAGAAAGAAAGTAAAGAATATTACTTACTCATATTTTTTTTAACAAAATAAAGGCTGCCGAAGGAGCTCGGATTGCAGGTGCTTCAAGGATTATTGGAATTGATATGAATCCCAATAGATTCAAGGATGGTGAGTATGATGATGATTTGCAGAAACATACTTATGTACCATATTTCGCTTTCTTTTACCAATTTCAGTTTTTAAATCGAATAATGTTTGTATTATTTGGATGATGGATCCAGTAATATAAATTATGCATAGTTTAACTTTGTTTTGTTTTGTTTTCGGAAAATGGTGTTTGTGTGTATTCCTTCCATCAGCGCAAGAAAATTGGTGTTGCTGAGTTTGTGAACCCGAAAGACTACAACAAGCCATTCAAGAGGTTGGTAACAAGAGATTGTAACTTTACCTTTCCTCTAATGCACATCGATATCCTAGTAAACTGACTGAACAAAGCCACCAAGGCACCATTCATAATTCTACGAAAATATTATTTTGTTAATTTAAGTCCATGAAAAATCAAAAAGTCCAAAAGAGTGCTTGTAGCTAGCATTATCAACCTGTTTCTATAATTGGAGTAAAGATATCTTGGGCTAGCTCGGGATTGTCTTGAAATGAAGCATCAATATCATTTTTGCGATTTTTAGGGATTGGCGTTTGATATTTGAGTGTTAGGTGATAGCGAAGATGACTGATGGAGGAGTGGATCGGAGCATTTGAAACGTCACTGCTATGATTTCTGCATTTGAATGTGTGCATGATGCAAGCTCTCTCTCCAATTGCTATAATGATTAGAGCCGTTGGTCTAATATTGTTGACAACCTGAAATTTGGTATGATTATTCACAGGGATGGGGGTGTTGTACTTGGTGTGCCAAACAAAGACGATGCATTCAAAACTAATCCCATGAACCTATTGAATGAGAGGACTCTCAAAGGAACTTTCTTCGGCAACTATATTCCCTAATATTATTTATCATAATACTATTGTCAGTCATTGGCCTCCTTATTCCGTAATATTATTTATCATAATTAAGTAAATACATTTCTCAATCAGATCAACATAAAATTTGATTCTACAGATCAAGTGATCGTTTACGCATAGAATCACAAAGAAAGTAGTAACATGAGTACATACATTTCTCAACAAAATTAAACCACCTTCTTCGCCAGTAAGGGTTTATATATAGAACAGTAGCAACTCCTAACAAGAACACAAAGTACGTCGCAACAAAACTTGCACAGAAGAAAACAAGATCAATTTCATACCATTTCTCTTCGCCTTCATCTGAAGATGCATTCGGCAAGGATGGAGTAGCAAGGGGTGTGCATTTCTTCTCAACCTGTGATCCACATAGAAATGGATTCCCCTCAAAGCTTTCTTTTGGAAAAGTGTCAAACTGTCCTTTCCTTTCAGGAACTCTACCGGATAAATTGTTATGAGCCACAATAAAAAACTCCAGAAAAGTTAAATCAACCAGTTGTGATGGAATTTCTCCACTCAAACTATTGAAAGAAAGATCCAAGCTCTCCATTTGTGCCAGGTGTGAGAAATGTTTTGGAATGGACCCAATTAACTGATTGTGGGACAAATTTAATGCATGAATCCAATCCAACATGCCCATTTGTATTGGGATTTCACCACTCAGGTTGTTATGTGATAAGTCCAATCCAGTCATAAAATCAAGAATGCTACCTTTATAGGAGTTCGGCCTTCCTTTAGTTAGAAAATCCACTTCGTCTAGAATTTTATACATAACATTGGTAATATTATTCTCGATACCAAAAGAACTTCCTCCAAAACCAAAATAATTTAGTGCTTCGTACAGACCAATGAAACCAAAATAATTTCCTCGACTGAAGGCAGGATTGCTAGGCCCAGGCCCAGTTATATTAGATAAGCATTTAGGTATAGAACCAGAAAGAGAGTTGTAGGAGAGATCCATCAAGCTTATGTTTCTCAAATAACACAATTGATTTGGAATAAAACCACTAAACCAATTATCTCGTAGTAGAAGGATTCTTAAGTTTGAGAGTGAACCAATAAACTTGGGAATGCTTCCGGACAAGTTGTTATCACTGAGATCCAACGTCAATAGACTTGATAGATTAACATAAGATTCTGGTATTGATCCGGTGAATTTGTTTCCCTGCAAATGAAGATGCTCCAGATCCGTTTTTGTTGCAAAAGGAGGTAAAGATCCAGAAAGAGAGTTATGGGAGAAGTCAACGAAGGTTACGAATTCATAAAATGGGAGTTGTGCAATCTTGCCTTCGAACGAATTATTCCGCAATACTATAACTTCCGATATATTAAAAACCCACATTGGAATCTTTCCTGAGAAAAAATTATTGCTGATAACCAACGCTTCTAGGTCATTAAATCCAGTAAAATCATTTGAGAGTTTACCTGTGAATTGATTGTTGTCCAACTTTAGGACCCTCAAATGAATTTTGTTGAATTGTGTTAAAGGAAATTCTCCAGAGAAATGATTAACAGACAAGTCTAAAAACTTCAACTCACTCATGTCACCGATCGGGGATGGGATTCCACCATCCAAGTGATTGTTTGAGATTCCAACAGTACTATTGAGATTCCTAAATGGTGGAAGATGAAACGGACCACTAAAAGAATTATTTCTCAAAACTAAAACTTCTAGTTCTGTATTATTCTCTAGTAGCCAAGAGGGAAACTTTCCATCCAACAGATTCCCAGAGAGGTCAAGGAACCTTAATCTTTGTTGGTGAAACAGAAATTTGGGAACCTTGTTCAGATTACAGTTTGACAACACAAGGCTCTTCAACTGAAACAAGGGAATCCAATTTATAGATTCTGTTTCTACCTCAAATTTGGGGTTATCATTTTTAATTTCAAACACCTGAAGCTTGGAATGATTGGCAAATGAGCTGAATGAGAATAAACCTTCGAAATGATTATGACGTAGATCAATGTACTCAAGAGATGTGAGACTAGCTATTAGAGATGGAGAAATGTTGCCGGTGAATTGGTTTCGAACAAGATCTAAAAGCCTAAGAGAGGTCAAATTGTTTAGACATGGAGGAAGGGTTCCTTCAAGGTTGTTGAAACTGAAAACTAGTTCTTGAAGCTTCTTCAGTTCACAAACACCTGAAACGAAAACAAGCGATTGTAATGTTCATCATAATTGTATATATTCTAATGTAAAAGAAAAAGATGTTAAGGTCTTGAAAAGTTTTAAAAAAAAAGTAGTAATTATTGATTTCTTTCCTCAAGTTTTGACATAATAATTAAACATGTGCAGAGCAATAAAATTGAAAAGAAACAAAGTATGTGTATCAAAACTTTATGCAAAATATATTCTCGTCCACCATTTACTCCAGTTTGTTATAAATATGTTAATTGTTCATCAACCCAAATTTTCTAAATTAAAGAATTTACCTCCTTGCATGGGTAAAGATCCATTAAGGTGGTTGCTTGCAAGAGAGAGAGCTTTTAGAGAAGATAATGACCATATGGATGGAGGGATACTCCCGTCAAATTGATTCTCACTCAAATCTAAGATCTCCAAATGACGGAGAGATGCGAAACCTGCCAAATAAATAAATATATTAGATAATAGTAGTTGAGAGGTTTTGCAATTATGGCGAGTTTAATATAATAATAATTGACGACCTCTCCTGTGGAAAGTTATTGTTGATTAAAATCTAGTCAAACTAATTTTCTAGATTATACGTGTGGACTGAGCTACTCATCTTGGATATTTATCTAATATCAACTCCCTTAATAAATTTAATACTATCAAATCATCATTACTATATTTTTAATTAATTTTAAAAATAAATTTGGAAAGAGAGATTTTTTTATTTTAAAAAAGATAGATTCGGATGTCAAATATATACTCCTATACAGTTGATTGTATGAAACAAGCTTGAACAAAAAATTCATTGTTCAATTGGTCGGCCCACCTAAAAGTGCAGCCCAATAGTTTAGTCACCGGCCTATTGAGTAACATGGCTGAGAAGACTTGCAAGATTGGTGAGTTCACTTACCTTTCATGGGTAGTAAAGATCCATTAAGATGGCTACCCTCCAATAATAGAATTTTTAGAGTAGATAATTCCCATATGAATGAAGGAATACTCCCACCAAAAGAATTGAAACTCAAATCTAATATCTCTAGATGAGGCAAAGATGTCACACCTATCAAAAAAAAAAAACAGAATTATAAAGATTGAGAGAACATACAATAAATGAGTTGCAATGAATTCCGCTAAAATCATACTTTACATTTTGGGGGTCTTCCAAAATATTTGTTACTTCTGAAAGTTATAATGTATTAATTTAATTGGTTTAAATTAATTATGTAGACCTACCCTCTAATTTGATATGTGTTTGGTACTCCACTAGAGAAAAGAAAAATAATTGAATTTTTTAAATTATTATCCCGATTACAAATTTTGCATGTTAAATTAAGATTATCATATTCACGAGTATTGCTAGTTATGTAATGCTGGTATAATAATAAATTTATGATGATAAATTTAAAGATATTAGGTTGTTTTATTTTATTATTAATTAAAAAAATATTAGATAATTTTTTATAAACACAATTATTTTTTAAGAAGAAGGGAAATTTGAGAGAACATATAATACAAATGAGTTGCTGCAAGAAAAAGGTGAGTTTATATTTCACCGATCTTGATTGTGTAAAGTTTCATTAGGACGACTTTCGGTCAAATCATAAGAAAAAGAGGAACTTACCTTGCATGGGTAAAGATCCATCAAGCCCAATGCCCCTTAAATACAGAGCTTTTAGAGTAGATAATTCCCATATGAATGAAGGAATACTCCCGCCAAAAGAATTGAAACTCAAATCTAATATCTCTAGATGAGGCAAAGATGTCAAATCTACCAAAAAGAAAACAGAAATGTAAAGATTGACGTAGTAATAAATTAATGAGATTTTGTATATTTATAGTCAATGAAAAGAATAGGTTTAAAATTTATATTAAATAGCATATTTATTTCAAAAATAAAAGTAATCCGACATATTTTCACCGTTTGATGAACATGTAAATTTTTTATCAAAATTTTAATGGATGAAAATTCTTTTAACAGTGAATTTTTTTTTTGTAGGATTGATCTTAATTAGTATCATCAACTATCTATTAACATATATTGATAATTACTAACAAAGTTATTAAGATCAAATAATTATGTTACGTTTGGATTGAAGGAATCCATTCTATTTGGAATGACCAAAAATAATTTTTGAAATTATTAATCAAAATAGTCAAACTTTTGAAATTGTTAATCAAGTTAAAAATCAGAACTTTTGAAATTGTTAATCAGAATAGTCAAACTTTTATAAGACTTAAAGTCCGTTTAATTAAGCGAGCCAATCTCGAACAAGACTTAAAATTTGTTTAATTAAGCGAGTCAAGCTCGAACAGTGTGGTGTTCAACTCGAGCCCGACTCAAGACCGGCTCGAGCTTGACTCATTTAAGATCGACTCGTTTAACAATTATTGAATTAATTTTTTTACATATATAAATATATAATACAAAAATAATATAATTTAAATAAAGTTCTTAATTATGTTTGTGTATTAGATTAAGTTCTTACATGATTTTTTAATGTGGCCTAAACGATATACTAATAATAACAAATACCCATATACTATTATTAGCAGTAGTACGTAATAGCAATATAAATACTCATATAGTAATAATAACAAATGAGTATCTGCAAGGAAAAGGCGAGTGAATAATTCACTTTCCTTAATTGTGTAAAGTTCCATTAATAGGACGACTTCTGGTCAAATCATAAGAAAAGAAAGAAAGCTTACCTTGCATGGGTAAAGATCCATTAAGTAAATTTACATTCAAATATAGAGCTTTTAGAGTAGATAATTCCCATACGAATGAAGGAATACTCCCGGCAAAATGATTCAAACTCAAATCTAATATCTCTAGACGAGGAAAAGATGTCAAACCTACCAAAAAAAAAAAAGAATTATAAAGATTGAGAGAACATACAATATTTATCATCAGTTTAATTAGAAAGATAGCCATGGCTGAGAAGACTTGTAACATTAGTGAGTTTAATATAATTCAAAATCAAAATTCTATCTCGTTAAATGTTGAATATTGACTCTATTGAAATTCAAATTTGAAATATAATTATAATTTTTGAATATTTACTCTAGTGAAATTTCTGGTATTTGGAAAGTCTCTATTTTAAAATAATTTTTCTCAAATATAGATTCTTCAAATAAAACTATTATTAAATTAAAAATAAACTATCCTCTTCCTTCAGTTAGATGTCACACTTTACATTTTTGGGGTGTTCCAAAATATTTGTTACTTCTAAAAGTTATAATGTATTAATTCAATTTGTTTAATGCACTAATTTTCTGCTAAACGATAGGGAATTCATTCGTAGTCCAATTTTTAGTTAGTGATTTTGTATCTTAATCTTCAATTAAAACAGTGTGATTGAGTATTATAGTTTCCTAATACTCAATTTAAACAGTGTAATCTTCAATTTAAACAGTGTGATTTTGTCGTTGTGCATTATTTTGTATTTATAGTTTTTATTCATCCCATCAAGGGAGTTTTTAAGTTAATATTGGATTTTGTTATTGTTTGTGATGGTTCTCTAAATTTTCATATTATTAATTGCTTGAATTATTGTTTCTTATTAGGTTTACACAGGATATCCACCAACCTTCAAGTGATTAATTGACAATAATTTCTAAAAACATTTGTACAAAAAGAAAGACTATTGATGTAGGTAAAAATAATTTTCAATTAAAAGATGAGTCGATAATGAATGTTAATAACTGAATAAGGCTAAAATAAACAAAAAGAATAGAAATTCTCCTAACTTCTTTCTTTTTTGGTATAAAAAACAGAAAAATAATAATAATTCAACTACTTGAATATTCTATATTGTTAAACCACGTACCTTCACTTTTAGTCCAGCCATCAATGTGAGTAGAAGATAAATTCAGACTTTGCAACTCTTTAAATGGAAGAAAAAGAGAGAGATTCAGTGACCATGAGTTCGTGATGTAGTACATTTCACCAAGAGATATTTTTATCACGTGTCCGGTAGTTTGGTTGCACGTGACTCGTGACCACTCACAACACTCATTTTTTCCCTCAATATCAACCCAATCAGAAAGAAGAAACTCAAACTCAAACTCATTATTGATAATAGAAGACTGATTCATGAATCCCATGATCTCCTTCAATTTCAACAAGCCTTTCCTTTCCTCTTCAAAACAACCTTTGTATCCACTGACATAACTAACCAAAATAATGAAAAAAAACAATACAAAATTTCTCTTTAAAGGTTGCTCCATTTTTCCAATTTTTTTGCTTGATGAAGATTCCCCTCCTGGCTCTTATTTAATATAAGCAAAGCAACCCACCCAAAGGGGCAGAAATGGAAAAAAGAAAAGAAAAAAAGGCCTTGTTCTAATCCTCTCTAATATGGTCGTGTTTAGCCAACGTAATGGACTGACTGATCGATACATTTTTTCAAGAGATATTTCTTTCTTTCCAAAATCAAAGAAATATTTTGAATTTATTAAATTAACAAGCTCATCAGATAACCTGTGCGAAGTACCAACTACATTGATAATAGTTTGTTATGTTAATTATTAAGATAATAAATTAAATATAGAATAGATATTTGATTACTATATTTTTAAGAAGATAGTTGAAATTATTAAACTTTTGAATTGATCGAGTGTAGATTTATTTATTTATGATTATGAAAAAATAATTATTTTATTTTTATTTAAATTTGTAATATAATTTTATATTAGTGTTTATATTTACAAAATTTCTTTGAAATTTTAATTCAAATACTGACTACTTGAGAGTTGAGTCCACCATGTGGAAATATTCCACCGGGGAATTTATTTGCATCACAAATTTAGTTCATGGACGTAAAGGACGGGCAGAGGTGAAATAAAAGTCTATTATTGTCTTTGAGAGTACTTGGAGCCACAAATAATGGATTGGCAAAAAAACTTAATAATCCGCCTGTTCCAATATATTAGATCAGTATTGATTTTTTTAAATCATCTTAAAATATTTTTAAACTTTATATTAATATAAATTCCTTTAAACTTAGTTAATAAAATAATAAATATTATATATTATATAAAAATTACTACCTATTGTAAAATTTATTGTCTCTAATTTTTAATGAATAAACTTAATTTTGAATCTAAAAATATCTCAAATTAACTTTTAAAAATTAATAATTATCTCGTACATAATTTGAAAATGGAAAAGTACTTGAACCAATTTCTTGTGGAAAAATATTTATTCTACAATACTAATTTTCTCCAAATTCTTGTGGAAAATTCATTCCGTGGTGGTGGTAATGCCGTGTGAACCAGGATCACAAATTTAGTCTATGAACCTATTCATTCCAGAAAAGTACTTGAACCAATTTCTTGTGAAAAATTCGTTTCTTGTGAAAAAGTATTTATTCCACAATACTAATTTTTTCTAATTTCTTGTGGAAAATTCGTTTCTTATGGAAAAATATTTATTCCACAATATTAATTTTTTCCAATTTCTTGTGGAAAATTCATTCCATCGTAATGACTACTTGATAAACGTCAAATTATTCATTACGTTATAATGTCGTGTGGACCGGGGCATTTATTTTTCTTATATGCTATTCTTTTTTGGAACCACACAATACTCATCCCTGATTGTAGTGAACTCCCTTTACCTTTCTTATTATTGAACATAATACAAGTCCCAATCAAATTAAATCACAATTTTTGGGTCATTTTAACCCACCACATGCTCATCCAAAATATCATAATTAAAGGTATCATTAATTTAATTCCTTATATACAAATATATTTTTCTCATAACTTTCTATGTGGAACTAAAAGGGTTAAATGTTTTTTCAATCATTTATCTTATAGATCATTTACTGAGATGGATAAATGAATTTTTTTTTCTTACGGTCATTTCCATCATCTTTCGATTTTTCTAACAAAAAGTTAAAAAAACCGTTAAAAGCTTTGAGTTTTAACGGAACGGTACACATTAGCTGCTGAGTTGTCCGTTACAAAGCCTATGTGGCGCCTTTGTGTGACGTGGCAGTGATTAATTATGTGAATTTATAGGAAAATTTTTATGAAGAAAATGAAAAAAATATTTTAAAGTACAATATAAATTATAAAATTAAAAATCTTTTCAAATTCGGACATAAAATAAAAAACGCAGTTTTTTTTATAAAAATAAAATAAAAAACGCAGTTTTTTTAATTAAAATAAAAAGCGCTGTTTTTTTTAAAAAAAAAAGTGCAGTTTTTTTTATAAAAAAAGTGCAGTTTTTTTTATAAAAATAAAATAAAAAGCGCAAATTTTTTTTTATAAAAAAAACACAGTTTCTTTAAATAAAAATAAAATAAAAAGCGCAGTTTTGTTTATAAAAATAAAATAAAAATGCAGTTTTTTTAAAAAAAAACTCTGTTTTTTTATAAAAAAAACTGCATTTTTTTTTAAAAATAAAATAAAAACGCAATTTTTTTTATAAAAAAGCGCAGTTTTTTAATAAAAATAAAATAAAAACGCATTTTTTAATTAAATTAAAAAAACAGTTTTTTTTGTAAAAATAAAATAAAAAAGCGGTATTTTTTTAACAAAAAAATATATAAATTTTTTATAAAAATAAAACAAAAACGCATAAAAAAATTATAAAAAAAGCGCAAATTTTTAAATAAAATGCAGTTTTTTAAATAAAAAATAATTATTTTTATTAAAAAAAAAAACCAAAGAACGCTCTCTGTCTCCCCTTCTCCGTCACAACAACGCATTTGTTTTTGTTCATAAAAATAATTATTTCTTAAATTTGATTAAATTAAATTATAAAATTTAAATTTTGAATAATTTTAAAATAAAATTAGAATAAAATTATTTGATAAAATTAAAATAAAAATTATTTGATAAAAATTATTTGCATGTAAAAGTACAAATTTATTTATCCTAGTTAAAAAGAAAAAAAAAACTATCACCAAATTGACTCAATTATAAATTTAATGTCCAAATTTGAAAAGATTTTTAATTTTATAATTTATATTATACTTTAAAATATTTTTTTCATTTTCTTCATAAAAATTTTCTTAAAAATTCACATAATCACTGTCACGTCACACAAAGGCGCCACATCACTAGAATAACGGACAACTCAATTTCTTGATGTGTACTTTAAAGAAGTCAAACTAGTTTAACGGTTTTTTTTAACTTTTTGTTAGAAAAATCGAGTACAGTGAGTTATTTGTATGTAAAAAAAAAAAATTCAGTTATCCATCTGTAAATCGACCTATAGTACAGTGACTGAAAAAATATTTAATCCGAGACTAAAAGGTACTACACTATCTAAAAGGTACTATACTATCGCTCTTGAATCTTCAAAAAATAGTTGAAGTGATTATTTTTGGTAGAAGTCATTGTGTGTATTATTTTTTAATTTTTCTCAAACGCTCAAGGGTTTTAATTTTCAATTACCAAAAAATAAAATTGAACCACAAGGTTTTATTTTTGGTAATTTTAAATTAAAACCAGTTAAAAAAATTTGATAGTTGTTGGTAACTTCAATATTCTTAATTTTTTTTCATAAAAATAATTTTATTTATCAACCTAAAAGAAGTGTGTAATTATTTTTTTTAAAAAATAATATATCTTACGACTTTATATATCGAGTCATTTTTTGCGAGTTACGTGCATAGGAGGATCTACGCCTGGGGCAGGGGGGCACCTGCCCCCACTGAATTTTCTTCCATGCGTTGGGGCTCCCTTGACTCCTTCCCTTGCCCCATATTACACACCCCCACCACCACACTCTTTTTGTATCAATGACTTTTTAAAATAAAATAGTACTACTTCTTTGTCTGTTTTTTATTCAAAAAGAAAAAAATGTCACAAGTGTTGACTCTGTTTTTTTAGTTTTAAAATGGGGAAAAAAAAATCAAAGCTAATATTTTTTTTTCTAAAGTAAGAAAAAAATATTTGGCTCAAAAATTAAGTATTCTCTCGTACTTTCTTTTCTTTTTTAACTAACACCCTGTAAAAAATTTTAGTTGTAGAAAAAATATGAGAATTTTTTTTTACTCAAAATACACTCATTTTCTTTATTGTTTTTTCTTTTCTATCTAAAACTTCAAAGACACAATTTTTCTTAATTTTTTTCTTTTTTATTACAAAACTCAAAGACATTATCTCTTTTTATTTAATTTTCTTCGCTTTCTTTTCTTTTATCTCCAAATTAAAACTCAAAGACAAGGTGTTAAAACTCCCAAACACCTATTTACTTAATTTTGTCTTATTCCGTGTGGCTTTGTCCAAATCTTTTAGATTTGTCACATTTGTACTACATTGGGTTTTCTAATAAAAAAATTTATTGATAAAAAAAAAACATTCAAGTATTCTCCTTATAAGAAAATTAAGAAAATTATGAATACATATATTATAAATTATATAAAAATTACTACCTATTGTAAAATTTATTGTCTCTAACTTTTAATGAATAATCTTAATTTTGAGTCTAAAAATATCTCAAATTAACTTTTAAAAATTAATATTTATTCTACAAATTCATTCCGTGGAGGTGGTAATGTCGTGTGGACCAAGGTCACAAATTCATTTAGTGGTAATGCCGTGTAGACCAGGGGAATACATTTTTCTTCATTTATGGATCACAAGATCACAAATTTAGTCTATGAACCTAAAGGACTGGGTCATCTTAACTCGCCACATGTTCACTCAAAATATCACAACTGAAAGTATCATTGTTAGTAACTTAATTTCTTATATACAAATATATTTTCTAAAAACTTTCGATGTGGAACTAAAAGGTTGAAGTCATTAGTTTTGGTAAAGGTCATTGTGTGTGTATTATTTTTTTAATTTTTCTCAAACGCTCAAGGTGTGACGCCCCCCAAAATAGGTATACATCACCCATCTTAGGTCGCCAAATACATGGTACTGAATACAAATACAAACTTAATTATACAACAAGAGCTGAGAATTTTTACACGAATATTGTCTCATATACAATATCCAAACTCAAATTAAATTCTCATTACATTTATTATCACACTAAATAGTGATGATTACTAAAACACCCATCTCGGACCATCACTTCGTTCCTCGACTAGTCCCGGCTATGTTTTCATTTCCTGAAGAGAATAATGAAAGCAAAAGGGTGAGCTCAATTAGCCCAGTAAGAAATATTATGACTAAGATAATGCAAAATAATTATCGTTAGCTTTCAACAGTGTTAAACTGATAAAATACAATAACATCAAGTTTAACTGCAGCGGAACAATCAATCTATTAAAAGAGTCAAGTAGATCATGATATCTACTATCTTCTAAGATTTAAACGTTTATCATCAATTTTATCGCTGAGACTCAGCTTAATAAATAAACCACATCATCAAATCATCCCTGCACTACGGGCTAAAGATATTCATTAGTATCACGTCCATGAATTATACCTGCACTACGGGCCAAAGATATTCATGTAATCATTAATGGTCATGATTATACCGAATAATCCTTGGTCATAATCATACCAACAACTGTCCATCAATGCACTACGAGCCAATGATGACATTTACCACATCATTTGTAACATTACAGGTCATGATTATATCGAATAATCCCTGGTCATAATCATACCAATCAATAGTACATCTATGCACATAAGCCACATATGACTTTTATCACAATATAAGCATGAGGATGCTGACAATGATATAAGAATTCAATTAAAATAAAGCACATGATAAATTTTAAATATTTATAATTTAATTTATCCAGAATTTAATAATGTCCAAATTGTCAACATGATACTTCTTTGTGGAATAAAATTCAAGAATAATAACCGTATATCAAAAATAATTTGGAGAGAAAAGAAATAATTTTTTTTGTGAATAGTACTTCGGGAATAGTACCCCAGGAATAGTAACCCGACATGAAAAGTGCCCCGAATACCCGAGTGAATAATATTTGAGTGAATAGTAATCGGGTGAATAGTAACCCATGAATAGTAACTCGTAAATAGTACCCAGACATGAAAAGTGCCCCAATACCTAGAAAGTGAATAATATTTTAGTGAATAATGTTAGGGTGAATAGTAACTAAATAATAATACCGGTGAAAATATTGATATTTAATAAGAAAATTCATATCAATATTCCAACGAAACGATACAGGATGAAGCGCAAAACTCAAGGATATTCCACTAATTTCAAGGATTATAGAAGCAATACTTACCATAGTAAGTTTAGATTTAAGAATATGAAAAGAAATAACATACTGAAATCATGAAAATGAATTTTCACGCCATAAATACGATGCGTAATTAAAGCGTAGACAAGTAATTCCGACATATTAAAGGATGAATACAAAAAAAATAGTATTCCTTATGAATACGAAAGAAGTAATATGTGACACCCCCAAAATTAGGTATACATCACCCATTTTGGGTCGCCGATACATGGTACAAAATTCAAATACAACTTAATTATACAACAGTCGTGTAAAATACGACTAAACATATGTTGTGAGTTTTAATACAAATATTGTCATCTAGACAATACAAAAACTCAATGGGGTCCTCATTATATTTATTATCACACTATTTCACAGAATAGTGAGGACTACTAATTCATCATCTATGACCATTGTAGTAACCCGATATTTTCTAAATAAAATAAATAAGAAATTTTGCGTATAAATTTTTTTTTTTAATGACGAGACTAAGTGTCAAGTAAAGTGAACGATAAATACAAATACATTTATTACTTGAAAAATTAGAAATAATTTTGGAATAATCAATTACCACAAATTATATTGTTATGGTAATTAATTTCTGTAAACAGAAATGTCTTATTAATTATTTTCCATGAAAACATGATTGGAAATAATATATGAAGTGATAATTAGAATTATATAATAAATATTTTATTATATGAATTGTTTAGAATATTTAAGTTAATTATTTTAACTTGATTATTGATCTTATATCTGAAGAATAATTCGGATATGAGATCCAAACCTTGGATTGGAATTGTGATCAAGAGATGAGAATAATAATATTATATTATTGTTATAATGATACCATAATTATGTCTTTGGGTATGTGCGGATGAGCATAATATTGAAGCGATAACGATTGATTAGGTAATATAGCGTATTACCAATCTTTGTGAAACCCTAATTATTTAACTTTCGATTATGGGATATTTACGAGTAGTATTTGTGTATATGAAGTTCTTGTGAATAAGAATATCGGTAATTAGAAGAAACCCTAATTCTCATGTTATGCGTCGATAATTAGGACAAACCCTAATTATTATAACCTAAACCGGTTGAAATTAGAAAGCAGTAACGGTTGTGTTAGTAATATACGAGATAATTAGAGAACCCTAATGGTCAATTAGAAACCCTAATTGATGACGTTAAGAAACCCTAATTATAGAACCCTAAATTTTAATCGAAAACCCTAATTTCAATTCTACGGGTTTAATTTTGATGTTATTGTATAAGTGTTTTAATTTACCAAAGGATAGAAGTTAATTGGTAAATTGTAAGAATTAAATCTAGTGATTAAATATTATATTTAATTGCCTTGTACAAGATTGCCCATACACTCTTAAACGAAACCCAACCATCACCCATAACAAATCAGAAGCAAGAATCAAGAATTTTTGGCAAAAAGGGTATAAGGACACTAAGCCTAGAAATCCTTGATTCGATGTTATTTGATGCAATTGATTGTTTAAAGTTGTGTAATAGGATGTTAATTGATGATATGAGTTGATAAATCAAAGACCCATAACATCAAAGTGCACGAATTTGAAGATTTAAGCAAGTTGGAAAAAACCAAATTCTGTTCACCAAATGTCAGAGGCCATAACTCTTTGCTCGATCATGAGTTTTGTTCTTCAAAAGTTGTTATGTGTAACCTGATATGTGGTCTTTAATCTGCAAAAAGAATTAAGTCTATATCATGTATAGATTAGAAGTTATAGATGGTCAAACATGGTTGACCATCATGATAAACTATTTTTGGGCGATCATGAACGGGGCATTCTCGTCCACTTTTTGTGCTTTAAAAGGTCTGGGCTTTTGATATGTTGTAGTGCACTGAGTTAGGAAGCCATAGGCTTTAGAATGACCTCATTCAGACCTCGGATGAGGGAATTCTGATGATTGGAAGGAAATGTGTCAAATTTCTCAAAAGCTGAAAGTCAGTGACGGCAGATGTGCTATTCGGGACAATCGTTTTCGATTAGTTAATGTTTCCAAAACCTTTTGGGCTTTTGGTATATTATAGTACACCGAATA
Source organism: Panax ginseng (assembly GCA_020205605.1). Classification (NCBI taxonomy): domain Eukaryota; kingdom Viridiplantae; phylum Streptophyta; class Magnoliopsida; order Apiales; family Araliaceae; genus Panax; species Panax ginseng. Next base: position 36,103,287 of record CM035148.1, read on the forward strand.
AGCTTTCCATAGAATCAAACGGACTAAATCCGATATCGGAGGAGAGAGTTATGACATTTCAAAGTAGTAGTGTCAAAACTTCCCAATAAGTGCGGTGCAGTCCATTTGAACGAAATTTCTGGGCTGATGTGTTCGAATTTGGAAATGGTCAAAGAATAAAAGTTGTAGCCCAGAAGTTAGCTTCATGTGGGCTCAAGAATCGCTCAAAAATGTTTTAAAATAAAAGAGTTATGGACTGTTTTAGCGAAAGAGGTAAAGCTGAAGCGAGATTGAAAAGCTATTATGAACGTCCCACTTTTGGCCTTACCGTTTGGGCTACCTAATGAACCCGAATTGGGTAATTCGTATTTTTTAAAAATATTCTTACATACCATGTATAACATATCCAAAAATCAGATTAATCGGAGTTATGAGCAATGCGTTAGAAAATCGCAAAGTGAGCTATTGAAAATTAGTATAAACCAAGTCTCACATCGACTTAAATTGAGAACTTCACCATTTTCTAAACTTATAAATAGAAGGGCTTGGCCTTTGTTTCATTCACCAACAATAAGGCCTCCAATTTTGAGAAAGGCTTTGTTGTGTGAGAACTTTTATAAAGATCTCCTTAGTTAAATTTTAGGCGTGGAAGTGCGTATTCATTCACGTGGAATTCAGATTTAGGGTATATTTTTATTTAATTTTTGTAATGTTATTATTTTTAATTGTTAGTTAAAGTTTGAATTTTTGAAGTTTAGTTAGTGTTGTTAATAAACTAGTTAGTTTACTATGTTTATTTTGGCTTGGAATTGATTATGTAAATGAGTTATTTGTGATGACTTTTAATATTTTGTGATGAATTTCATTAATTAATTATTATTAATGATATTAAAGTTATTTAATGATTATATTAAATAATTTAGTTTTAAAATGATTTTAATATTATAAAAATCATTTTAAATGAAAATAAGGTATTTAAAAATATTTTAAGTTATAAAATATAATTTTTAATATTTAAATGATAATTTCATTAATAATTAAATATTAATGATATTAAGATAATATTAATGATATTTAGTTTATTTAATAATTATTATTAAATAAATAGTTTAAAAATGGTTTTACTTATTTAAAAACCATTTAAAGAGGATATTAAGGATTTAAAAATATTTTAAGTTATAATTAATGACTTTTAATATTTGGATAAATAGTACATTAATATTTAAATATTAATGGTAATTATTTAAAATGATTTTTATTGTTTTAAAAATCATTTAAAGGGTAATATAAATGTTTTAAAAATAGTTTGAGTTATTATAAATAACTTTTATATTTTAGCAATGATTTCATTGATAGTTTAGTATTAATTAAACTATTAATGATAATGAAATTGTTTAATGTTTAAATCATTTAATTATGATTCCGATATTTGAAAGTTATAAATTGGGCCAAACTAGTTGACTTGAGAACCGATTATGAAGTTCTAAATTTGAAAAAGAACACCTATAATAATGATTTATATCACTATAGGCCCTTTAGTGATGATTTGAATTATTTTAAATTTTTAATTTTTGAAAATTTGAAAATGATTAAAAATTAAGATATCATTATTTACGAGATGTTGAGGTATAAAATAAGAGTCTTAGACTCGGTATTTACCCGATAAAAAAGGCTTCGATGCAGCAAACAAATGTCGAACACTTATAAAAGAAAGAAAAGACTACTTGTAAGAGCATGGATGAGATATTTGAAAATGTATAAAAATATTTCAAGTATAGAATAGGAACTAAAAGTATGATCACCGTGATTATGTGATTGGACTATGTCTTTGTTGTAATAGAGCGATCTTATGTGTTAAGATATATTGTTCTAATCGAGCGAATGATCCGATTATTGATAGGTTGTGATAAAGAGATAAAACCTAAGTTGAGATTTGTAATCGGTGAATCGGTAAGTATCCTACCTTTGCACTTCCTTTATGCAATGGACATGAGTAAAGTTTGAAATTATTCTATCCTGTCTGATTATGTACTCTTTGATTATCGACATGTTAGCTCGGATATATATTACATTCATTGATTTATATAAATGGTTATACAAGTGTCCCCACTTGGATAATCATAGCATTTGTTCACATGTTGATACACCTTTGTCAATTACCCGTATATATATGTTGAATTACATATTATTGTTGAAAGCAAGATTAAAACCTTCCGGGTTCTGGAACCGGCATGTATGAACATCCCTATATGGGAAGATTTTTGCATGAGGAGATAGAGTGAGTGATGAATTTACGTTCAAGTTATGTAGTATTGATCAATCTGAGGTATGCGAAAGGTGATCACCCTCCGTGCCCGTAAGTTATGGCCGGTTTGAGGATAGAATTCTAACAGAATAATAAATAATGGAACCGGTCCCATGTAAAGCATTGCAGACGGGATATTCAATGAAATAATAAATAATGGAACCGGTCCCATAAAAACGCATTGATGAGGATATTAGAAAGAATAATAAAAAACGAGAATATTAGAAGAATTTCACCATGTATGCGGTCTTAAAGATAAACAAAGTTATTCAACATAATAATAAAGAATAAAATAATGTAAGAATTTCACCAAGTATAGGGTGAGATGGCGTATCTGAGTTATTCCAACAGAATAATAAAGAATAGAATAACAAAAGTTCTCTTCTTGAATACGAAAGAAATAATACCTCTTACGAGTACAACAAATAATATCCCTTACCTTTGAAAGAAGAGTATTCCGACTAGTAGGGCGAGGATATACTCGAAGAAAACTTGCACTACGCTCAAAGCTTTCTTAAACTCTAAAGAAATACGCTCAAGATTATAGAAGAAGAACTCTCTCTATATTTTCTCTCTCTAAAGTTTCAATGAATTCGTAAGAAATAATGAAGGAATGAGCTTCTATTTATAGAAGAATGGAATTCATAGTAACTAATTCATGAACGGTCCAGATTGATTTACTTTTAATCGGACGGTCCATATTTAAAGTAAAATCTTTTAAATAAAATATAATATATTATATTTATAATTTAATAAAACGAATAACTTTATAAAAGTATTCTGTTTTATATAAAAAGATTTTACTATGCAAACACTATGCATGCACTATGCAATACTATGCATAATAAAATATAATATATTCTATTTATAGAATAACTTTATAAAAGTATTACATTTTTTATATAAAAAAGATTTTACTATGCAAAATACTATGCATAATAGAATATAATATATTCTATTTATGGAATAACTTTATAAAAGTATTACATTTTATATAAAAAAGATTTTACTATTAAAACTTTAAGCGAGCGATTCATATTGATTTACTATTATAATTTCAACCAATGATTACGAAAAATTAGCACATCTCTTCATGGAATAATATTGTACCCAAAAATGATTTAGACTGAAAAGAAATTTATTTTTCGGGTGAATAGTACCCCGTGAATAGTACTTTGGGAAAAGTACTCTGTGAATAGTACCCTGACACAAAAAGTGTCCCAAATACCCGAGTGAACAATACTAGAGTGAATAGTAAATAGGTGAATAGTAACCCGTGAATAGTAACTCATGAATAGTACTCCGACACGAAAAATATCTCAAATACCCGAGTGAATAATATTTGGGTGAATAGTAATTTAGGTGAATAGTAACTCGGGAATAGTACTCTGACACAAAAAGTGCCCCAAATACCCGAGTGAATAATATTCGGGTGAATAGTAATTTAGGTGAATAGTAACTCGTGAATAGTAACTCGTAAATAGTAACTCGGGAATAGTACTCCAACATAAAAAGTGCCCCAAATACTCGAGTGAACAATACTAGAGTAAATAGTAACTGGGTATTTTATGACAACTTGTCTACTTTGAAAAATTTTCACATATCACCCTTAACTTTAACCTTTTATCAATTTAACCATTTACTAAATAGAATAATTATAAGAAAATTGAATACTTTCATTTCATAAAATTTGGGGTCTCACAATCTCCCCTCCTTATGAAATTTCGCCCTCGAAATTTACGTACGTACCTGATATTCAAAGAGATGAGAATACCTTGCTTTCTTTTCGGATTGTACCTTCCCGGTTATTTCCACTCTATCATGATTTTCCATTTCTCATCTCCTGTATTTAAAATATCATTGTAGAATATAGTTTCAAAATAAGGGTTAATTGACATACCACATAATACCCCTATATTTTTACCGACCAATTAAATAACAAATAAACTTAGGTAGGTCATATTAGCGAAGGAATTCCCCGTCTCTCCCCTCCTAGTTCTTGTCTCACATCTCAACCAGGGATCATATTCCTAAGCTTTGATACCAACTGTGACGCCCCCAAAATTAGGTATACATCACCCATCGTAGGTCGCCAGATACATGGTACAAAATTCAAATACAACTAATTATACAACAGTCGTGTAAAATACGACTAAACATATGCTGTGAGTTTTAATACAAATATTGTCATCTAGATAATACACAAACTCAATGGGGTCTTCATTATATTTATTATCACACTGTTTCACAGAATAGTGATGACTACTAATTCACCATCTATGACCATCACTCTGTTCCCCGACTAGTCTCTGCTACGTTCTCATTTCCTGAAGAGAACATTGAAAGAAAAAGGGTGAGCTCAACTAGCCCAGTAAGAAATATTATGACTAAGATAATGCAGAATAAATTATCGTTAGCCTTCAACAGTGTTAAACTGATACAATATAACAAACATCAAGTTTAACTGCAGCGGAACAAGAAATCCATTAAAAGTCAAGTAGAACATAATGTATAATATCTCCTCTAGATTAAAAGTCCATCATTGATATTTTATTCCTGTAATACTCATCAACAGTTCTTTGTTATACTTAAGACAAATAGAAATTTCATCACTTGTCTTCACCTAAACCACCAAAGATGTTAGTTAAATTCACAATTCATATTTTATAATAATGTGAATTAATAGTTCCTTCTTGCCACAAAGGCTTAATAGAACATTTACTCAATATCCTTACCCCAAAGGCTGAAGATATTCAAATGTAATAATAATAATCATACCAATCAGTTGTCTATCTTTGCACTACGGGCCAAAGATATTCAACTATAAAATCAATGGTCATGATCATACCAATCAATTGTCTGTCAGTGCACTACGGCCAAAGACATTCAACTGTTAACTAATGGTCATGATCCTGCCAATCACATCATTGAATTATCCAAGCACTACGGCCAAGGATATTCGTTAATATCACTAGTGGTCATGATCATGTCATACACTTGTTCATCTTCACACTACGGGTCAAAGCTATCAAACAACAGATCATCTTTTCACTACAGGCCAACGATATTCAACAATATATCATCTTTGCACTACAGGCCAAAGACATACAACTGTAAAACCAATAACCAACAGTATAATAAAGAATGGAATAATAAAAGAATTTTACCATGTATGCAGTACTTTGTATAGACAGGTTATTCCAACATAATAATAAAGAATGGAATAATAAAAGAATTTCACCATGTATGCAGTACTTCACATAGACATGTTATTCTAACATAATAATAAAGAATGGAATAACAGAAGAATTTCACTATGCGTGCGTAATCCGTACAGACAGGTTATTCAAACAGAATAATAAATAATGGAACCAGGTCATGCGTAATCTCACAGACAGGATATTCCAACAAAATAATAAATAATGGAACCAGGTCCGGCGTAAACGCAAAGACAGAATATTCTGACAGAATAATAAATAATGGAACCGAATCCCACGTAACGCATACGAACAAGATATTAAACGAATAATAAAGATCAAAATATTAGAAGAATTTCACCATGTATGCGGTACTTCGGATAAACAGGTTATTCCAACATAATAATAAAGAATAGAATAACAGAAGAATTTCACCAAGTATAGGGTTGACCGCGTATACAGGTTATTCCAATAGAATAATAAAGAATAGAATAACAGAAGTTCTCTTCTTGAATACGAAAGAAATAATACCCCTTAAGAGTACAACAAATAATATCCCTTACCTTTGAAAGAAGAGTATTCCGACTAGTAGGGCGAGGATATACTCGAAGAAAACTTGCACTATGCTCAAAGCTTTCTTAAACTCTAAAGAAATACGCTCAAGATTATAGAAGAAGAACTCTCTCTATAGTTTCTCTCTCTAAAGTTTCAATGAATTCGTAAGAAATAATGAAGGAATGAGCTTCTATTTATAGAAGAATGGAATACATAGTAACTAATTCATGAACGGTCCAGATTGATTTACTTTTAATCGGACGGTCCATATTTAAAGCAAAATCTTTTAAATAAAATATAATATATTCTATTTATAATCTAATAAAACGAATAACTTTATAAAAGTATTACATTTTTATATAAAAGATTTTACTATATAAACACTATCTTGAGCCTTTATGCAACACTATGCATAATAAAATATAATATATTCTATTTATAGAATAACTTTATAAAAGTATTACATTTTTATATAAAAAGATTTTACTATGCAAAACACTATGCATAATAGAATATAATATATTCTATTTATAGAATAACTTTATAAAAGTATTACATTTATATAAAAAGATTTTACTATTAAAACTTTAAACCAACGATTCATATTGATTTACTATTATAATTTCAACCAACTGATTCAGAAAAATTAAACATCTCTTCATGGAATAATATTGTACCCAAAAATAATTTAGGCCAAAAAAGAAATATATTTTTTTGGTGAATAGTACCAAGTGAATAGTACTTGAGAATAGTACCACATGAATAGTATCCTCGACACAAAAAGTGTCCCAAATATGCAAGAGTGAACAATACTAGAGTGAATAGTAATCGGGTGAATAGTAACTTAAATGAATAGTACTTTCAAAACGACGAAAAATACCCCAAATACTCAAGTGAATAATATTCGGATGAATAGTAATTTAGGTGAATAGTAACCCGTAAATAGTAACTCGTTATTAGTAACTCGTGAATAATACTCTGACACAAAAAGTACCCCAAATACCCGAGTGAATAATATTCGGGTGAATAGTAATTTAGGTGAATATTAATTTAGGTGAATAGTAACTCGTGAATAGTAACTCGTGAATAGTATTCCGACACAAAAAGTGCCCCAAATACTCGAGTGAACAATACTAGAGTAAATAGTAACCGGGTATTTTATGACAACTTGTCTACTTTGAAAAATTTTCACATATCACCCTTAACTTTAACCTTTTATCAATTTAACCATTTACTAAATAGAATAATTATAAAAAATTGAATACTTTCATTTCATAAAATTCGGGGTCTCACATAATACCCCTTACGAATACAAAAGAAATAACACCCCTTACGAATACAACAAATAATATCCCTTACCTTAGTAGAAGACTGAATATTATAATAGTGAAGTAACAGAATACTCTTCTTCTTGCTCTCTATAGTTTCTCTCTCTATAGCTTCTTTTGTGAATCTCAATGAATTGGTGAGAATGAAAGAAAAATTAAGCTTATATTTATAGGAGAAATGACTAAATAGTAATTAATTCACAAACGATCCAGATTGATTACTATTAAAACCACAACCGACGGTCCAGATTGATTTACTTTTAAAACCACCATCGACGGTCCAGATTGATTTACTTTTAAAACCACCACCATGCCCAGGTCAGTTGATTTACTATTAAAATCACTACCGAAGCGGTCAGTTGATTTACTTATTAAAACCACCATCAATGGTCCAGATTGATTTACTATTAAAACCACCACCGACGGTCCAGATTGATTTACTATTAAAACCACCACCGATGGTCCAAATTGATTTAACTTATTACACTTTAGTACCTCTAAAGTTTTCCAAGTTTGCATTATTCCCTTCTATCTTTTGTAATTCACTTATATCCAATAAACACATTCTTAATACTTCAACTATTATACATCATTAATATTATAACTCACAATATTTAACAACCAGATCATTTCCTGGAAAGAGGGTGCTTTCCGATAAGGATTTCTCCCTATTGGCGTGCAATTAGGTGACCAAACCTCTCATTGACAGAACTTTCTAGACATCGTCAATATTACAAATAATAATATGAATAACTTTGTTGTCTCAATTATTGATTTAATAATATAAAATATTATGCAAATGATACTGTGATAATAATTGAATCAAATAACGTGAGATGCTATGCAATAATTACTGTAATAATTATTGAGTAAACTGAGAGGCTTCTTACGTAAGCATCAATAATCAATACCGTGTGCTACTATGCAACCACGCGTATTACTGTGCTTTTACCACCGGGTAGTTCAATAGTTAACTGTAAAATCCCAAATTTTATGAATAAAAATTTAATTTTCTCGAAATATTTTTTTCAAAATTATGGTGTGGATTTGAGATAATGTTATAGTTGTGGGTAATATTTATAAATTTTTAAAAATATGCAAGTTGTATAATATTCAATTAGTCGGGGAATATTCTATTTGTCGGAGAATATCCGTACGACGGTACAATCATTGGTGGACCCCACAATGGAATTATTGTATGATTGAAAAAATGACAAAAATATTTTTATGAAAATAACGGTGAAAGTTTTACCGTTAAAACTGTTGAACTACTCGGTAGTAAAAGTACAGTAATACGCGTTGTTGTATAGTAGCACATGGTATTGATTATTGATGCTTACGTGAGAAGTCATTCAGTTTTGTTCAATTATTGCTACAATAATTGTTGCATAGTTTCTCACGTTATTTGATTCAATTATTGTCAATATTTTATATATTATTAAATCAATAATTGAGACGACGATGTTATTAGTATTATTATTTAGAATATTAACAATGTCTAGAAGTTCTGTCAAGGAGAGGTTTGGTCACCTAATTGCTTGCGATAGGAGAAATTCTTATTGAAAAGCCCTCTTTCCTCGACGAGAACGACACAGTGATTAATATTATGAATTATAATAATGGTGATAAATGTTGTTTTATTATTATTATAAATGTAATAAAACAGAAAACTTTTTATATAAAACATAATACTATTTATAAAGTTTTGTTTTATTTGATTATAAATAGAATATATTATATATTATTATGCATAGTATTTGCATAGTGCCTGTATAGTATTTGCATAGTAAAATCTTTTTATATAAAAGCAGAATACTTTTATAAAGTTATTTATTTTATTAGATTTTAAATAGAATATATTATATTTTATTATGCATAGTGTTTGCATAGTTCTCGCTTGCAGTGTTTGCATAGTAAAATCTTTTTATATAAAACAGAATACTTTTATAAAGTTATTTTTTTATTAGATTTTAAATAAAATATATTATATTTTATTATGCATAGTGTTTGTATAGTACCTGCATAGTGTTTGCATAGTAAAAACTTTTTATATAAAACAGAATACTTTTTATAAAGTTTTGTTTTATTTGATTATAAATAGAATATATTATATTTTATTGCATAGAGAAACATAGTATCCTTTCTAATATCCTATAAATAGGATTCTTAGTTAGAATTGAAAATCACACCACAAGTTTAGAGAATTCTTCTTCTATAATCTGGAGCGTATTTCTTTAGAGTTTAAGAAAGCTTTAAGCGTAGAAAATAGTGCAAGTTTTCTTCAAGTATATCCCCGCCCTACCCGTCAGAATACTCTCCTTTTTAAGGTAAGGGATATTATTATTAAAGTAAGGGGTATTATTCTTTCGTATTCATGAAGAGAGTTATTTTCTTTCAATACTCGTAAGGGTTATTCCATTCTTTATTATTATGTTGGAATAAGCATACATGGTGAAATTCTTCTGTTATTCCATTCTTTTTTATTACATTGGAATAACTCTTTATGCTGTCTATGATCTATCGCATGACAGTGAATCTTGTTGTTATTCCATTCTTTATTATTCTATTGGAATAACTTTTGCATGCGGTTATCTATCGCGCACAGTGCGTTACATTTGTTATTCCATTCTTTATTATTCATTGGAATAACCTATCATCGATCTATCACATGCACGTGAATTCATTGTTATTCCATTCTTTATTATTACATTTGGAATATCACATGCATAAGGCCCCAACTTATTATAAATAAAATCAATTTTCTCTAATTATATTTGTGAATAATAAGGTATTAATTTGATATAATTCTCTCGGTTATGGTTTTGAAATGTGCAAATTTTGCAAAATATGCAAGTGGTTATAAAATAATCATTGTTGTTGGGGGAATATTCGTTTGGTCGTGGAATATTCTTGTTGTTGGGGAATATTAGGTATGTGGCCAGTAGCATTCATTTGTGGGTCCCATAACGAGAATAAGCATTGGATGAAGAAAACGACAAGTTTGAGTTTTTATAAATAACGATGTAGTTATTCTGCTTAACACTTTGTTGGAATACCCGGTGGTTAAAAATACGATGTCGTGTGGATGCACAGATGATTGATGAATTATTGATCCTTACGTGAAGAAGCACTACTCAATAATTATTACGATGAATTCTTTATTCAATATTTTATTTTATTGATTCAATAATTCTTTGCGTTGATATTTTATATTATTGTTGTTTCAATAATTGTCAACGCATGATATTTCCCATTATCGGATCAATAATTCATATTATTTGAATAATATTATTAGATAGCATTATTGGCAATGTCTATAAAGTTCTATCAAGGAGAGGTTTGGTCACCTAATTGCGGCATGATAAGGAGAAATTCTTATTGGAAAGCCCTCTTTCCCAGGGAGCGGCACCGGTTGTCATAAATGTGATTACGTAATATTATTTGTGAATAATTAATTATTGATTCATATGATAAGGAAATATTTATTTTATGTGGATATAAATGTTGGATATATTTATTGTGGTTAAAAATGAAGGAGTTAATGTTGAGGTGTTTTATCGATTATTTTTGTCGTAATGAAGGTATTAAAAATTAAACCAAAGTGTTTTTGAGATATATTGTGTGAGTTATAATTTTTAATCGTAGTTGGATCGTTGTAATTTTTGGATATATTATACATATATAAGTTGAGTATATGTCCACAAATTTTGAACCGTTAAAAATGAGCGTATGATTTGTTATGAATTTTAAGAGGTGGTGATTCGAAATTAGGTTTATAAAAGATTTTGGTGGAAAATTCTAGAATTGAGTGGGTCCCACTTGTGGTTGGTGAAGAAATGTGCTGAATTTATTTCAAATATGGTGGGTGGGAATAGTAGCAAGTAAAGCCATCAGGTTGCAGGTCAAGTCTGCTAACATTTTTCTATAAATAGAGGGCTAAGTTAGAATTGAAAATCACACCAGAAACAAGTTTTTTCTCTTTCTCTCTCTAGATTATTGAGTGTATTTTGTGAGTATTTAGATACTTTGTGAGTTTCTATTCATCGATGCAAGTTTCCTTGACCTTATCTGGATATTTTCGATCGAAATCTTGATATTTTGAGGTAAGGGATGTTATTTTCTTCATATATGATATTATTTCTTCAATATCATTATCTTAAAATATTGATATGAATTTTATCAAATTTGAAACTTTTTGTGTGGGAGTTCTTATTCACGTATCGACCTTTATTCACGTATCTGATCTTATTCACGAATCACGACTTTATTCACCTAAAAAATAAAATTTTCTTCTTTTTTGTCCAAGATGTCTATTATGGTTACTATCTTTGATTGTATCCATGTTTTGATCTTTATTCTTTAATTTTGCTTCAAAATTGGTTATTATGGAGTATTATTGATCTTGGATAAACCGCATTTATCTGAATCCTACTACTATTTGTCCTTCCGTTTCACTTTGGATTCGTTTTCTTTAAAATATTTTTCATCATCCTCGATCCTAAATGATGATATTACTAAATATCTTGACTTTTGTAGTGCAAAAGATAAATGATTAATCGATGAATATCTTTGGCGTAGTGCAAAGATGAGCAGTGTTGAGATGAACATGACCCAATTGGTGATACAAATGAATATCTTTGGCACATGGTACAAAGATGAATATTTGATTAAAGATGTATATTGATTGTTGTTTCTGAGGGATAAAATATTGATGATGGACTTTTAAATCTTAGAAGATAGTAGAACTCATTCTCTACTTGACTCTTCTAAATGGATTGTTGTTTCATTGCGATTGTTGATCTAAAACTTGTTGGCTATTATATTTTATCGATTTTTTCCTGTTGAAGACTAACGATAATTTGTTGTATATTATCTTAGTCATAATATTCTTCTTTGGGCTAGTTGAGCTCACCCTTTCCTTTTGTTCCATTTTCTCGATTGGTGAGAACATAGCGAGGAACTAGTCCCGAGAGTGCGGAGTGATGGTTCTAGAAAGATGTTTTAGCAGATCCTCATTATTTACGTAAAATAGTGTTTGAATAATTATAACGAGGACTTATTTGAGTGTGGATATTGTCTGAAGACAATATTTGTATTTAAACTCACAGTATGTGTTGTCGTATTTTGCACGACAATTGTATTATTGAAGTTGTAGTTTGCTTTACATACCATGTATTTGGCGACTCGGAATGGGTGTTGTATACCTATTTTGGGGCGTCACACTATCTGTCTTGATTACGCGTGACTTTAGTTCATTCTTTATTATTACATTTGGAATATCGTATGCACATCATGCGGGTTACGTATGACATGGTTACATTCTTTATTATTACATTGGAATATTACATGCAATGCGGATTACGCGTGACACAGTTCCATTCTTTATTACTCTGTTGGAATAACTTTGTCTATGTGGATTACTGCATGCATGGTGAATGATCCTTTGTATTCATTCCTTAGTAACTTGTGGAAATGATGCATCTCGTGGATTCTGCATGGCGAAGCGAAAATCTATTTGCAGTTTCATATATTTTATTATACTCAGTTGGTTAAAGTTTTGGCCTCTATACTCCATGAAATTAGTAAAATATCATGGATATTTGCGCTTCATCCAGTAAATTTTCATGGAAATATTCTTCTGAGCATTGTTGAATTTTACTCCACAAAGCAGTATCATGTTGACAATTTGGACGTTATTGAGTTCAGGATAAATTAACTTATAAATCTTTAAAATTTATTCTTGAACTTGTTTTATTGAATGGTCATCATCCTCATGCTTATATTATGTTGAAAGTCATCTGTGGCTTGTAGTGCATAGATGGACTTGGTATGATTATGACCGAGGATTATTCGGTATAATCATGGTAGTAATGTTACAAATGATATGGAAAAATCCTCATTGGCCGTGGTGCATTGTGGACAATTTTGGTATGATTATGGCTATGGATTCTCTTGACCAAGGGTGCAAAGATGAATTGTTTTATGGCATGATCATGACCATTGATGAATACACGAATATCCTTGGCCCGTAGTAGTGCATGAATAATTTGTGGTCGTGATCTTAATGAATATCCTTAATAGTAGTGCGGGGATGATGTGGATTATTTATTAAGTTGAGTCTCGTGATAAAAGTAATGAAAACCTTTTAAATCATAGAAGATAGTAGATTTTATTCTCTTGACTCTTCTAATAGATTGCTTGTTCATTGCGATTAAACTTGATGTTGTTATATTTTATTAGTTTAACAACTTTGTTGAAGGCTAATGATAATTTATTCTGCATTATCTTAGTCATAATATTTCTTACTGGGCTAGTTGAGCTCACCCTTTCTTTCACTGTCCTCTTCAGGAAATGAGAACGTAGCCGGGACTAGTCGGGGAACGGAGTGATCGTCCAGATGATAGCATTAGTAGTCCTCACTATTCTGTTAAATAGTGTGACAATAAATGTAATGAGGACTCTATTGAGTGTGGATATTGTCTAGATGACAATATTTTTATTAAAACTCTCAGTTATGTCTTGTTGTATTCTACACGACAGTTGTATTATTAAGTTGTATTTGGATTTTGTACCATGTTTTTGGCGATTCAAGATGGGTGATGTATACCTATTTTGGGGGCGTCACATTAACGGTAAAACTTTCGCCGTTATTTTTATAAAAAGATATTTCTGTCGTTTTCTAACTCCGACAGTTATTCTGTTGTGGGGTCCACAAATGATGGTGTCGTCATATGGATATTCCCTGACAAAAAGAATATTCCCCGACCAATCGAATATTTTATATCAACTTGTTTACTTTGAAAAATTTATAAATATCACCCTTAATTTTTACCTTTTATCAATTTAACCATTTAATAAATAGAATAATAATTATATGAAAATTGGATACTTTCATTTCATAAAATTCGGGGTCTTACACAAGGGTTTTAGTTTTCAATAACCAAAAAATAAAATTGAACCACAAGGTTTTATTTTTGATAATGTTAAATTAATACCAGTTAACAAATTTGATAGTTGTTGGTAACTTCAATATTCTTTTTTTTTTCTTCATAAAAATAGTTTTATTTATCAACTGAAAAGAAGTGTGTAATTATTTTTAAAAGAAAAATAATAGTTGTGTAATTTTTTGACTGGAAATACACTCATTTTCTTTATCTTTTTTTTTCTTTTCTAACTAAAACTCAAAAAGACCATTTTTCTTAATTTTTTTTCTCTTCTATTACAAAACTCAAAGACATTATCTATTTTTGTTTAATTTTCTTTGCTTTCTTTTCTTTTATCTCCAAATTAAAACTCAAAGACAAGGTGTTAAAACTCCAAGACACCTATTTACTTAATTTTCTCTTATTCCGTGTGGCTTTATCCAAATCTTTTGGATTTGTCACATTTGTACTACATTGAGTTTTTAATAAAAAAATTTATTGATTAAAAAAAAACCATCCAAGTATTTTACTTATAAGAAAATTATGAATATATATATATATATATATATATATATATATATATATATATATACGATTCGGATCTTAAACTCACCCTTTATCTAACATACCTTGCTCACCCCCATTTAGCGACGAATGGACGACGATTGATCCGTCCGTCTCTCTCGAAACAAATAAATCTTAATTATTAGCGACGACGATATATAACGACGAACACATATATGTAGCGACGGTTCATATATAACAGAATAGAATCGTCGCATGGGTCCAAGTCACTAAAGGGGGGTGAGCAAGGTATGTTAGATAAGGGGTAAGCTTAAGATCTGGACCGTATATATATATTAAACTTAATGATTTAAGTGTTGAGAAATTATATTAGATTTAGAAAAGTATGTATATATAGCTATAATTTTTATTCTTAACAGTTTTTTCTTTCGAATTTGACCCCACTGAACTTTGTGACCGGATCCGCCCCTGGTTACGTGAACAACTATAATTAGTAATATTTTAACAATGCATTTGATATAGTGGGCTAACCTTATTATAATCTAATGCAACATCATGTATTGATATACATCACAATCGTAATTTAACAGAAAACTTTTACAATACATAGTGAGACTCTTTTAAAAATTTACCCAAATTATAGCCAACTCCCTTTTTTTATTATTGCCTTTTAGAGTACAAAGAGCCACAATTAACGGATTAGTTTCAGTATTGATTTTTTTGAAATAAACTTAAAATATTTTAAAACTCAATATTAATATTAGTTTCTTTAAATTTAGTCAACAACATGCCAAATATCATTATCTATTTAAAGTGTACTATTCATCGTAAAACTTATCGCCTCGTAATTTTTAATAAATAATTTCAATTTTAAATTTAAAAATATCTCAAATTAACTTTTAAAATTCAATAATAATCTTTTCTGAAAAAATTAAATCTCATGGGGGCCCAATGAAATTTATTCCACAATTCCAATTTCTTTGTTTAGTGAGTCGTCGTGGCCCGATGACTGCTTGATTAAGTCCACCATGTAGAAATCTTCCACTATCATGGCCATGCATAGGGACCAGTAGGGGTGAGCATGGTGCGGTTTGCACCCGGCGCACTTAAAGCAATTAGGTGCGATTTGATAAATCAAAAATCGCATATGAAACAAAACATGATTGGTGCGGTACAGTTTTAAAAGTGCGGTGTGGTTTCATTTGGTGCGGTTTCGGTTACAAAACCAATTAAAACAACAATTGATATAAAATAAGCTCTCTGTTTTCGAAATTGATATAAGTTCATTAATGTAGACAAATACAACAATGAAAACTATAAACTATCTAAAATGCATGATCATCCAATAAAACCATATAGGTTAAACCTGACTACCAGTAACTAATTCATAATTGCGGCAAAAAAAGGAGTCATAATTAGTGAAAATGGTACAATCAGCAGCTGACACATATTTACTGAGAACTGAGAATTAAAAAGGCTATAAACTACTGCAAACTACTGAATGTTTTTATAGAAATGTTGCAAGCCTGCAAGTGTGCAACAGAACCCTTTCCTAGCCATCCTCCCCTGAATTAAGTTAGTAAGGTGTAATAAATCTCCCATTTAAGCAGTGGGTCCACCCAGAGTTTGTAATACCATTATCAGTACATCTCTTTCTTGCCCCCATAAAACCTGAAACAACAAGTAAAATGTGATTCAAACCGCCACAAATCAGCTCACTCATACATTTTTCTAAGTACATCAAACTCTGCAATATTGAAACAAGCAAAGCTATAAAAGTCTGCAATACATTTTTCACTCATACATTTTTCTAAGTACATGAAACTCTGCAAATAGAAGAAGTATGCTATAAAAGTCTCCTCTCACAAAAGGAAACCTATTATTCAATATTTCCAACATTCAACAATCAACACTACAAACCTGTAAAACATGTAATCAATATTTCCATATACAATTTAGCAAAAAATGAAATCTTTTATACATACCCATTATAAAAGAATGATATTTTCTACAATTCCCAATAACATCCAATACAAAAAGATATACCTTATGGTGTTATCTCTGCCCCTTTGTTACCCTTTAGTATTGCTCATCGACCACGCATTGCTCAAACGAATTGAATTCATCTATGAAGCATACCAAAAAAAATTTATATGTAAGAATATTTAAAAAGTACAATAAAATATAATAAAGAATTAAAAAATACAATAAACATATACCTTTTTCAATTTTCTCGAATTGTTGAAGTTCTTTCGATTATTCTCCAATGTCGACAAAAGTTTGTGAATTGCGTAACCAATCTTGACTACAAATCAATGCTTCGGCCATCCTAGGAGAGAGTGAACTCCTATATTCATAAATAGTCCTTCCCCCGGTGCTAAAGGCGGACTCCGAAGTAACTGTAGAAGTAGGCATACCCAATACATGCCTAGCAATTTTTGAAAGAATTGGAAACTTCATCGAATTCATTTTCCACCAACCAAAAACATTAAAGTTATCATCTTTCTTCTCTCTACCATCCACCAAATATATATCAATCTCCGTTTTTTCCCTAACCCCTTCAACTTGTTCTTGCATGTACTTTTCAAAGTCATCATCTAAATCCCCTTCCATATTTACAACAGCAGCAGAAGAAGAAATGTCACCTCCCGTATTATCTTTATAATAGTCAAACATTTCTTGTAGAGTCTTCACCACTTTTTCACACATTAATGTAGTTTTTGAAGATCCTTTTCAATAAAGTCTAGCAAAGAAAAATTTCAAATAATGCATCTTATATCTTGGATCTAAAGCAACATAGACATATAACAAGAAATTAGAATTATCCAGATTGTCCCAATACTTGTCATATTTTTCTTTCATCCTTTTAGCCATATCTCTCATCAAAAGATCCTCACTTGAACACAATTTCACTATTGCCTCTTGCATTTTTACAAGTTCAATGAAAAAAAGATTTGAAGTGCAATATTTGGAACCAGATATTTTCATCGTGACATCATAAAAGATTTCAAAAATTGAATGAAACACTTAACATTTTCAAAATCAATCCACTCTGGATATCCTTCAACCATTTTCTTCTTACTCTTTCTTCTCCTAGTATTATTCTCCCAAGCCTCCTCTTTCTCGTGCTTAAAGAATCTCTCATTATTAAGATCCTCAATAAACATCCTATCAAAAGCCCCTTCATACTTTACGGCAATCTCCAACATCGTATATGTGGAGTTCCACCTAGTCTTAACATCAAGACACACCAATTTCTCACACTTTATTTTCCTCTTTCTACACAAGTCTTAAATTTTGCAAGCCTTGCCGGAGAGGATCTAACATACCTCACCACATTTCGTATCCTAGAAATAGACACATGTTGATCTTTTAAGCCATCCTTCACAACCAAGTTCAAAATATGAGCACAACATCTCAAATGTATATATTTATTCTCTAATATTGCTTCCGGCCCACGAATTTTTTTTTCAAGTATGAGATAGCGGTGTCATTCGAAGATGCATTATCTACCGTGATAGTAAATACACGATCTATCCCCCACTTTATCAACAAAGCATGTACTAATTTCCCAATTGCAACCCCTTTATGACTTTCAATTTGATAAAAGTTTAGAATTCTTTTACAATGCTTCCAATCATTGTTAACCCAATGAGCTGTTGTGCACATATAATTAACGTTTTGAACGGATTTCCAAGTATCCGTTGTGAGGGAGACTCGTTTTGAGGTGACAATTTGCTTCAATTTCATCACTTCTTCCTTATAAATTTTTAGACAATCTCTAACAACTGTCTGACGAGATGGCATCTTAAACTTTGGTTCTGCATCACTTTATCTTTATTGATTCGGAGGGGGGATTTAACACAAAATTTATACAAATGATTAACCATTGGGCCCGTGCCATTCTTTCTAATGTTACATCCTACTATAACCTTACAATATTTACATTTTGCCTTCTCTTTACCAACTTCACAACCCTCTAATACCTCAAAATGTTCTCAAGCAATCGAACGCTTTTTACTCTTACAGTCATCCTTATCTTCATTTTTATCATCGTCTATGTTGATAGTATTGGCAACATTAGATGATACATGCTGATTCTGAAAATAAAAAGTATATAAAATGATAATTAACTACTACTTAGAAATACATAGCACTAGCATAACACAAGACTAAAAGAGTGTTGATTTTATACCTCATTAGCAGCTTGTTGATTTTGTTGTTCAATATGTTCATTTAAAGGAATTTGAGGGGTAGAAGACATAATTTGGGGCTAGTTTAACTTTTCACCTGGTAACTGAAATTTGAGGAGATCTTGATTAGAACTATGAACCAACATTGAAATCAACCAAACACATTAACAAAGTATCCTAATAATTTCAGAGGTCTAAGTATGAAATCATAATAACATAATATATAAATCAACAGAGAAAAGCATAAGAATAAAAAGCCCTAATTTTGTTACCTTGTAAATCTCATATGCGCAAGAAAAGACTGCAATAGAATGAGAAGAGAAGACAAGGTCGCAAGAAAAGGAGAAGTCGCGGACTCGCGGTGGCCTGGTGGACGGTGGTCGCAGTTGCAGCATCACAGTGCTTAGCCACAACGTCGCAACAGTGGCCTGGTGGACGGTGGTCGCAGTCACAGCGTCTCAGGTCGCGGTGGCCTAGTGGACGATGGTCGCAGTCGCAGCGTTGCGGTGGTCTGGTGGTCGGTAGTTGAAGCTTGAAGCCTTGTATGCAGTAAGCGTAATTAGCACTTTAGCAGTAGCCTTTGCCCTTTGGCCCTTTAGTTGCTTTGAACTTTGAAGAATTAGATATTTAGATTAGAATGGATGTTTTTTCTTTTGCCCAACCAAGTTCAACTTGTTTATTAATCTGGCCCATTGACTTTACTAACTTATAAATTCTGCCTCTATTGAGTTTACCTATTAAAAACAATTGAGCATAAGCTTCTCTTGTACTCGATCCGTCCCTTCATACATACATACACACATATGATACGGTTTCGATTTTATGGTTGCGGTTTTGGCTAGTAACCAAATCGGAACCATAAATTTGGTTATTCAACCAACCTAAAACCGCAACATACGCCGGAACCGTTGGTGCGATTTTAATTGGTGCGGTTTGTGCGGTTTTTTGGTGCGATTTTGGTTCCAATTTGGTTACTTGCTCAGCCCTAGGGACCAGGGGAATTTATAAATTTAGTCCATGGTTTTAAAGGATTGACCGACAAATTAGGTGATAGTATAATTATGTTCTAATTTTATTAAAGTTAATTGATTTTATTTATTTTATTTTCTATACTCTATAAATATTTTCTTACGTACAAAAAGAGATTATGGACAACCCGAAAATTTAGAAAATTTTGAATGATTAAATTAAAGGTTAAAATTTAAAACTTAGAGTGGAAATAGAGGAATGATTTAAAATTTTTAAGAAGAACCAATATGATTTACTATTTAAAAGAGAATTAAGAAAATAAGGTTATGAAAATTCAAAGCCTTGAAGGAGAATTTTTTTATGTGGAAAATGTATTAAGATAATAAATTTTAAAGAAAATATGATGAGAATAAAGTGAATATGTATATGTATAGCTACATATATAATTAAGAATGTAGCAAGTAAAAATAATATATATGGCATGCCAAATGAAAAAGGTTTATTGAATATAACAAACCATATATTAAAAGGTTTTAACAAGACATGAATTAAATGTCTAACCTAATAAATAAATTTAATAAATATTTAGCAGTGATGATAAATACATTAGGACTTATGTGGGACATATGATTAGTAGAATAATTATGGTTAGGAACTATCCATACTTGAGTTAAATATAAGAAATTGTTGGTAAATAAGGGTGGGCCCCACTAGTAATGATGTGTGATGATTATTAGGAAATTTCCTAGGAAATTTCTTTGAAGTGGCAGAAGACTATTTTTCCCTTAAAGAAAATTATTGATGACTTTTGTGCTCTAGGGGAATGACCATTTTTCCCCAAGAGAAATTTATTAATGACCATGACATCCTTAAAAGAAATTTCTAGGAAATTTCCTAATTTTGTTCAAATGATAACTTTGTCCTTAAAAAAAGATCATTTTTCTTGGAGGAAATTTCTAAGAAATTTCCTTGAGATGACTTAAAGACTATCTTTCCCTTCCCTAGTAATGGTTAAAGATCATTTTGCCATTGGTCTTGAATTCCTATAAATTGGAAGCCGTATAACCTAATTTTTATATATTAAGTATAAGAATTAATTAACCTAAGAGTTATTATTATTTGAGATTTTTAGTATTTAAATTACATACTAGTAAATTTACCTAAGAGATTTATTTTATACCTCTCAATTAATTAATTTTTTTATAACTTAATCAAAGTAAGTCTAATGGAGTTAAAAAATTAAATGTACATGAGTAATTGTATAAATTCCAAAATGAGTGGAATGGAAATCCTAATTAAATAATTGGGTAAATTACATATTCTATTACATTTTTAAAAATAATTACAACAATAGTGCCCTCATAAAATCTTTACACAACTAATACACTTCCATATTTCTTTACAATACTAGTGCAATTATGATTCCTTAATTTAGGGAATTAGTATTCAATTAGAATTCCTTAATTTAGGGATTAGTTATACACATGGCTTCTTCTCTCTCTCCTTATCTATAACAACTGTAGTTAGTCATCACCCTTCTTCTTCATTCAACGTATTCTTTCTCTCTCTCTCTCTCTTTCTATATATATATATATATATATTTGGGCAAATAAAAAAATTATCAATCGGAATGGGAATCATGGTAATAGTACCGGTCCTAGTAATCAAAGCCGGAATCGGAATCGAAATTCGAATAAGAAGATTGGGAATGATTGTAAGAGTAATATAAGTAGTAAGAATCTGGAGGTGGAGGGGACTTGAAGGAAAGTCCAAATCTGAGAGGCCAAACAGCCCAATTCTTTGAAGAGGAAACAGAGAACCGAGATCTAGTAATTGGTTCTTTGCTAATTATTTCGATGGCGAGCCCATGTGTTGCCATACATCTGTCAATGCTTTCACCATTGATACCACTAACATCTTTGTTGAAAATCATCTCTCGCCAAGGTAACCAATTCAAAGGTTATTAGGTTTCTAATTTATTTTTAAAAAATCTATTATAGATTTTTTATTTAATAAATCTTGATCGGTAGCTAACACTTTATACAAATGTAACCAATTCAGTTTTATTGGGTTACCAATTAATTAAAAAAAATCTATATGTAGATTTTTTTTTATAATGCAGTTGGTAGCCAAACCTTAATACAAAGGTAACCAATTCAGTTTTATTGGGTTACCAATTAATTATAAAAAATCTATTATAGATATTTTTTTTCATAGTACAATTGGTAGCCTAACCTTAATACAAATGTAACCAACAAAAACTAAAATTGTTACCTTTGAAAATTTTGGTTACCAATTGCACTGAAATTTCTCTCGGTTACCCACAAAAACTAAATTGGTTACCTTTGTATAAATATTTGGATACCAACTGCACTAAAATTTATCCTTTTCTCCTTTTAATTTCTGGACTAAATCAACCTTCATCACAATGTCAGCTGTGGCTATAATGGATGAGGAGATCGGCGTCCATGGTGTTGAAGCGGCGGCGAAGGGGAGGAGGAATATGACCGGCGAAGGGGAGGAGCAAGATGACGTTGTCAAACTTTGAATATTTGAATTTTAATTATTATTTTTGAATTTGAATTTGTTGTTAGATCCAAATATTTGAATTTGAATTATTAATTATGGCAGTTATTTATCCTTAATTTTCGGTTTCCTTATTAATGTAAATTGTACTATTTTTGTAATATGAGTTCACTTTTTGTAATTATTTGGTTGATGCACTTTTCTTGTAATTACTTTCTATTTGTTGTATACTTATGTAAAGAACCCTAAATAATTAGGGTAAGATAAAATTAAAGTGTTGGACCCATGGTAATTTATATGGCCCAAGTAATTGTTTAGGAAGCCCAAAAGAAGGAAAAGGATGGCCCAAACTTAGCCCAACAATTAGTGGACTTTGTGGACATTTGATTAAGCAAAAATTGGGCATTAAAAATAAATCAAAAAATGGGATAGAGAATGGGGCTATACCCGGCCAAAAGAGGAGAGAAATGAGCATGTGGGTTAAATCATTTTACTTCCCATTTTGTCAAAGTTTAGCTAACAACTCCCCTTAGGTCTCACTAATTAATTTGACCACTTATTTTATCCAAGTTCACAAGCAAAGCAAGAATGATCAAGTGAGAATAGAAGGAGAAGTGTTGGGTAATAATATGCATACATATTTTATATCTATACAATTCTCCAAAACAAAACCTTACTCTCTTTCTCTTTCATCTCATTCTAACTTAACAAAACAAATTAAAAAAAAAGAGTGAAAAGGAGAGTAAAATTTCGGCAGCCCTAGGAGCAAGAGAGGAGAGTGTAATCTTTCATGCACCTAAAGTTTATCAACTATTTTGGAAGAGAAAAGAGGTGTGCCACAAAATCAAGGTAAAAACTCTAGATTTTAAGCTTTGTTTTCGTTTCTTTTGTTGGTATGATGAAATAAAGAGTTAATGTTCGAAACTCAAAAACCTTAGATCTACATGTTTCCTAGTGTTTCATGTATGGATATAACCATTTTGAGTGTTAGAATGTTGATCAAAAGGAAGAAAATGAAATTATGTTCTTAAGGATAAAAAACCCTAACTTTTTCTTACTTTAAAAATCTAAAATTTAAAATCTACATCTTCTTTTTGTGATCCGTAAAAGAGGGGTGCTAGATATGTAAGTTAGTTTTTAAACCCAAGTGGTAGCACTTAAATATGATGATTTTTTAAACCATGAATGTTGTTTTAAGCAAAACAGTCCAGATTTTTGAAAAAGAGTAAAAAGGACTGATTTTGGGTAGTTCATAGCAGAGGAAATTTCGTCTGTTTTTTGTACTTTAAAAATTCTGGAAAACATTGAGACGATAATATGATGAGTTAGCAATGTTCAGTAAAAAGATGGTAATTTTTGGATGTGTAGGATGAAAGTTATGGATTTTACGAGAAAGAACTACTTAAAAAGTAAAAGGGAATAACTCTTAGTGTGTAACTCCAAAAATTATAATTTTTTTACAAGAAGTACATATACATAACTAGAACATCCCCTGAGAGTTTTGGACAAAAACTCAGTTCATGAAAAGCAAGATTCGACTGTGCTGGCCATTTTAAGCATAATAAACGAAACTGAAAAATTCCAGAAATATTATATGTTCATAAGGGTAATATTAATTGATTTTTCCTAGAAAATTAGAATTTTTAGAATTGATTTGGTATTTTTCATGGAAATGATTGAGTTATGAATAAATTAATAAAATAAGTTAAATGATGTTATAAATTGTACAAATGTAATGTTTTTGACCAAAGACCCTTAATATGAGTAATCAGATTTTTAGAGGGTAGTTTGGTCATTTTTAATAAAATTTTATATTTATGACATTTTAGGTTTGTTCAATAAATGTTATAGTAAATGATAAATAATTAATTAAATTTTTTATAGGTATAATAAATGATTAAAATATTATTAAGTAATTAATAATATTGAGATTAAAATATTATTAAATGATTAATAATATTAGATTAAAGTTAAATTAAAATATTATTAAATGATTAATAATATTAGATTAAAGTTAAATTAAAATATTATTAAGTGATTAATAATATTAGATAATGAATAAAATATTATAAAATAATTAATAATATTAGATGATTAAAATATTATTATAGTATTAATATTATTTGTAAATGATAAAGATTAATATTAAAGGATTAATAATATTTGTAAATGATTAAGATTATTATTTAAAGGGTTAATAATAATTACAAGTGAATAAAATATTATTAAATGATTAATAATATAAGTAAGTAATTAAAATATTATTAATGGATTAATAATATTTGGAATTGATTAAGATGTTAGTAAATGAATAAAATATTATTAAAGGGTTAATAATATTTGTAAATAATTAAAATGTTAAGAGGTGAATAAAATATTATTAAGTGATTAATAATATTAAACGAAAGTTTTAAGATGATAATAAAGTGATTGAAATATTATCAAAGGACAATAATAGTACTGATGGTTTAAGGTGTCGTCTAATATTTAATTATGTGGTTAAATGTTAGATGATTATTTCTAAAATAGTGGTATTATGAGGTATGATATGATATGCTGATTGAGAGATCAATCTTATATATGATAAGTCTTTCATAAGAGATTAAAATAGATTGTGCAGCAATAATTGACAGACAAGGCAAGTTTCCTAACTCAAACTCGAGTTATTATGTTTCAAGTATGCTAGTGGATTAATTATTTACAATTATTCCACATCTTTGATTATTGATTCGCACTTAGTGCAAGTTGCATATGTTCATCAGGTATGAAAGGCTGATCACCTTCATTACCATAAGGTTCAGTTAAATTTGTTCATGGTCATGATTGACTATTCCGCATTATTGATTCAGTTATTCAATCATTGAAATTGATTCATGCTCTTTCACAATCATATTTACATTGTTAAAAACTTGAAAGCTTATTCATTTTCAATCATGATATATCCTTCTTATATTTAAATTTGCTGGGCAAAATAGTTGCTCACTCTTGTTATATCATAATAACATTTTCTTATTAAGACGAAGGTTCGAAGAAAGACAGAGACAAGGATAAAGTCCAAGAGTAGCTTATTATGCGTTAACTATTGTGTTACCTTAAATAGGTTGATTATGTAAACCTTTTTAATTGTTTAAGGTATGTAATGAGTTAAGGTTGTAAACCTTGGGGAAATGTTGTAGAATCATTTGAAAGGAACAATGTATGTTTATATATATTCCACATTAGTTATAGAATGTGTAAAAAGATGTTGTACCGTGACGCACCATATACGAGGTTTGAAGGACTCGGATTTGGGGGCGTTATAGTTTTAACTTGCCAAGTTCGAGTTCATTAAAAAGTTAAACGAGATTAGTTTAAATGAGCATAAGATTTGGTGTACAAACTTGGTTCGTTAAATAAAAAAGTTGATTTTGAGAACAACTTAAGTGAGTTGAGTATATTGAGCTTAGGTGTGATTTTTTAAGAACTCTTTTAGTATAAAAATAAGAAAAAAAAACTAATCAAATGTTAAATAAACCAAGACTAAACAAGTCTAATGATGAGTGAGTTTTATACCCATGAATTGAGTGCATTTGATCTTAATCTTTTGGAAGTTTTTAAGTGTTTGTGTCTATTCATGCATATTTTATGTTGTTTTGTAGGAATTGGGACAAAAGTTACTTGGATCGACGTTTGGAGTGGCTAGATGCGCGTTTTCGGCTTATCCTTTATATAGCAGCCACTTCAAAGCTAATTTCAGCATTGTTCCAGACCTTATTTCAAAAAACTAAAGTTGTAGATCTACGTCTCCTCTTTTCGGAACATCTTGAATCATCGAAATCGAAGTTCGGACGAAAATGTTAAGGCCATTTTCCCAAAGGATTTTAGAGCAGAAAATTTCCAAAAAAGGGCCCAGCACCGGGGTGCCCAAACAAGGCCTATGCCCAGCACCGGGGTACTAGGAGGCAGTGTTCTAGCGCCGTGAGCAGCGCTGGGGCGCTGGGCTCGGGCCTCGTGAAGTTGGGACGCATTTCTTTCTTTTCAGGTACCAAGGCGGAATTTAATTATCAATGGCCATATACGAGAATGACTCAGCCAAGGGGAACAGAGATTGATGGACTCACGACAGTACTTTCTGCATTATCAGCATAAATTGAGACATTTTCGAGGAGGTTAGACATTTTTGCAGCACAATGTCGTCAAAGTGTGGCGGTTACTTGTGATTATTGTGCTGGAAATCATATGAGTCATCAATGCGCCATCAGTTTCAAGCCAGTACAGTATGGTGGTGATTACCCGAACAATTATGTCTATCCCAAAAACTATCATCAGGATTGGGGGTATCACCCAAATTTTTCATGGAGCCATACTCATCAAGATCAATTTTATGCTCCAAGTCCAATATACCCACGGGATTTCTCGTGTCCACCTCCACTACAACAGGAGGAACATTCAAATTTGGAGGAAATTTTGTCCAAGTTCATAGCTTCAAGTGAGGAGAGGAGGATTAATCAAGAGATATCGACTCAAAATTTTACGAACCAGATGGAACAACTACTTAATGCCTCGAACATTTGTCCTCAATTCACTTGACCCTA
Source organism: Panax ginseng (assembly GCA_020205605.1). Taxonomy (NCBI): domain Eukaryota; kingdom Viridiplantae; phylum Streptophyta; class Magnoliopsida; order Apiales; family Araliaceae; genus Panax; species Panax ginseng. The sequence goes on from CM035148.1 coordinate 36,130,361, forward strand.
TGACATGGATTCTGAGACTGATGGTGGGCCCGAACCATGTCTGCAACTGGATGTGCCAAATGATATAGATGGTGAAAAAGAGGAGACACTTGGGGACTAAGAAAAGGAGATCGACAAAAATCTAACTTTGAGTACCAATGAAGATGACCCAATTTTTATAGTGACCCACGTACCTTCTCCACCAAAGTTTAAGAATTCGGGCAGTTTTGCAAAACCATGCCCAATTGGCAGTCATGTCGTCGGCAAAGCTCTTTGTGACATGAGAGCTAGCAAAACTTTAGAGCCATGGTGGGACGAGAAAGGGAAAAGAGAAGAGGAACTTGTTGTGTTTGACAAGCATCCATGCCATAATTTGATCACAAACACAATAGAGAAAGCACCTAGTGGTTTGTCGTACTTAATGGGGATCCTATCGAAAAAGATCATGTTAGGTGACTTAAATTCAATAGACATTTCAAATGGGAACCTCCCAAAAGAGACATTGTTACTGATGGATGGAGGGTTCCTCAATTTTCATAGGGGAATTGAATAGAGAATTGAAGAAGTCAGGCTGAGACTATAAAACAAGCGCTTATTGGGAGGCAGCCCAAGTTTAATTTTTAGTTTTTGTATTTATTTGGTTTAATATTAGTAGCTTTGAATTTATATTTATTTAGGACTTAATAAAATTGTTTCTATCATGGTTTACAAGTTATTCAAGTCAAATTCAAGTGTGGTGCCCAATTTATTCCATGTGCTTAGCCTATTCTCCAAACTTAGTGGACAAGGAGAAAGATTGCTATATTTTTAGGGAAGTCCTCTGTTTTAATTTTTTCTATTTCAGTCATTGAGGACAATGTCTAGTTTAAGTTTGGGGGAATTTTAGTACCGTATAGTTAGTTATTTGCATTATAGTCCGTTATTTTTACGTGTTAGCATTGTGTACTTGCATTTAGTGTGCATATAATACATGGTAGTTAATTGCATATTCATATATGTGTTGCATTAGTATGTGTTCATGTAGTATAATTGCATTTTTTTATTTTTTTATTTTACATAAATCTGTGTGATCGGTAGGTGTTGTCTTAGCTCGACCTATGATAAGATTGGTTTTGCATGTTAACTTGAACAGTGTTGATAATTGATGATGAGTTCTAATTTTAATCACGATGATAATCTGAGCCTGTTTGAAACTTATGTAATCGGTTAACACTTAAAATTTAACTGTTTTAATCCACTTGTTTCAATTGTTTCATAATTTGTTTTTGAGGGAAAATCTTGGTTAAAATTTAAGAAAATTATTGAACTGGCGGTAAAGGTTGGAATGACGTAAAAGCTTGAGTGTGGGGGAATCTATGGGGTATATATATACAAAATGAAAATGAAAAAAAAAAGAAAAAAAGAAATGATGAAAAGAAAAAAAATATAGAAAATCCAGAAGAAAAAAAAATGAATAAACACCGTGGCATGTTTGTCTAGTTTTGTGGCCTTTGTTACTTGAGTAAGTAAGCCCGAGGGGATTGTCTTTACACCTAGCGCCCTAAGGTCTTAATGGTCTGGCAGTCGTTGGTCGAAAGCTCGTTAAGGTAACATTGAAAAGCCTAAGGGAATAAGACATTGCAAAACCATGAGAAAAATTAAAAAATGAATAAAACACAAGAAAAAGCAAAAATTCCCTCGTGGTTGAATAAAGGTAGAAACAAATCCTGTATTTACCCTTAGACTTGGTAATTGCTTAGTTTAACCGGAGTTGTCAAGTTCATAAAAGTAATTGAATTGGAATTGAAATTTTCCTTCTAAGAAGTTTGTTATGTGATTATTTTGAACTGTGGTTGGTTAGAATGGTTAACGAGCACACACACACAACATGGGTGATGACAGGTTTGGATTGACTAACTGGTTAGGGTTATGGACTTTGACTTGATTGGATATATTGTTTGAGTATTATTGGTATCTTTGAGGCCTGTTGCTATATATCATACTGATTTATTACTAGATTTGTAGGTATATTAGGAAGTAGATCATGCATATGCATTCATATAATTGAGTTGCATTATTTTTTTAGTTCTTTTATGTTTTTGCTTGAGGACAATCAAATATTTAAGTTTGAGGGTATTTGATGAGTGAGTTTTATACCCATGAATTGTGTGATAACTCGAAAATTTCTAAAATCTTGAATGATTAGAATAAAACCTAGATGAGAATTTGAGGATTTATTTAAAATTTTTCAAGTAAAACCTATATGGTTTGCTATTCGAATAAGAATAGAGGAAATATGGGTTACAAAATTCCAAAACCCTAGAAATGAATTAATATGTACTTGAAGGAATATTAAGAATAAGGTATTACGATACCTTTAAATTCGATGTGAACGGAATAGTCTAAAAAAATGTTATATAAGTACATATGGAAATTTTATTATTGGAAATAAGATTTCACATGAAGAGATGCTATGAGGTTAAACGAAGATGAGTATATGTATAGAAATATATTTACTTAGTAAGGTGCTATATATATTTTAGCAAGAGGAATGATGAATTAAGTTAATGATATAATGATCAAGATAAAACTATGTTAGTAATTAACATAGTTTGAGTGTTGGCCTTGACTGACAAATAAGAATTTGAATAAGTATAAAGTCGTTAGATAATACGATTAGCAATGAGAAGGGAGTAATTTAAAACTCAAAATTTGAGTTAGAGATAGAATTTTGAAGCATGGATCGCTTTCTATTGCGTCCCGTAATTTCAATTTGGTCGAATGGACAATGAAACACAAAATGTGTAAAGGTTGACTTTTGGTCAAAGTCAATAGTTGACTTTTATGGAGAAAAGTCAAAATTAGTGTGAGAAGTGAAATATGTTATGATTATGTGAATTATGGATATGAGTAAATAAATATACATTATATAATGTGAATACATTTATTTTGTATATAAAAGTGAAGTAAGAATTAAGTTATGTAACCTAATATATATATTAGGTGTGATAATTAAATAACCTAAATGGTTATCGTTATTTAGTGGTCCTAATATTTTATTTTTATATTAGTGACCTAATTTAAGAGAATTGTGGAACATGTCACAATTTATTAAATTGTTTTATTCGAATAGGTGAGTAAAGGAATATGAAGATTATGTGATGGTTTATATTTGTTTATTATATAAACAAATAAAATAAACTAATGTAATCCTAATTATATATTAAGAATGAATGATTGAATAACTTAAGAGTTATGAGTTGGGAAAAATAATAGTATTTAGATATATACTAACTCTAAGAGATTTATTTTATACATCTCAGTTAATTAATTTTATAACCTAATTTTAGCAAGTCTAATTGGGTTAAGGAAATAAATGTGCATGAGTAAAGATTTAAGTTATAATTGAGGAAAATGAAAACCCTAATTTAATGATTTGGGTTGGAAAAGAATTAATAGTATTGGACTATGTTAATTTATATGGCCCAAAGAATTAAATTTTTAAGTCCAATATATTATTTATTGATTGCCCAAAAGATGGAAATGGTTGCCCAAATTTAAGCCCAAATAAGGAGGGACATATTGGACATTTGGTATGATAAATAAGAATTAAAAAGAAATTAATTATTAATGTGGAAATTACTAGTTTACCCTTTTGTCCATTTGGTGTATTATTGTGAATCATTGTCACCAATTATTCCACAAAAGCTAGACATCTAGAATTTACCTATAATACTATAGCATTACTAGCCCTAGTCATCCATTACAATTATTCCATACAAGGCTTGTTAGATTAAAGAGAGAGAGAGAGAGAAAGTGTATTATTGCTCAATTTTTCTCTCTTGCTCTCACCAAAAGAAAACCAAATAGAGGGTGAGAGAAGGGAGGCCATTCGGCAACCATGGAGGAGAGAAAGGAGAGTTTTTGGTGATACATCAAAGCTCCATAATCAAGCTATGAAGAAGAAGAAGGAGAACATGGTAAGTAAAGGTATAAACCCCTTTTTGTTTATGTAATTTTTGATGGTTGTAAATCAAACCTTGAATCCATAGTTCTACACTCAAAAACCTTAGATATATGTGTTTAGTAGTTAACCTAAGTGGTAGAACTCAAAAATCACGTTTCTAAAAGTCGTGGTGTTGATTTATGTGAAAACAGTCCCGTTTCTAGGAACTGTTTTGGATCAGTCCGTAGCAGGGGCATTTTCGTCCCCTTTTGTGCTTTATAAATTCTGAAAAAAATTTTGGGGTGTTAATATCTGTAGATATGCAGGTTGTGTAAAAATTTGAAATTTTGGCCATACGGTTTGAGAGATATGGATTTTACGGTGAAGGACCCCAAAACTGTTTTTTTTGGCCAAAAGTTGCTGCCACAAAAAAGGAAATTTCAAGGGTTAGCTAGCTTGCTCTAAAAATTCTGAACTTTTGGTATGTTATAGTACACTCAATAAGCTTTCCATAGACTCAAACGGACTAAATCCGACATCGGAGGAGAGAGTTATGAAATTTCTCCCAAACTACTCAAAGGTAAGAAAAAACTGTTAGAGCAACAGTTTTTAACAGCCACTTCCGGACTAATTTCCGGGAGCTTAACATGTCCAAATATGGATTGTGATAGATGAAAACTATAGTTCGGAAAGATAGGAATCCAACAAAATTGACGGATCGTTAATCGGAGTTACAGATCTCATTTTATTTAAGATTTAGTAAAGGACTCCAAAACTGCCAAATGACAAAAAGTTTCTGTCCAGATCTGTCCAGGGGCTGTTTTGGCAACTTAAAGTGTGAAATAAATTCCAGGCTTTTGGGAAATGAAAATATATGGTATTAAGTACCTCGTGTCCAAAAATGAGCTAATTCCGACTTAAAATGACCGAGTTATGACCATTTCAATTTTTGTGATTTTCCGACGGAAATCGCTATAACCAGAGTTCTACAACTCCGATTGCCACGAAATTTAAAATAGAGCATCACGTTAATATATATAAGGTTATGTCAAAATATGGGCATCTCTGGAGTTAAGCACAAGGTAGCTAATTTCTTAAGGAATTAACTAGAAATGATTTTTGAAAAATACTAAAGGAACTTGGAAAATTATGGAAAAATAATTTTTGTGTATGAAATATATATATATGTGTTTGACCAAAGGATAGAAAAATAATAAGTTGATTTGGTATTTTTCGTGAAAAGAATATTGATTTCGAGGATACTTGAAATGAAATCAAATCTTCTCAAATGGTATTTAGGTTTACTAAGATGTTATCTAATTTACTAGGATAACATATAAAAATGAATAACTTATAAGTACAAGTTATGATGTGATTAAAAGAATATCAAAGTATAATAATAATATTAAGACTTAAACCTATTGTCTAATACTTAACTATATGTTATGACTAACCGAAAGATCTATTATAGGTTTTATATGCTGTATAGACTGATAGGATTACGTGTTTAAGTTATTTTATAACGGTGATGATATTATTCTAATATTGGAGATCTATATTATTAATATTAGGTCTTCAGGAGAAGCTTATTATATTGCGTTACGGTAATCAATCTTCGAGCAAGTTTTTCAAGTTCTTTTACTTAAACTCTTTTAAGAGTGGTTTCGATGAGATATGCTTATGAATTGTACTCATACATCTTGCATGTATAAGTCGTGTATGAAAAGGTGATCACCTTCATTACCAGTTGGTCCAGATATATTATTGTTCCTGTTCAATACTTGTTCAGTCAAAACTTTGTTCATGCTAATTCACAAATACATTGTGAAGGATAGCCAGCTTATTATTCAAACTTTTTCCATCATGATATATCTTTACATTGTTTTTAAACTTGCTGGGCAACTTTCATGCTCACCCTTGCTATATCATGATAAAACATTGCAGATAAGGCGAATACTGGCGAATCTGAGAAAAGGATAATGCCAAGTTCAGCTTGGTACAGAATGTGAAGTTAAGTTGTAAAGTATGTTGAAGAATAGTATGGTCATGTGCTAGATAGTTCCTGATTGTGTATAAGTGAAGGTTACTCGATTATGGGGAAATGTGTGTAAAGTTTAATGTATAAACAATCTATGTTTATATCTTCCGCAAACGGTTGTAGAATGATTGTATCGAATCCGCGGCGATTAGGACCCGGATTTGGGGCTATCACAAATTGAGTGCATTTGATCTTAATCTTTTGGAAGTTTTTAAGTGTTTGTATCTATTCATGAATTTTTTATGTTGTTTTGTAGGAATTGGGACAAAAGTTACTTGGATCGACGTTTGGGGTAGCTAGATGCGCGTTTTTTGCTTATCATTTACATAGCATTCACTTCAAAGCCAATTTCAGCATTGTTCCAGACTTTATTTCGAAAAACTCAAAGAATGAAAGTTGTAGATCTACGTCTCCTCTTTTTTGAACATCTTGAATCATCGAAATCCGATTTCGGAAGAAGAAGTTATGACCATTTTCCCAAAGGACGTCGGAGTAGAAAATTTCCAAAAAAGGGCCCAGCGCCGGGGCGCCTAAACAAGGCCTATGCCCAGCGTCGGGGCGCTAGGAGGTAGTGTTAAAGTGTCGTGAGCAGCGCTGGGGCACTGGGCTCGGGCCTCGTGAAGTTGGGACGCGTTTTGGGGCGAATTTTTACACTTTTTTTACTCCAAATTGGATTGGGTTTGTTCCTAAGCTAAAAATTGGACTTGTAACCTATAAATACATGATGTAAGGCATATAATAAAGGGGGGATTATATAGATTAGATTAGAGATACACTCCATTAGATTTGAACATAAACCCTAGTTCTTATTAGTTTTGGAAATTGAAGCAACTTGGAGACCATTGAAGATCAAGAGCAAGAGCTTGATGAAGATGGAGATTTGCTGACAACAGATTTTATTCTCTTCTCTTCTCTTACTTTTATCTTTTAATGTCTATTCAATTGTGAATTCTTAGTTTTAATTCATTAATCATGAACTAAATCTTCTGTTAAGACTACAAATTGAACCTTTTATGTCTATGAATTAATTATTTAATTTATTCTAATTATTTATGTCCAAGTGAATTGTTTATCATGTTTTGTGCATATTGATTAATTATTTGGCTAATAATTACTGTGTTATTCTAGAAGGATTCAAAAGATGAAATCTGGGGTTAGAACTGGACATGATAACATGTATGCTTAATTATTTGAATGAGATGAATAATTAGGGTCGTGAATTGAATAAGAATATTTGTTTACTGCATGTAAAAAATTTGGAATTAGAATTTAACGGGTTTGGTTCAATTATTTTGCATAGGAATATCACATGATTAATTGAATTGAATAAAAGTTATCTGTTCACTTGGGAAATGGCTTTTAACAAATAGAATTCCTGTTAAAAATTCAGGTGGGTAATAATTAGGTTAATTAGATAATTGGTTTATAGTTCATAATTGGGGATATTGTAGTCTTAATCTTTATTTATTTGAATTCATTTATAAAGTAATCCAATTTAATTAGTTAATTTAGTTTGCTTAAGTTTAAAAATCATAAATTGCGATTGCTTAAATAAAATTAGTTTGGTTAAGAACTAGTACTTGGTGATTTCTATTAAATAATTCCTCGTGGGAACGATACTTTACTTTCACTTTATTACTTGTTGACCGTGTATACATGCACGTATGTTTTGATTGTGAAATCGATCAACATCTAGCCTAAACGAGTTGGGCTCGAGCCAGACATCCAATTGTTTGAGCTAGAGTCATTTAACTAAACAGGCAAAGGAGTTTGTTCCAACTTAAGCCGAGTTTGTGTGACGCCCCCAAATCCAGGTTCTCTAACCTCAGATTCAGTGCTCACGATCCTATCATCATCATAAGCATTCTATAACTATTTTGAAATAATAAACATACATTGTTCATTATACAAAAGTCTCAAAACATGGTCCCAAGGTCTCTCTAACCTTAACTTTAAATACACCATTTATAATACAAATAGTTTACTCAAGAAATTCCATTAGATAATAACTAATTTAACATTCATTCTAAAATTACTCCCGGATCTTGCCCTTGCCTCTTGTCCTTCGCATTAGATCCTTCGAACTAATCGAAAATAGAGGTCATGATATAGCAAGAGTAAGCAACTAATTTGCTTCACAAGTTTATAAAGACAAAGGAGATATATCATGACTTAGAAAGAAATATTGCCTTCAATGTTCAACAATAATATAAGATTGTGAAGGAACATGAATTAATAATCAACAATTGAATATTCGATAATTGAATAACATGAACCGAGTGGTTTTGAATAACCATGAACATTTGCCAAGGTGCTCGATGATTTAAATCGACCTTTAATAAGTTTTGGTATTCAAGGGGGATCAACCTTTCATACCCGTGATTTATGCATAAACACTTAATAATCCGACATTGATATCATGCCTTAATCAAATTTGTCCATTTCTCGATCAAGAGTTCTTACCATATCAATTAATAAGAACAGTTATTTAAAATCCATTTGATTTAACAAATTTAGACATGCTTGATCTAATTGATACAATTAGCATAGATCTATGATAAACAGTTCATAAATGAAGAACTTTAATTTAATTCACGCTTCAATGGCGTTAGAATCGAATTTGATTGCACAAAGTGCAATTTCAATAATCAATAAAGACGTGAATAATCATCAATAATTATTCACTAGCATGCTTTGAAAATAATAACTCAAGTTGAGTTAGGAAACTTGCCTCGATCGTAGAGTTACAGACTCTGAAATAAATTTCTATCCACTATGTAGTTAAATTATCTTCCTTTGAGAGACCTATAATTAGTCTTTCAATTAGTCAATGCATAACATCGATTATGTAATCACATAGATATCATACATTACAATAAGTTCTTATAAACATTATCATGCCTAGATAGTGTTATTATTAATTAACGACTACCTTTAATTCACATAATATTATTAACTTAGATAATATTAATTCACCTTCTAGTATTATTGGTTCACTAATAATACCTTAAATCATTTACTAACATTTTATTCACTTACTAATATTATTAATCATTTAATAATATTTTATCCCTTACCAATATTATTAATCATTTAATAATATTTTATCCCTTTACCAATATTATTAATCATTTAATAATATTTTATTCACTTACTAATATTATTAATCATTTAATAATATTTTATTTAATCTCGAATATTATTATTTAATAATAATACTCTAATCTAATATTTTTATTTACATAACAACATCATATTATAATATTATTAGTATTATAATAATATTCCAATGATTTATTAAATTAACAAACAATTTATTCTAATTGTTCATCCTTTATTAACCTCTTATTTAATATCCATAAAAGGTCATAAATAATATTTATTATTATAAATTACCAAAATGCCCTAAGATAGTCATGATATAATATATTATGAGCATTCAAGCATAAAAATCATATTTTTCTCATTAAAGACATCATTTAACTATTTATTTCCTTTTATTTACAACCTAATCATTTTTAGGAAAAATAGCAAACTGATTCCAAAAATTCTCAGCTTCTGGATTTTAACAGAATATGAACCAACAATGATCCTCTAATTTTTCTAGAATTTTAGAAAATGATTTACTATTTTTAAAGTGCTCAAAACCCTCAGATCTTGCTCTATTTTTAAAAAATTGAGTTTTGCTCAGAAAAATCTGAAATTTTCAGGGTATGCTCTCTTAACATATATGAAGCTACTGTAAAAATTTTGGAATTTTCCAGTGTATACACAGTGAGATATTCGTAGGATAATATTTATGGAGTCCTTTACGGAAATAGTCATTACGCACAATATATAACTTGAAACGTGTCCGTTCTTTTTCCTACGCGTAGATAACTTCATAAGGTACCTCTGTAATATTTTTCCAGATTTTTACAAGACAAGGAACTGACCGAAACAGCCTCATGAAAAACAAGTCAGTAGCTGATTTAGGATTTCAAAGCTTTAGCATATAAAGTGGACTGTTTTGGGAAAAATAATCTTAAAGGTTCCAAAACATGCTAGATTTGTGATCTACCACTTGGGTTTACTAGATAACTCATGTATCTAGCACCCCCTTCGACGGATCATAATTCCAAGTTGTAGAACTTGAGTTACACAAGATTTAGTGGAAGAAAAACAAGAGTTTTCACCCTTGGAGAACATATGCTCATTTTCTTCCTCTAAGTCTTTGATCTAACACTCAAGATACTTAGTTCCATGCATGATGGTATGTATAACTAGTGTATCTTGAGTAGTTGTACATAACCCCATCAAAACTCAAGCTATCAAAACAAGGTAAGAGAAGAAGATGAAGGTACATTATACCTTGACTTAGTGGCTACCTTCCTTGATTTTCCAAAGTAACTAATAAACTTAGGGGCATAAACAACTAGCACTCCTATATTTTTTTCTTTCTATGGACGAAATTCTCTATCTCTTTTCTCTCTTTGAAGTTGGCTAGCTTGGGAGCAAGAGATAGAAGAAGAAGATGAAGAAGATGGAGAGAAATGAAATGTTGGAAGAATGAGATGTGCATTCAAAATGTAATGGGCAATTCATTATTAATTCTCCCACAATCATTTTGTTGCCCATTAGGTAAAACACTTTGTATTATTACTTACCTTAGGTTAAACATGATTAAATGTGCATAATGGAGTGGCACCCAATGGGAGCCTTACAACATTGTCCTTATGTTTAATCATGTCTACTAATGGACAAGCTAGATTAATTATTCCACTTAGGATCCTCATAATATCCACCATTTAGCTTTTATTTTAAATGCCCAATTTTGATTAATCAAATGTCTAGAATACCCCCAATCAAGTGGGCTAAGTATTGGATTACAATTTATTTTCCTTGGGCTTTTCTTTTAATTGATTTGGGCTAGATAAAAAACATAGTCCAACAATTTTAATAATGTTACCCAATTTGATAATTTAGGGCTTTCATCTCCAATCATATGAAGTTTAATTACTTATACATATGATTTTATCTCATAACCTAATTAGATTTACAAGAATTAGGTTTAAAATTATTAGTCACTTGAAATACTAAGTTTACCCACTTAAGTTAGTATACGTATAAAATACTAACTTTTTCGTGTTACCATAACCCTTAGGTTATTTAATATCCTTACCTAATGTATAATTAGGTCACAAGGCTTTCATTTTTAATGAAATCCATAAATGTATGTATCCATATATAATACAAAGTTTAAAAAAAATGTACATACATACATGGTGACTTAAGATTCACGGTTATTACAGTTTGAGTCGGGCTTAGTCTAATCGAGTCGAGCTAGGTCAGACTCATTAACATATCGGTTAGTTTACAGTGCGCTAAGAGCATCTTTCCTTGTTGATCTACTAAGCCATTATTTTAACATAGTTTCTTTCTAATTTTCATCTTTTGTTACATGCATGCTATTATTTTTAGTAAATGGCAAAAAACATTTATTGATAAAGAAAAAAATAAAATGCAAAAGACTTGGACTAGTTTCGTTACAACATTTGTCAAACAAACAGAAAACAAAGCATCTACTCATTTTGCAGGGGTTTACACCATTTACTTTATAATTTGAACTACAAATAAAAAATAAAAAAATGAACGTCCTGGAAAAAATCTATACCCGAGGTCTTGTTAATGTAATTTGCTTAGATATATCTTACCTTCTTCCTCTTATTACCTGTGACACCCCCAAAATAGGTCCACACGACCCATTCTGAGTCGCCAGATATCACACTACAGAAATTAAATACAAACTTCATTTATACAACTGTTGAACTGTCGTACAGAATACGACCACAGTTAAACTGTGAGTTTTAATACAAATATATGCAACTCTCATGGTGCCTCGACCACAACACCTTACAATGGTGCCTTACATAAAGTTACAGTCAATAACTGTTTTAGAAATTAAAATCTTTGGAAAATGCTCAAGGAAACCTTCGTACATGGGAGGCCATGCGTCTAAATTATGATAGATATCATATGACTCGAGAATTATCCTTGGTTGACCCAATAGACCCCAAAGAAAAATGAGAAGATTACTATCATGTTCTTTCCAATGGTGAGTCTTCTCTTGACATATAATTATCTCCATTGTCTCCAATTGAGAACTATATTTCAACCAAACCCCAAGATTATATAGGTAGTGCTCATAGATATAATCAGCAAGTGCATGTGCACAACCCTGTCTTATGATAACACGAGGTCGTCTGTCATTATACATCTTGTATGATAGTGGCAAAACGCCCTTCCAAAGTTGGGTTCACATCACCTTTTTAGGGGAAACCTCAACATCTATAGACCATCGTTCTATTCCCTTGTTACTTCCACTCGACCCATCTACACTCTTATTACCTGAAAGAAATTATGAAGCAAAAGGGTGAGCACAACTAGCCCAGTAAAGAATATCATGACTAAAGATAATTAAATTATCAATAGCCTTCGTCAATAATAAATCAGAGATTTAGAACATATGGTAGATGATAAAACTTTTCAACCATAGTAGCAGCGGAACGAGCAATCCATTAGAAAATTCAAATAGACCATAAAGTCTATTATCTTCTCCATGTTAAAAGTCCACCAATAATGTTTTATCCATGTAACATCAATCAACAGTTTCTGTCCACAATCATGTGAATAACTCATAATCATAATTGTGGTTCTAAGTTCCTATTCGCACTCAGGACGAAGATAATTTTCATCACTTGTCTTTACCTGAAACATCAAAGATCATGGTTATACTAAATCACAGTTCCTGTTCATAATCATACTAATAAATTCATCTTTGCACTACGGGCCAAAGATATTCATTAATAGTTCATCTTTGCACTACATGCCAAAGACATGCAACTGTATTTTTAGAAGAGTCAAGTAGAGCATGATATCTACTATCTTCTACGAATTAAAAGTTTATTATCAATATTTTATCGCTGAGACTCGGCTTAATAAATAATCCACATCATCGAATCATCCTTGCACTACGGCTAAGGATATTCATTAAGATATCCGACGACACGAATTATCCATGCACTACGGGCCAAGGATATTCGTGTTTTCACCAATGGTCATGATTATACCGAATAATCCCTAGTCATAATCATACCAACAACTGTCCATCAATGCACTACGGGCCAATGAGGCTTTTACCATATCATTTGTAAATTATGGGTCATGATTATACTGAATGATCCCTAGTCATAATCATACCAATCAACAGTTCATCTTTGCACCCTTGGCCGAAGATGACTTTCATCACAATATAAGCATTAGGACGATGACAATGATATAAGTATTAATCAAACGAAATCAAGGATAATTATTAAAGACTTTAAATTTATCCAGAGTTTAATAATATCCAAATTGTTAATATGATATTGCTTTGTGGAGTAAAATTCAAGAATAATATCTATGTATCAAAAAAAAATGGACAGAAAAGAAATCAATTTTTATCATGAATAGTACCCCGTGAATAGTACCGTGTAAATAGTACTTCGGGAATAGTACCCCGATATGAAAAGTGTCCCGAATATCCGAGTGAATAATATTTGAGTGAATAGTAACTCGTGAATAGTACCCCAGCACGAAAAGTGCCCGAATACCCGAGTGAATAATATTCTAGTGAATAGTAATCGGGTGAATAGTAACAGTGAATAGTACCCCGAGTGAAAATATTGATATTTAATAAGAAAGTTTAGATCAATATTCCAATGAAACGATACTGGATGAAGCGCAAAACTTCAAGGATATCCCACTAATTTCAGGGATTATAGAAACAATACTTACCATAGTAAGTTTAGATTTAAGAATATGAAAAGAAATAACATACGAAACTGCAAATGGATTTTCACATATCATGCGATGCGTGTCCAAGGAGATAAAGTTATTACGACATATTAAAGGATGAATACGAAAAATATTATTCCTTATAAATAGGAAAGAAATAATACCTCTTACGAATACAACAAATAATATCTCTTACTTTAGTAGAAGACTGGATACTACAATGGTGAAGTAACAAAATACTCTTCTTCTTTCTCTCTATAGTTTCTCTCTTTATAGTTTTTTTGTGAATCTCAGTGAATTGGTGAGAATGAAAAAAGAATTAAGCTTCTATTTATAGGAGAAATGACTAAATAATAACTAATTCACGGAAGGTCCATATTGATTACTATTAAAACCACAACCGACGGTCCAGATTGATTTACTTTTAAAACTACCACCGACGGTTCAGATTGATTTACTTTTAAAAACACTACCGACGGTCCAGATTGATTTACTTTTAAAACCACCACCGACGGTCCAGATTGATTTACTATTAAAACCACCTTCGACGGTCCAGATTGATTTACTATTAAAACCACCATCGACTACCCAGATTGATTTAACTTATTAAACTTTAGTACCTCTAAAGTTTTCCAAGTTTACATTATTCCCCTCCAACTTTTGGAAATCACTTATCTTCAATAAACACATTCTTTAATACTTCAACAATTATTCATCATTAATATTATAGCTCACAATATTTAACAACCAGATCATTCCCAGGAAAGAGGGGCTTTCCGATAAGGATTTCTCCCTATTGGCGCCCAATTAGGTGACCAAACCTCTCATCGGCAGAACTTTCTAGACATCGTCAATATTGCAAATAATTATAAAATGAATAACTTTGTTGTCTCAATTATTAATTTAATAATATAAAATATTATGTCGATGATACTGTGACAATAATTGAATCAAATAACGTGAGATACTATGCAACAATTACTGTAGAAATAATTGAATAAACTGAGTGGCTTCTTATGTAAGTATCAATAATCAATATCGCATGCTTCTTACTTAACCAACTAATGCCGTACATCAGATATTTTACCAATCGGTATTTTAACAGTTTAACGGTAAAACTTTCACCGTTATTTTTATAAAAATTTGTTGTTGTCGTTTTCTAACTCCGACAGTTATTCTGTTGTGGGGTCCACCAATAATGGTGTCGTTGTAGGGATATTCCATGACAAAAAGAATATCCCCAACACAACGAATACTTTATATCAACTTGCTTACTTTGCAAAATTTTTAAATATCATCCTTAATTTTAACCTTTTAACAATTTAACCATTTACTAAATAGAATAACAATTATTAGAAAATTAAATACTTTTATTTCGTAAAATTCGGGGTCTTATATTACCCATCAATTCTCATAGAGGATGAAGGGACAGATGCCAAGTGGAAAAGAGAAAAACCCCAAGTTTTAGTTAATGCTAACATTTATAGTTATTTTAAAAACTTGCCTAATTAAAGAGAACTCGGTCCCTTTCCAATTATTTCCTT
This sequence comes from Panax ginseng, assembly GCA_020205605.1. Taxonomy (NCBI): domain Eukaryota; kingdom Viridiplantae; phylum Streptophyta; class Magnoliopsida; order Apiales; family Araliaceae; genus Panax; species Panax ginseng. Next base: position 36,145,662 of record CM035148.1, read on the forward strand.
TGAAGTAGCTTACATTCATGATCTGATATATATGAGTTGGTAGGCTGGTTAGTAGCTAGGGAAGAGGGATGTATGAGGTGTCAGATCTTGATTCGAGACAATTCATTTGGATAGTTTATAAAAACAAGTTGCATTTTATATAGAAATAGTTGCATTTCAAATGACATTTTTATGCAATTACAACTGTATACTATATTAAAAGCAACTTGTTCTTGAACAGTGTCCACTTTGAACGTTGTCCCACCTATATATACATATATTTCACCAACAAAATAATACTACAACAAAAAGTTAAAAATCAATAACTATAACTATCAGTTTAACATGAATTTTTTACATGAAATTTGAGATATTGTAAGTCGAATAAATACCTGCCCCTTGTGAAAACAAGTTCCATATGACACCGTGTCCTTAAATTGTAAGTCATGTGTAAGACCCCAACTTTTATGAATAAAATAGAATTTTCTCTATTTATTATTTTAAAATAGTAAGTGGTTGATTTGATTAATGTAGTTAGTTATGGGTAAAATGCGCAAATATTTTAAATAAGCAAGTGGTTATAAAATATTCATTGTTGTCGGAAATATTCGTTTGGTCGTGGAATATTCTTACTGTCCGGGAATATTCGTACGAAGCCGCAACCTTTTGTGGGCCCCATAACGAAAAGTGATCGGATGAAGAAAACGACAAGTAAGAGTTTTTTTTATAAATAACAACAGTAGTTATTCACAGCTTAACATCGTTGGAATACCCTTGGTTTAAAACACAATAATAATACACTGTTGCATAAAGAAGACACCAGATTGCACCAATTATTGATTCTTACGTAAGAAGTCACTACTCAATAATTGTTACGAAGATTACTGCTTCAATATTTTACTTGATTCAATAATTGCTACGTTGATATTTTATATTATTGTTGCTTCAATAATTGTCATCTTTTGATTTTTCCATTATCATATCAATAATTCATATTATTTGAATAATATTATTAGATATCATTATTGACAATGTCTAAGAATGTTCTGTCTAGGAAAGGGGTTTGGTCACCTAATTGCACGCCAGTAAGGAGAAATCCTTATCGAAAAGTCTCATTTTTTCCTAGGAACGGCCTGGTTGTCATTATTGTGATTATGTAATATTATTTGTGAATAATTAATTATTGATATATATGATAAGGAAAATATTTATTTTATGTGGATATAAATGGAGGAATTTTTAGAAAAGTGACAATTGTTGAAAATTGATATTTTATCTTTTATGATAAAATAATTTATTCAAATATATTATTATATTACATTATAAATGTATAATGCGATAATATAATAATATAATAATGGTGATATTTTTTCAATGAATGTGTGATATATGAATAAATGAGGAAGAAGAGTATTTTTATTACAATAAATGTTAAAACATGTTAAACATGTTGGTGGACCCCATGTTTGACTGAAATTTGATTATAGCCTGTAAAATCGTCCGTATGTGGATTTCGGTCAATTTCTGTTTAGAATTTGGAAAAACTTAAAGCTACAAAGTTGTAGAGAATTAAATTTCCTATGGAATGGACATAAGTTTTGAATTTTTCTGATAAAAGGGTTATTTATTATGAATTGTTAAAGTTCCAGAATAATTGATTTTTGGAGTTTTAAATATTTTTTTTAAGAAAAACATTTTTTTCATTGTTGTGGGTCCCACAGGTGGCTGAATTCAGATTTTCAAGAGGTGGGTGTGAATTTTTTTTATAAATATATTATTTTATTAATTTTTTTGCTTTGGTGTTCTAAGCGTTTTCCTATAAATAGGGTGCTTAGGTTAGAATTGAAAATCACACCAGAAACTGAAGTTTTTTCTCTCTATATTATCGAAATATTTTTGTGAGTATTTAGATATCTTGAGTGTTGCTATACTACGGTGCAAGTTTTCTTGAAGATTATATCCGATATTCACCAATCTAAGTACTATTCTTTTGAGGTCAGGGATGTTATTTTCTTCGTAAATAATATTATTTCTTTCAATATCATTATGTCGAAATATTGGTATGAATATTATTGTGGAATTTATACATTTTTATGTCGGGGTTACTATTCACGTATACGGCACTATTCACCAAAAAATAAAATTTTATCTTCTTTGTCCAAGATTTTTATTATGGGTACTATCTTTTATTGTATTCATGTTTTGATCTTCATTCTTGAATTTTACTCCACTGTGGTTTATTACGGATTATTTTTGAAATTGGATAAACTAAAGTACGAATCCCTCATCTTTGTCCTTTTATCTCACTGGATTCGTTTTCTTTAAAATATTTTCATCATTCTCAGTCTTAAATGGTGATATAACTAAATATCTTTGGCCTGTAGTGCAAAGATGAATGATTACCTGATGAATATCTTTGGCCCGTAGTGCAAAGATGAACAGGTGTTGAGATGAACATGACCAACTACTGATATAGATGGATATCTTTGGCCCGAAGTACAAAGATGAATATTTGATTCAAGATGTATATTGATTGATGTTACAGGGATAAAATATTGATGATGGACTTTTAAATTCATAGATGATAGTAGATTTCATTCTCTACTTAACTCTTCTAATGAATTGTTGTTTCCGCTGCAGTTATTGATCTAAAAATTGTTGTCTATTATATTCTATCAAATTTTTCCTTGTTGGCGACTAAGGATAATTTTTTGTAAATTATCTTAGTCATAATATTTTTTGTTGGGCTAGTTGAGCTCACCCTTTTTCTTTTTGTTCCATTTTTCTTCTCAGGAGGTAAGAATTTAACAGGAACTAGCCGGGGTATGGAGTAATGGTTCAAGATAGTTGTTTTAGTAGTTCTCATTATTTTGTAAAATAATGTATCAATAGTTGTAATGATGACTTATTTGAGTGTGGATATTGTCTAGAGGACAATATTTGTATTTAAACTCATAGTATACGTGTTGTCGTATTTTGCACGACAACATATATTAATGAAGTTATAGTTGTTTCTGTACCATGTATTTGGCAACTCAAAATAGGTTGGGTGGATTGGACCTATTTTGGGGGCGTCACAGTTGGTATCAGAGCTTAAGGATATGGTCTCTGGCGGAGATCGGGGAATAGAACTAGGAGGGGAGAGATAAGTAAATCCTTTACTAGTGTGTCTTACCTAAGCTTATTTGGTATTTAATGGGTCAATCAGAGTATAGGGTTAATATGTGATATGTTAATTTATTTAATTAACCCTTGTTTTGTGACAGTATTTGAGAATGACAGCTGAAAATGTTAACAAGGGAGTGAATGAGACCGTTGAGACACCTCTAATCACCAACCAGGAGAACGTGTAACAGGAAGGCAATATTCCTCCTATAAACAACACTATCGAACAAACGATGAATGATGGGATGTTTAGAATCTTTTTGCAGTTCATACAAAATCAAATGAGGGAGACTCGTGTACAAAATACGGGTGGAAATGATAGCAATGCGTGGTTTGTCACAGCTAAGCAGTTTAAAGAGTTGGGACCACCAGAGTTCTGGGGAAAGCCGGATCCGATTAAGGCGAAAATGTGGGTCAAGCAAATTATCAAGATATTCGATGTCTTGGGATGCACGGAGGAACAGAAGGTTCCATTCGCCACCTTTATGTTCCGTGGTGAAAGCGGATTCTTGGTGAGAATCAGAAGCGTACTCGGTACCGCACTCAATATGTCTTGGGAAACGTTTCAAAAACTTTTCAATGACAAGTACTTTCCTGAAAGTATTCGTCATATGAAGGAGGTAGAACATAACAACATGACGGTGTCCCAATACGAGGTGAAGTTCGCGGAGTTATCCAGGTTTACACCTCATTTGGTAGAGGATAAGGAATGTATGACGCGGATATTTCTGAGAGGTCTAAAACCCGAAATTCTTTAATACCTTATCTCTTAAAAATTTTCTCTATATTCAGATGTTGTCAACAGGGTTCAATTATTAGAGCGAGATAATGAGTATGCTCACCGAGGACCACAACGTATTCATATTTCCAAGGATGAAGAGTCATCTGAACAATGATAACCGTAGGGAAGGAAAAACGGACAAAAGCGGTAACCACTCTGGTGGTAATCATGGCCATGATAATAAGAGAAGTGAGTCAAGTGGAAATTTCAAAAAGAGGAGATTCAACAATAACGGGAAGACATCAGCAGCAGCACCAGCAACAAATTCTAGGGGAGAAGAACGACCGCCAGTTAGATGCTACAGATGCGGAGAGTAGGGACACATAAGTCCAAATTGTTCACAGCCTTCCAAGGTGTGTTTTAGTTGTGGAAAAGATTAATACATGTGACCGATTTTGTCCAAGAAATAAGTCAAGTCCAATGGACAAAGTGACACCAAAGGCGGATACGGATAAAATAAAGTCGGTGGTTCAAGGGAGAGCGTTTGTCGTGACTGGCCAAAATGCGAGAAACTCGAACGAAGTTATCACAGGTTTGTTAATCATAAATTCTTGTAAAGTTTATACCTTACTAGATACCGGTTCTACCCATTCTTTTATCTCTTCTGCTTGTGCTCAACGTTTGAATTTGACTCTAGAGAAATTAGACTTTGACTTATCTGTTGAGACTCCGTTAGGAGAAACTTTCATTACATTCACTGTTTATAAATCTTGTCTGATCCAAGTTGGCACCATCACATTACCTGTTGATCTTATCTCTTTAAAGATACTTGCATTTAATGTGATTTTAGGGATTGATTGGTTAACCACTCATCATATTAAAATTGATTGTTTTCGTAAGGTTGTTAGTTTTCATATTCCTAACTAACCTTTTATGCGAATTCAAGCAACCAAACCACTAAAGTCAATCACTGTTATGACGCCCCCAAAATTAGGTATACGTCACCCATCTTGGGTCGCCACTTACATGGTACATAAATTCAAATACAACTTCATAATACAACCGTGTACAGTACAATACGACAAAACATAAACCGTGAGTTTGAATATAAATATTGTCTACTAGAGATTATACAAACTTAAAAGGAGTCCTTATTACATTTATTATTACACTATCTCACGTAATAGTGAGGACTACTAATGCTATCATCCAGTCCATCTACTGCTCCCCGACTAGTCCTCGCTTCGTTCTCATTTCTTGAGAGAACAATAAAAGTAAAATGGTGAGCTCAACTAGCCCAAGAGAAATATTATGACTAAGATAATGCGAGAATATATTATCGTTAGCCTTCAACAAAGGTTAAACCGATACAATATAACAACCATCAAGTTTAAGCTGCAATGAACAAGCAATCCATTAAAAGAGTAAAGTAGAGAATAAAATCTACATCTTTTATGATTTAGAAGGTTTTTCATCACTTTTATCGCTGGGACTCAACTTAATAAATAATCCACATCATCGAATCACCCCTGCACTACGACCAAGGATATTCTTTAGTATCACGACCACAATTATCCATGCACTACGGGCCAAGAATATTTGTGTATTCAATAATGGTCATGATCATGCCAACAACTGTCCATCAATGCACTACGGGCCAATGAGGACTTTTACCACATCATTTGTAACATTACGGTCATGAGTACACCGAATAATCCCTGGTCATAATCATACCAAGTCCATCTATGCACTATAGGCCACAGATGACTTTCAACAAAATATAAACATGAGGATGATGACAATGATATAAGAATTCAATAAAACAAGTTCAAGAATTATTTTATCCGGAACTAATAACGTCCCAAATTGTCAACATGATACCGCTTTGTAGAGTAAAATTCAAGAATGCTCGGAAGAATATTTCCATGAAAAGATATCTTGGATGAAGCACAAATATCAAGGATATTCCACTAATTTCATGGAGTATAGAAGTCAAAACTTTAACCAACCGAGTATAATAAGGAATGGAATAACAAAAGAAATCATCGAGCATGCGATAGATCAGCACGAGCAAAAGTTATTCTAACGAGATAATAAATAATGGAATCGGTCCGGCGAGAAAACGCATGCATACGTGATATTCCAATGAATAATAAAGACGGAATCGGTCCAAACAGAAAACGCATGCATGTGATATATTCAATGTAATAATAAAGCGGAATCGTGTCCGCGTAGAACGCATGAGCAGGATATTCCAAATGTAATAATAAAGATGTAATCAGTCCTACGTAAAATGCATGCAGACGGGATATTCCAACGAATAATAAAGAGCGGAACCAGTCCCAAGAAGAACACATGCAGATGGGATGTTCCAAATGTAATGATAAAAAATGGAACAATGTAAGAATTTCACCAAGTATAGGTAGCTTTATAGATACAAAAGTTATTCCAATGAATAATAAAGGATGGAATAATGAAGTTCTCTTCATAGAAGAAAGAAATAGTACTCCCTACCTTGAAAAACAAACCGGATCTTTGGAATAGTGAGGTAGCATTTCTCTTTCTTCTTTCTCTATAATTTCTCTATAATAATCGCTCTAAAGCTTTTGTGAATTGGTGAGAAATGAAGGAAGAATGAGCTTCATTTATAGGAAAATATAGTTTCGATAATTACACGTTTGGGGCTCAAAATTACGATCTAACACGTCCAACTTTTCTTTCATTTTTAATTTAGTCCCGCAAGTATTATCAATCTTGCACCAACTCCTCTAATAGTAAATAATGTGAATCAATAGTTCAATCATGTGAATCAATAGTATAATCATGTGAAAAATACGAATTTCAGTATAGTACCTCCATCTATACCTCCATTTTTAACTTAGTCATGGAAGTATTATCAATCTTGCACAAACTCCCCTAATAGTAAATAATGTGATTCAATAGTACACATATGTGAACAAATAGTTATATAAGCATGTGAATTAGTAGCAATTAATTACTCATGTATCCGATAAATTACCCGATTTATCAATATAACCCCTGGACATCAATTATCATCGGAATAAATGTCGATTTTCACTAACACAAACAATTCTAACATAATGAAGCTATTTTTATCAAAAATATAAATTTGAAATTTCGAAGTTTTACTTTTCCCGAAAAAGTCAACTGTTGACTTTTTGACCAAATAGTGAATCCCGGAAAATTTTATGTTTATAGACTATTTTTACTAATTTCGTCGTTCCGGACTCAAATATCACGTCCGCGTCTCCAAATTCAACTCCGAATAACATTCATCATTAATATTATAACTCATAATATTTATCAACCAGGTCGTTCCCAGGAAAGAAGGGGCTTTCCAATAAGGATTAGGTGACCAAACCTCTCCTTGACAGAACTTCTAGACATTGTAAATATTGCAATTTATAATATGAATAACTTTGTCGTCTCAAGTATTGATTTAATAAAAAACATTTTATGCAGATGATACTGTGACAATAATTGAATCAATAATATGATAGATATGATGCAGCAATTACTGTAGCAATAATTGAATATAACTGAGTGACTTCTCACGTAAGAATCAATAATCAATACCGTGTGCTACTATGCAACCACGCGTATGACTGGAGAACGAATTAAGAAATAAAATTAGCTAGAAATTTTAGAGCGAGTTTTTATCCTTAAATATTTACAGTTACAACGCAAGACTGTACATAGAAGATGTTATACAAATAAGCTTCACGTTTCTTGGTTACTTTTGTCGATCAGGGATAAATAAGGAAAGAAAATAAACCTAACACACTTTGTCGTTCATTTAATAAAAGGACTAAAACAGATAAACAAGAGGCAAATAAGTGTATTTAATTCAGATTTAAATAATAACATCACAAATTAAAGGTTCGAGCTATCTTTTCCTTTTCAATCCACTATCTTTGAAACAACAGTAGCAATAGTTGGAAGTTTGCTCTTTACTAAGAAAATATTGTATATTGAAACTGAATTACACTTGGCATTTAAGAGAAACTTGTCGACGTCAGAATTTTTATTGTCCCTCTTCTGTTCTTGTCTTTTGGTGTTCTCATGTTAGGTGAGATTTGTTTGAAAAAACAAGTTGTGAAAAGGTCTGACATTTATATGTCGACGATTTGACTGTAAGAGTTGTCAGTTGGTGTTTTTAAATGGTTGCACCAATGCAACCGAGAAAAGGTTTGCATATTGACCCAGTAATGTGATACTGCTAAACGGGTCTATGAAACTGAGATTCATTAGTGTTCGAGGACTTGCTTATGCTGAGGGAAGGTGTTAGGCACCCCCCGACATCCGTGTTACCACGGTGATCACCACTTTTCAATTAAACTGTTATATAAATGTATGTGTGTATGGGTCAATGTGCAATTATTTAGAAGTAGTGTTATGCCTCGTTCGCACCTATATACAAAGGGTTTGAATTTGTGTAAAAATTTAGTTTTAAACAAGATATAGCAATGAGGTTTTGTAAAAGAGGTTTTTCAAACCTTGTGCTTAATAGTAATTAAGGCCTTTGATACTTCTATTTTATTAAATGTTCGGCTTGATTGCTTTTATTTTCGAGATGCGAAGCATCTTCGAGAAAATAATATATAAAGCAGTGTCGAACTCCTCATAAGCATGGAAGCCATCTAAGGAAATTCAAACACCGTGAATAATTTACAAGCTACTTACAGCTGAAAATGTCCATCACGGGAACCGAATCTAGATTCAGTAGACTGAATCTGTGATCACATGATTCCTAGGCTCACATAACGTCGCAATTTATAGGAAAGCAGTAAGCAGTTATATATATATATATAAAAGCTGTAAATATATATATACACACATGATCAACCACTATGAAGCACCTCCATGGGGGATCAGAAATATAAATATATAAAAGCGGTAAATATATATATATATATATATATATATATAGACATGATCAACCACCACGAAACATGTGACGCCCCCAAAACAGGTACACATAACCCATCTTGAGTCGCCAAATACATGGTACAACAATTCAAATACAAACTTAAATATACAACTGTCGAGTAAAATACGACAAAACTTAAACTGAGAGTTCAAACAAGAATATTGACTTCTAGACAATATCCACTCTCAATGGAGTCCTCATAGACAGTATACAAATTCAAATTCAGTCCTCATTACATTTATTGTCACACTATTTAACGAATAGTGAGGACTACTAATGCTATCATCTAGATCGTCACTCTGCTTCTCCGACTCGTCCCAAATTATATTCTCATTTCACGAAGAGAGAATGAAGGAAAGGGTGAGCTCAACTAGCCCAAGAAGAAATATTATGACTAAGATAATGCATAATAAATTATCATTAGTCTTCAACAATGTTAAACTGATAAAATACAATAGACATCAAGTTTAATCTGCAATGAACAAATAATCCATTAAAAGAGTCAAGTAAAGAATAAAATCTACTATCTTTTATGATTTAAAAGTTTTCATCACTTTTATATCATTTGGGACTCGACAATAAATAATCCACATCATCGAATCACCCCCATTTACTACGGCCAAGGATATTCTTTAGTATCACGACCACAAATTATCCATGCACTATAGGCAAAGGACATTCGTGTATTCATCAATGGTCATGATCATACCAACAACTCGTCCATCAATGCACTACGGGCCAATGAGGACTTTTACCACATCATTTGTAACATTACTACTCATGATTACACCGAATAATCCCCAGTCATAATCATACCAAGTCCATCTATGCACTACAGGCCACAGATGACTTTCAACATAATATAAACATGAGGATGATGACAATGATATAAGAATTCAATAAAACAAGTTCACGAATTAAATTATCCAGAAATTAATAGCGTCCAAATTATCAACATGATACTTCTTTGTAGAGAAAAATTCAAGAATAATATTCATGCACCAAAAATAAATTGGATAGAAAAGAATCAATTTTTCATCGTGAATAGTACCCCGTGAATAGTACTTCGGGAATAGTACCTCGTAAATAGTACCCCAACATGAAAAGTACTCCAAATACCCGAGTGAATAATATTCGGATGAATAGTAATTTTGGTGAATAGTAACCCATGAATAGTAACTCGTGAATAGTATTCTGGCATGTAATGTGCCCCAAATACCCGAGTGAATAATACTAGAGTGAATAATACGCGTATTACTTTCAACAATTCTGAACCAGTCACCTCTTAAAATTCATAACAAATTATACGTTCATTTTTAACGGTTTAAAATTTGTGGACATATACTCAACTTATATATGTATAACGTAACCAAAAATAACAACGATCCAACGGTCGGATTAAAAATTATAACTCACGCAATATATCTCAAAAACACTAGTTTAATTTTTAATACCTCCATTCCGACAAAAATACTGATAAAATACCTCAACAATAACTCCTTCATTTTTAACCACAATAAATACATCCAACATTTAATTCCACATAAAATAAATATTTCCTTATCATATGAATCAATAATTAATTATTCACAAATAATATTACAGAATCACATTTATGACAACCAGGTAGCCCAGGAAAGAGAGACTTTCCAATAAGAATTTCTCCTTCTCGACGCCAAGAATTAGGTGACCAAACCTCTCCTCGATGTAACTTTCTAGACATTGCCAATAATGCTATCTAATAATATTATTCAAATAATATGAATTATTGATCCGATAATGGGAAATCTTGTGCGGTGACAATTATTGAAACAACAATAATATAAAATATCAACACAAAGAATTATTGAATCAATAAAATAAAATATTGAACAAGAATTCATCAGTAATAATTATTGAGTAGTCTGCTTTACGTAAGGATCGATAATTCATCAATCACCGTGTAGACACAGCAAAGATGGCCTGGTCCATGGGTCGGGTTCACCATTACCACCACAATTTGGGCTTTAAATTTACAATTTTTAGCCCATATAATCTGGGCCATTTTGGCTGACTGCGGGTAGTAAACATTTTTTTTTTTTTACCAAAATGTTATAATAGTTGTGATGGCGCTTGAAACTGAACAAAGAATTAGAATTAAATAAATAAGAGTTCAAACCAACTGAATTACAACAACTATTTATTTTAATGCAATCTTCAATATAAAAATATATTTTTATACAAAAATATCATATGCTAATACGGTATACTTTTTGTTGGTGATTTTTTTTTTCGTTTTTGTAGTTTTTTTCAGTTGGAACTTAGACAGTATGTTTGTTTTTCCATGCTCTATATATGGACACTGTCTCCAATAAAAGTCAGATGAAATCATTACATTTTATTAACTAGTTATGATTCTAGTATTCCATTGGACAGCCACTTCGTACATTGTTTCCAATAGCTAGTGATGATGCTTTATTGCTTTAGATCTGTTATCAAAGATGTTCATGTATGACCCAAAATCCAGAATTTCCACGCAGCAGGAATTAAAGCTTCGGCTATCCTTAAATTAAGTGGACCATGCCTTGATTTGTCCATTTGGGTTTTATGTTAGTCTCACCCTCTAATTTTGGATAAAATGCATCCTGCTAATCTCATGTCTTCTTGATTTATTAATTATTTTTAATATTTATTATTATTATTATTATTATTTCTTTTTGATGATCATTGTTGCAAAAAAAAAAAAAAGGAAGAAGCCGTGGTCGAATCGACCCCTACCCAACCGTGCCACGGCCCAAGAATTTTGGCCATCAAAACCAGTAATATTTTGGCCTTACCGCCCTTGGCCTTACTTTTCCAGTCTAATCATCGCATCCACGCGATTCGTATTTTAACCACCCAGATTCCAACAAAATTAATTAGAATAACTAAGCCGTTATTTATAAAAACTCAAACTTGTCGTTTTCTTCATCCGACAGTTATTCTGTTATGGGGCCCACATATGATAAACTACGTCGTCTGATTTATATTCCTCGACAACAAGAATATTCCACGACCAAATGAATATTCCCCGACAACAATGATTATTTTATAACCACTTGCTTATTTTGAAAAATTTGCATATTTCACCCATAACCAAAATATTATATCAATTTAACACCTTATTATTCACAATAATAAATAGAGGAAATTCGATTTTTATTTATAATAAGTTGGGGTCTTATAACCTCCCCTCCTTATGAAATTTCGTCCTCGAAATTGACATGCGTACCTGGTGTTTTGAAAAGGTGAGGATACCTCTCTTTTATTTCTGATTCCAACTCCTAGGTCATTTCCTCAATAGCATGGTTTCTCAACAAAACCTTAACTTGTGGTATAACCTTGGTGCGCAGGACATGCTCTTTCCTATCCATGATCTTAACAGGTACTTCTTCGTACGTTAAATCTTCTGGTATCTCGTCCCTGTTTAACGAATAATATGGTTCGGGTCTTTCACATATTTACGAAGCATAGATATATGAAAAACATTATGAACACGAGACATACTTGGAAGTAATGCGAGTCTATAGGCCATATTTTCTATTCGGTCAAGAATCTCAAATGGACCAACAAATTGTGGAGAAAAACGTAACAATACATGATCCCCAATATTAAATTCCACGTCCTTTCGATGAAGATCAGCATAACTATTTTTTCGATCTTGTGAGGTTTGAATACGTTGTCGAATCATTTAGATCTTTTCTGTAGTCATGCGTACTAACTCTGGTCCCAACAACGTTGTTTCTCCCACCTCGTTCTAGCATACTGGAGAACGACACTTTCGTCCATACAACGCCTCAAATGGAGCCATGCCTATACTTGTTTGATAACTGTTGTTGTAGGAGAATTCTACCAATGGCAAGTACTTATCCCAACTCCCTTTGAAATCTAGGACACAAAGTCTTAATAGATCTTCAAGAGTTTGAATAGTCCTCTCTAATTGCCCATCCGTTTGAGGATGGTATGCTGAGTTGAATCGTAAATCCGTGCCCATAGCTTTCTGTAAGCTAACCCAAAATCTTGAAGTGAATCTTGGGTCACGATCCAAAACTATGGATACTGGCATGTCATGCAATCGCACAATCTCATTCACGTACATACGATCAAGACATTCAAGGGAATAAGTCTCACGTATCAGCAAGAAATGGGCAGACTTGGTTAATCTATCAACAATAACCCAAATAGCATCTATGCCTTTAGAAACTTTGGGAAGACCTATAACAAAATCCATAGTAATGTGTTCCCACTTCCATTTCAGAATCTCAAGTGGTTGTAATGGACCCTTTGGCACTTGATGCTTCGCCTTTACACGTTGACAAGTTAAACACCTCGAGATAAACTCCGCGATCTCTCTCTTCATATTGTTCCACCAAAATGTATGTCGAATATCATGATACATTTTGGTACTCCCAGGATGGATTACAAACGGTGTGTTGTGTGCCTCCATCATGATTCTATGCTTCAAGTCGAATCGTTAGGAACACAAGGTGCAGAGTTGAATCTAAGTATTCCTTTTCATCGATTTTCGCTTACGAATAGCTCCTTCTTGCACTTTCTTCTTCATACGTGACGTTGTGTCCGTAACTTGAAAGCGACTTTAACTTTATCGATTAAAGTCGGTTCTACTCGTATATTCGCCATCATCATGTGGGTCCACAGGTCTTTAATTCTACATCCATCCTTTGCAAGTCATACAGAATGGGCCTTTGTATTGACAATATCGCTTTTCGTACTTTCGCATCGATCTTCTACTTTCGATGCGTCATTTCTACTACGTTCGCTTTTCAGGATGATATTGAATAGTATGATCGTAATCTTTCAATAACTCGAGCCAACGTCGTTGCTTAGCATGTTGAGTTCTTTTGGGTGAAGAAATATTTGAGGCTTTTATGGTCCGTATAAATCTCCACTTTCTCCCCATACAAGTAGTGTCTCCAGTTTTTTAACGCGAACGACAAATGCTGACTCTAGATCATGAGTAGGATAATTCCTCTCATATTCTTTGAGTTGTCGTGAGGCATAAAGGCTATGACTTTCCCATGTTGCATGAGAACGCATCCTAACCCTTTGCACAAGCATCGCTTCTATATTACAAATCCATCCAAACCGGATGGTATTGCTGAGCAGTGCTTAGAAATGAGTCTCCTCTTGAGCTCTTGAAACTCTTCTCGCATTCCTCGCTCCATACAAATTTTGTATCTTTCCGAGTCAATCGAGTTAATCGGAGTTGCGATTCGAGAAAAACCTTCCACGAATCTCCGATAATAACCAAATAAGCCTGAAAGCTACGCACTTTCTGCATCGACTTTTTGCTCCCAACTTTGTCTTTGCTTCAATCTTCACCGGGTCAACAGATACTCCATGTTTTGACACCACGTGCCCAAGGAATGCTACTTCCTCGCCGAACTCGCATTTCTTCAAATTTCGTCATAAAGCTTGTTTTCACGAAGCCTTTCAAGTATCGACTTCAAATGGTGCTCATGATCTTCACGGCTTTTGGAATAGATGAGGATGTCATCAATAAAGACAACAACAAACCGATCCAAATATTCCTTGAATACACGGTTCATCATATCCATGAAAGCGGCGGGAGCATTAGTCAATCCAAAAGACATGACTAAGAATTCATAATGCTCGTCTCCAGAAGTTCGAAGGCGATCTTTGGAATATCCTCGATTTAATCTTCAAATGATGATATCCGAATCGAAGATCGATCTTTAAAAAGAATTGTGCTCCTTGCAATCGGTCGAGCAGTCATCAATGCGAGGTAGCGGATACCTATTCTTGATGGTGACATGGTTTAATTCTCAGTAGTCAATACAAAGTCGCATACTCCCGCCTCTTTCTTCTTTTTACGAATAAAACAGAGCACCCCAAGGAGATGTACTAGGGCGAAAGAAACATATGTCTAACAATTCCTCAGAGTTGAACTTTTAACTCAAGAAGTTCAATAGGAGCCATTCGATATGGGGTTTTAGAAATGGGTTTTGTACCCGGCTTTCAAGGTCAATAAAGAATTCAACATCACGTTACGGGGTAGGCGGAAGTTCTTCAAGAAATACATCGTGAAATTCTCTAACAATGAAATATTATTCAAATCGACTTGTCTTTGTTCAAATCCATAACATGGGCTAAGAAAGCTTGACATCCGCTTTTCAATAAACAAATAGCTTTATGGCTTGATATGATAGTGATTGATTTTAGTGGTTTAGTTGTTTGAATTAAGTATGACAGGGTTGGCTAGAATATGAAAACTAACAACCTTACGAAAAACAATCAATTTTGGCATGATGAGTGGTTAACCAATCAATTCCTAAAATCACATCAAAAGTAAGTATCTTTAAAGAGATAAGATCAACAGGTAATGTGATAGTGCCAACTTGGATCATGTAAGATTTATAAACTGTAGATGTAACGAAGGTTTCACCTAACGGAGTTTCAACAGATAAGTCAAAGTCCAATTTCTCCGGAGTCAAGTTTAAACGTTGAGCACAAGCAGGAGAGATAAAAGAATGGGTAGAACCGGTATCTAGTAAGGTATAAACTTCGCAAGAATTCAAGATTACCTTACCCATAATCACCTCGTTCGGGTTCCTCGCGTTTTAACCAGTCACGACAAAACGCTCTTCCAGAACCGATTTCGACTTATCCGGAATGACCCTTGAGTCACCATCCCGTTGAATTTGGTTTTGCTCTGAGAACAATCCCGAAGCTATGTGGCCTTCCTTTCCACAGTTGTAACATACCTTGGATTCTTTGTGGGCGTGGACAATGATATATGTCCCTCTTTACTGCATTTGTAACATCTAATCGGCGGTCGTTCTCCTCCCTAGAATTTTTTGTTGGTCTTTGGTGTTGAATCTTGGTCTTTGATGTCTTCCGTCATTGTTGAATCTCTTCTTTCTAAAATTTCCACTGACTCACCTCTCCTATTATCATGGCCACGATGACCACCCGAGTGGTTACCGCTTTGTTCGTATTATTTTTCCTCCTCGTTGGTTATCATCGCTCGATGATAGCCGCATCATCACCAGTATGACCACGGTTGTGGTCCCCGGTTGAACATACTCACTATCTCGCTCTAATAATTGAGCCATGTTGACAACATCTAAATACGAGAAAATTTATGATAGATAAGGTATTGACCAATCTGGGTTTTAGACCTCTCGGAAACATCCTTGTCATTCGCTCCTCATTCTCTACCAAATGAGGTGCAAACCGGATAACTCAAATAACTTCACCTCGTCTTCGGGACACCGTCATGTTATTTTGTTCGGTCGATAAACTCTACCTCCTTCATATGACGAATACTACTTTCGTGAAAGTACTTGTCATTGAATAGTTTCTGAAATGTTTCCCAAGACATGCTGAGTGCGGCTGGCTGGGTATGCTTCACAGACTCCCACCAGTAGTCTGTCACTTCACCGCTGGAACATAAAGGTGGCGAATGGAACCTTCGTCTCTCTCCGCATCCCAAGACATCGAATATCTTGGTAATTTGCTTGACCCTTGTTTCGCCTTGATCGGATCCGCTTCCAATAAATTCGGTGGTCCCAACTCCTTGAATCGCTTAGTGTGATGCATCACGTTCTTATCACTTCCACCGTATTTTGTACACGAGTCTCCTCGTCGATTTTGTATGAACTGTAAAAAGCTCCTAAACATTCCATCATTCATCGTTTGCTCGGTAGAAGTGTTGTTTATGGGAGGAATATTGCCTTCCGCATTATGCGCTCTCCCGGTTTATGACTAAAGGTTGTTCCACGGTCTCATACACTCCATTGTTAACGTTCTCAGCAGCATTCTTAAATCGCCATAAAACAAGGGTTAATTAAACAAATTAACATATCACATAATATCCCAATATTATGACCGACCAACAAATAAGCTTAGATAGGACACACTAACAAGGATTTACTCATCTCTCCCTCCTAGTTCTATTCCCCGATCTCCGCCAGAGACCATATCCCTAAGGTTTGATACCAATCGTGGCGCCCCCAAAATAGGTATACATCACCCATTCCGAAGTCGCCAAATACATGGTACAAAAAAGCAAACTACAACTTTAATAATACAATTTTAAAGTAAAATACGACAACATATCTGTGAGTTTAAATACAAATATTGTCTTCAGACAATATCCACACTCAAATAAGTTCTCATTACAATTATTCAAACACTATTTTACGAAAATAGTGAGGACTACTAAAACATCTTTCTAGAACCATCACTCCATACCCCGACTAGATCCTCATTATGTTCTCACCTCCGAGAAGAAAATGGAACAAAAAGGAAAAGGGTGAGCTCAACTAGCCCAAAAAGAATATTATGACTAAGATAATATACAATAAATTATCATTAGTCTTCATAGGAAAATCGATAAAATATAGTAGACAACAAGTTTTAGATCAACAACCGCAGTGAAACAACAATCCATTAGAAAAGTCAAGTAGAGAATGAGTTCTACTATCTTCTAAGATTTAAAAGTACATCATCAATATTTTATCCTCATGAATAACAATTAATATACATCTTTAATCAAATATTCTTCTTTGCTCTCAAAAGCCAAAGATATTCATTTATATCACCACCAAATGGTCATGTTCATCTCAACACTGCTCATCTTTTGCGCACTATGGGCCAAAGATATTCATCGATTAATCATTCATCTTTTACTCTACGTGCCAAAGATATTCAATAATATCATCATTTAGGACCGAGGATGATGAAAAATATTTTAAAGAAAAACGAATCCAAAGTGAGACGAAGGATAAATAGTAGGGATTAGATATAGCGGTTTATCCAAGATCAATAATACTCCATAATAACCGATTTTGAAGCAAAATTCAAGAATAAAGATCAAAACATGGATACAATCAAAGATAGTAATCATAATAGACATCTTGGACATAAAGAAGAAAATTTCATTTTTGGTGAATAGTCTTTATATTCGTGAATAGTCGTTATACGTGAATAGTGCCATATCGTGAATAAGAACCCCCACACAAAAAAGTTTCAAATTTGATAAAAGTTTAAACCAATATTTCTAAGCATAATGATATTGAAGAAAATAATATCATTTAAGAAGAAATAACATCCACTTACCTCAAACGAACAAAGATTTCTTGATTAGAATATCGGTATAAAAATTTGAAGGAAACTTGCACTGATAAATAGAAACTCACAAAGTATCAAAATAGTCACAAAATACACTCAATAATATAGAGAGAGAAAGAGAGAAAGCTTATGTTTTTGGTGTGATTTTCAATTCTAACTTAACCCTCTATTTATAGGAAAATGTTAGCACGCCGAAGCAGACTTGACCTACAACCTGATGGCTTTACCTGCTACTATTCCCACCCACCACATTTGAATAAAAATTTCAGCACATTTCTCACCAACCAAAAGTGGGGCCCACCAATTCTAGAATTTTCCACCAAAATGCTAAATTCGGATACTTCAACGATTTCTGAACCAGTCACCTCTTAAAATTCATAACAAATCATACGTTCATTTTTAACGGTTCAAAATTTGTGGACATATACTCAACTTATATATGTATAACATATCCAAAAATAACAACGATCCAACGGTCGGATTAAAAATTATAACTCACGCAATATATCTCAAAAACACTGATTTAATTTTTAATGCCTTCATTCCGACAAAAATACTGATAAAATACCTCAGCAATAACTCCTTCATTTTTAACCACAATAAATACATCCAACATTTATATCCACATAAAATAAATATTTCCTTATCATATGAATCAATAATTAATTATTCACAAATAATATTACAGAATCACATTTATGACAACCCGAATAGTTCCCGAGGAAAGAGGGGCATTCTAATAAGAATTTCTCCTTCTTGGTAGCGCAATTAGGTGACCAAACCTCTCCTTGATGAACTTTCTAGACATTGCCAATAATGCTATCTAATAATATTATTCAAATAATATGAATTATTGATCTGATAATGGGAAATACTGTGTAGTGACAATTATTGAAACAACAATAATATAAAATATCAACGCAGCAATTATTGAATCAATAAAATAAAATATTAAACAGTAACTACTGTAACAATTATTGAGTAGTGCCTTCTTACGTAAGGATCAATAATTCATCAATACTGCGCATCCACGCGTATTCATTGTTTTAACCACCGGGTATTCCAACAATGTTAATCGTATAATAACTACTGTAATTATTTATAAAAACTCAAACTTATCGCTTTCTTCATCCGGCTAGCTATTACATTATGGGACCCACACATGATCGCTAGGTAAATGCATTTAATATTCCTCGACAACAAGAATATTCCACGACCAAACGACTATTCCCTGACAACAATGATTATTTTATAATCACTTGCTTATTTTGAAAAATTTGCACATTTCACCCATAACCAAAATATTATATCAATTTAACACCTTATTATTCACAATAATAAATAGAGAAAATTTGATTTTTATTTATAATAAGTTGGGGTCTTACATACGTGGTGTTGCACAGTAGCACAAGGTATTGCACCAATTATTGATTCTTACATAAGAAGCCACTACTCAATTATTGTTACAGTAATTACTGTTCAATATTTTATTGATTCAATAATTGCTACGTTGATATTTTATATTATTGTTGTTTCAATAATTGTCACTGCACAGTATTTCTCATTATTAGATCAATAATTCATATTATTTGAATAATATTATTAGATAGTATTATTGTCAATGTCTAAGGAAGTTCTACCTGCAGAAAGGGGTTTGTCACCTAATCAAGGCCATGATGAAGAAATCCTTATCTGAAAGCCCTTTTTTCCTGAAACGACACGATTGTCATTATTGTGATTCGTAATATTATTTGTGAATAATTAATTATTGATATATATGATAAGGAAAATATTTATTTTATGTGGTTATAAATGAAGGAATTTTAAAAAGTGTCAATTGTTGAAAATTGATATTTTATCTTTTCGATAAAATAATTTATTTAAATATATTATTATATTACATTATAAATGTATAATGCGATAATATAATAATATAATAATATAATAATGGTGATATTTTTACAATGAATGTGTGATATATTAATAAATGAGGAGGAAGAGTATTTTTATTACAATAAATGATAAAAACTTGTTAAACATGTTGGTGGATCCCATTTTGGCTGAAATTTGATTATAGCCTACAAAATCGTCCGTATGTGGATTTCGGTTAATTTCTGTTTAGAATTTAGAAAAACTTAATGCTACAAAGTTGTAGAGAATTAAATTTACTATGGAATGGACATAAGATTCGAATTTTTCTGATAAAAGAGCTATTTATTATGAATAATTGAAGTTCCAGAATAATTGATTTTTGGAGTTTTAAATATTTTTTTAAGAAAAATATTTTTTTCATTGTTGTGGGTCCCACTGGTGGCTGAATTCAGATTTTCAAGAGGTGGGCGTGAATTTTTTTTATAAATATATTATTTTATTAAATTTTCTACTTTGGTGTTCTAAGTATTTTCCTATAAATAGAGTGTTTAGGTTAGAATTGAAAATCACACCAGAAACTAAAGTTTTCTCTCTCTATATTATCGAGCGTATTTTTGTGAGTATTTAGATATCTTGAGTGTTGCTATACGGTGCAAGTTTCCTTCAGCATTATATCCGATATTCCAGCTAGAAGTACTATTTTTTTGAGGTAAGGGATGTTATTTTCTTCATTAATGATATTATTTCTTTCAATATCATTATGTCAAAATATTGGTATGAATATTATTGTGGAATTTATACCTTTTTGTGTCGGGGTTACTATTCACGTATACGGCACTATTCACCGAAAAATAAAATTTTTTCTTCTTTGTCCAATATGTCTATTATGGATACTATCTTTGATTGTATGTATATTTTGATCTTCATTCTTGAATTTTACTCCACTATGGTTTATTATGGAGTATTTTTAAACTTGGATAAACTAAAGTACGAATCCCTAATCTTCGTCATTTTATCTCACTGGATTCGTTTTCTTTAAAATATTTTCACCATTCTCAGTCCTAAATGGTGATATAACTGAATATCTTTGGCCTGTAGTGTAAAGATGAATGATTACCTGATGAATATTTTTGGACCGTAGTGCAAAGATGAACAAGTGTTGAGATGAACATGACCAACTAGTGATATAGATGGATATCTTTGGCTCGTAGTGCAAAGATGAATATTTGATTCAAGATGTATATTGATTGATGTTACAGGGATAAAATATTGATGATAGACATTTAAATTCATATATGATAGTAGATTTCATTCTCTACTTAACTCTTCTAATGAATTGTTGTTTCCGCTGCAGTTGTTGATCTAAAACTTATTGTCTATTATATTCTATCAGATTTTTCCCTATTGAAGACTAAGGATAATTTGTTGTACATTATCTTAGTCATAATATTCTTTATTGGGCTAGTTGAGCTCACCCTTTTCCTTTTTGTTTCATTTTTTTCTTCTCAGGATGTGAGAATTTAGCAAGAAGTAGCCGGGGTATAGAGTAATGGTTCAAGATAGTTGTTTTAATAGTCCTCACTATTTTGTAAAATAGTGTATCAATAGTTGTAATGAGGACTTATTTGAGTGTGGATATTGTCTAGAAGACAATATTTGTATTTAAACTCACAGTATATGTGTTGTCGTATTTTGCACGATAATTGTATTAATGAAGTTATAGTTGTTTCTGTATCATGTATTTGGCGACTCAGAATAGGTTGGGTGGATTGGACCTATTTTGGGAGTGTCACATCATGAGCTAGTTCTTGGACTAGTGTCCGAGAGCCAAGAAATGGTACAACTACAATTGAAAAATCATATCATTTTATAACACTTGATCATATATGAACAACTCAACAAAATCAGTTATTTCAGACATTGAAATCGAATTATCTAATGATAGTAACAACTAGCTTATACACAAGTCTAACAGAATTAACCCTACATAATTTAAAAGCTTTGATTCATAACATACTCAAAACTTTTAGTGGATATAATTAAATTATTTATTTGATATAATCAAACCGAAAATCATCATTTAAGTTAACAATTAGAACCCAAAACTTAGATCAAATTCTATTCAATAACCTAATGCATATTCAAATATATACCAACTGATTTTGATCTTCATTTAACAAGGTCATTTCAAATACTAATAAGTGATTTTGATCTTCACTCACTAATCAAACCGTATGTACATATTTGAGGAATTAATTAAATTAAAATCACTTGGTGCTTGTAATCACAAATCACTAATGTTGTTTGTCATTTAATAAATAATGCTCTAAAAGACTTCCCTACTGCACATGGACCATTCATAATTTAAATTATTCCTATTTACATGAAGAGCTTTCTGAACCTCAAGAAGGCTGATATAGAATCCCCTTTCTTACATCATGCAAACATCTAACCCCAACACTAATTTTAGCAGCCTGCAAATTTGTAATGACTCAAAAAATTCTATATAATATTCAGTTATTATAATGTCATATTTTGGGTATAATTTTTTTTTATTATTATTATATACCTAATTGAAGTGACATTAATTTATTTATTGTTATTAACTTATATATCTCAAGGCCTTATATGGTAAAGGAAAAGAAGAATAGTATGCATTATTATAATGATATTTCAATATCAAGAATGAAAAGGAAAGCCAACATAGCTTAAATAAAAGAGATTCTTGATGCATTCAAAGAATTAATTATATTAAGATACAATTAAAAGTATTATTTAAAATAAATAAATGGGGTACTATCATGAATTATTTAGAATTCATGAGACCATCATTTTTATATGTGCTAGGTATATTTGTTAGTAGACCATCATTTTTATATGTGTTAGGTATGGATTCATCACGGGGAATCAGCTGAGTTTATAGAACTAACAGACAATACTGTAGACCAACCAGTTCACGGGGATTCGCAATCAGATAACTATGGTGTCGTACAGATGTTAGTAGATGTATATGGACCTACCAATATTGATTGGGCTGAAAATGAGCATGCGTCAAGCAGTGCTCAACAAAAGCCAAATGATTCAGCAGTTGTCTTCTATAAAATGCTATCTGAATCGAGGTCCCATTGTATCCTGGGAATGACAAGCACACTAGAATTTTTGCAGTGACGAAACTTTTACACTTCAAGAATGAGCATGACTGCAGTGAGAGAGGATTCAATGATTTTCTTGTTATTATCAGCGAGTTCTTACCAAGGAATAATACTCTGCCCGCGAATTACTATGAAGTGAAGAAGATGGTTAAGGGGTTGAATCTTGGGTATGAGAAGATCAATGTTTTTGAGCAGGATTGTATGTTATACTGTGGGGAGGACAAAGATAAGGTGCAGTGTGATATCTGCAACTTGCCTCGGTACAAAATCACAAAACATGGGGGGAAGGAGAAACATGTTCCAAAAAAGATATTATGGTACTTTCCTCTTGCACCGAGGTTACAGAGGCTATTCATATCTTCGTATACTGCTGAGCATATGACTTGGCATAGAACAAGGGATGTCGTGCCTTGTCAGCTTACTCACCTAGCAGATGGAGATGAATGAAAGAATTTTGATGCCAATTTTCCACAATTTGTTGACGAAGTTAGGAATGTCAGGCTTGACATGGCTACAGATGGATTTTGTCCATTTAATAAATTTAGTCAGTCATACTCTGTTTGGCCAATGATTATGGTAACTTACAATCTTCCACCGTTAATATACATGAGAGATCTGTATCTTTTCTTGAATTTACTCATACCGTGGGATAAGAGTCCTACAAAAGACATCAATGTGTACCTTAGACCGTTAGTCGATGAACTTAAGATGTTGTGGAATTAAACAGGTGTTCAGACTTTTGATAAATCTGTCAGGCAGAATTTTGTGATGAAGGCAGCCTTATTGTGAACTATCACTTACTTTTAGGCACTTGGGATGATCAGTGGTTGGTCGACTCCTGGTAAGTTGTCATGTCTAGTCTATATAGGAGATGTGCAAGGCACACAACTACGTTATGGGCGTAAAACTAGTTTCTTTGAAATTGCTCGAAGATTCTTGCCTGTTGAGCACAGTTATAGAAAGATGTCTACACAGTTCAACAGAAAGATAGAGAAGAAGGGGGTTGTTGGTTGCAGGTTGGGCAGCGATGTATTGGGTTGGCTAAATGATCTGACATTTCGACCGCCTGGAAAAGAGCATGGTAAGTTGAGAGCAATAGGGTACGGGAAAACTCATAACTGGACACACTCGCCCATTTTGTTTGAGTTTCCATACTAGGTCACACTAGCACTTCGTTATTATATAGATGTCACGCATACGGAAAAGAATGTATTCAAGAACTTGTTTTACACTGTGCTAGATATGAGTGGTAAAACAAAAGATAATGATAAAGCACGTAAAGACTTGGAGGAAATGATCATCAGGCATAATTGTGGTTCCGACCTAACAACTCAAAACCAAAAGCTCCATTTTGTCTTACTAAGCAACAGATTAAAAAAATTTGCAAGTGGCTTAATGCATTGAAGCTCCCAGATGGATATGCTTCTAACATATCTCGATGTACTAAGGTTGAATAGTTAAAAATTACTAGGTTCAAAAATTATGATTGTCATGTATTCATGTAGAAGTTGATGTCAACTGCATTTCGTGAGATGTTACCCAGGAATATTAATGATGCCTTTACCATAATTTCAAATTTCTTTCGGGATATTTGCTCAACTGTTATAAGGTACAGTGATGTGGAGCTGATGGAGAAAAACATAGTATTAACAATGTTCAAGCTTGAAATGATCTTACCACTGGGGTTCTTTGACTCGATGGAGCATTTGCCTATTCATCTGCCATATGAACTTAAGCTTGTAGGACCGGTACAATATCGACGGATGTATCCTTTTGAGAGGTAATATCACATATATTGTGCAATATTCATCATCTTTATAATTAATTTAGCCGATATTGTCATATTTCAGTTGTATGCATCGATAAAGCAAAAAGTTAAAAACAAAGCTCGTGTAAAGGGTTCTATTGTTGAACGCTATACGGAGGAAGAGCTTGTCAACTTCTGCTCGTTGTACTTTGACGATGTAGTCTCAACAAAGCATAACCGTTTAAGTCCATATGCCGAAGGATTCGACTTCGGCGTCGACGATGTCTCCCACAGCATTAGCTATACGGGTAATACATTTACTATAATGATTATAATTTAGGATCATATTACGCAATTAATATGATGGTACTGAGTTAACTCACATGTACATATATTAAATTATAGGAGCGATTTGAGAATCTCCGTCTCACGCGTGTAGCTGAGTTGTAGGCTACTAGGGGCAATCCCAAGATATTAGATTTCGTTATCGCTCCGCCTGAGATTAGTTTATCTCAGGATGAGGAGATGGCTCTTTGGGTCACGTCTCAGGATTCTCCTAGTAGCACTACTGGTCGGTATCGAGTGTTGGGGTTGCCTAGGATACCGGCCTATACACTACCGGGAGATATAATATTTTAGTATACATTTCTTATTCATGAAAAAAGTTATTAATTTTGATTATTATTGATATTATATTTATTTTTGCAGGCACTAACCAGCGTATGCATCCTAGGGCCCCCATAGGACCATCACATACGGGCGCTGGCTTAGATAATACTGTTAGTTCCCAATAGGCACAATATAAATCTAGAAGGGGGGGTTGAATAGATCCTTTTTAATTTCAAATACTTTTCTCGTTTATTTTGTATTGCTAATAATTTAGCATATGACAAACATAAGAATCTTTTCAAGCACAGCGGAATAAGTAAAAGATCTCCTTCATTAATATATTCATAATCATACATACATTGTTCGTAGAGTTAGTTCAGTGGTAAGCAGTTAAAACATACATAGCAGTTATAGCAGTTAATGTACATAATATAAATGACATAATGTAAAAGACACAAGGGGTTTTAAGTGGTTCAGAGACTCAAGCTCCTAATCCACTCTTCTGCTTTTAACTAGCAGGATTTCCACTAAGGAAGGGCAGCACCCTGAATCACTAAGATTCCTTCAAGGCTAGCAGCCTTGGGACTTCAGTTCACTAAGAACTCTTCAAGACCAGCAGCTTTGGAACTTCTCCAGTTCCCTAGGAACTCTTCAAGCCCAGCAGGCTTAGAACTTCATTTAGTCCCTTCGGACAAGGACCCCTCAGGCCCTGGCTTCTTGTTGTTGAGTTGTTTATTTGTTTGTTGGAGTTGGTGCTGAGCTGCTAAGATGTCTTTAAGCTCTGAACATCTTCTTTACTTAGCAGCTTGGCGTGACCATCCTTGAAGTGCAGATGAGTGTTGCATAATGCTCAGCTTCTTCAGTTACTCAACCACTT
Organism: Panax ginseng; assembly: GCA_020205605.1. Classification (NCBI taxonomy): domain Eukaryota; kingdom Viridiplantae; phylum Streptophyta; class Magnoliopsida; order Apiales; family Araliaceae; genus Panax; species Panax ginseng. Next base: position 36,171,870 of record CM035148.1, read on the forward strand.
CTGATGATCCCTTGATGAACTGCCTTGAAGATCATTCTTCTTGATACTTAATGGCTGCACATGATGGGTTTCTAAGATGTCTGTAAGCTCTTCTGCTAGGTACTTAGAAACTTTCTCATGCTTGACACCATTATGACATTGGTGATCTTCTTTCTTCATACTTGATGCCTTATCATGATGGACTTGCTAAGATGACTGTAGGCTCTTCTCTCTGGTACTTATAGTCTTCCCATGATGGACATCAAGATGACATTGATGCTCTTCTTTCTCTCGACAGTTTAGAACACTCTTCTTGTAGTAGAACTCTCAATTCTACATTATAGAACTCTCACTTCTACTTCTTTCTTTTTTGTCTCTAAGTGTTCTTGGTGGATCGTAGAGTGAGCCTTCAGACCTTGATTGGTCACTCACTATTTACTTTGGTTAGATCAGTCCACCAATTCTCCAAACTCAGCAACTCCAGTAACCCTTGATCTTTGAAGCTCTAGTTGATTTATACTCCTTCCCAATCTTCCCGTTGGAAAGTAGCCGTTGAAAGCTCTTTGAATTGCTTCACAGATCTCGAGTTGTTTGGTGTAGACTGCAGATGTGACATGACATGACTTTCTGACACTGCAGTCTACTGTTTCACCTACCCCGTCAGAGATGTTACTTTTATACCTCGGGCAGGTCGACGAATTTATTACCTCCTTTTGATTTTTTTGATCAGAGGTTGTCCTTTTGCATCGATGCTCTCAATAAGCTTTGTTCGAATATCAATCTTCAGATTGAACCGTTGCCAATGCTTCAATCTTCAGATGTTCGAACTCTACGATTCTGATACATGTCTTCTTGGACCTGATCGTAGTGTCTTGTTGACTGGTAGAGACAACACTACGATCTTGAAGAGTGTTGATTGGATCTTCAATGTAGAACACCTCTTCATTCTCTTGTGTAGTGCTTCAACACTTCTGTTTGCCTCGACTGCTCTCAGATACTGATGGCTTGACTCTTTTTTCTGGCCCCTTCTGAATAGCAAGACACTTCAGATTTGTGGCATGTCCAGCTCGCTTTCTCCTTGTGATCTCCCATTCACTTATCATCAATGGACTGACCCAATGCTTAATCACTTTAGCCTTGTTCATCAGAAGCTGACCAATATCTCTTGTGTACACTCCATCAGTTCTTTTTTTGTTTGGTAAACATTACGATCCTGATTGATTCTAAGATAGCTGTCTTCTAAGACCTTGACAGCTACTGCACTTGCTGACTTTCCTTAGTCAGTTACTGAAGTCTTCTTCTGATCAACTTATGGAAGGCTTCATCTAGAATGGCTTCACAACTCAATCTGGATGCTAATTGGGTTGGTGCTTAGATCTTTTGTTAGCTTGCATGCCATTCGTTGAGTGCACTCAAGTTTCCTTCAGGTGGGATGTATCTTTGTAGCTTAGGCCAGAGGATTTATTCCTTTGGATGTTCTGGGAATGCTCATTTGTTGAGAATCGTATTTGCTCTACGATTCTGCCTTGGCATTGTGAGCACATCTGTTGAGGTCATAGTTCTGCACTCTACGATTCAGCTTCGGCTGTGCAGACACTACGTCACCGAGATCAAATCTTGACACTCTACGATTTCTGTCGTTGTGCTTGTTATCTTTATCTGATCTTGCTCGACTACGATCTCTGCCTCTGATACGATAAGTAGAATCTACGACCCTGAGTGTAGTCTACGATTCTTGACTTGGCTTCGACATCAGTAGACTCTACGACTCCGAGTGTAATCTACGATTCTTGACTTGGCTTCGGCAGATGCTTGGTGGCTACCAGTGTGGCGGTGTCTCCTCACGATTACGAACATGACTTCCTCAGCAGACTACGGCTATGAGGAAGTTCTACTCGACACACTACGATCCATCCTCGTCTCTCCTGGCAGTCTATAAACTTTGAGATCTACAATCTCGCAGACTATGATTCTGCCTCGATAGCTCTCGAGTTTTCCTTGACTCTCCCGCGGATCACGATTTACAGTGCGAAGGTTTCGACGATCGAGACAAGCCTATCTATTACATCATAAGATCAACCTAACATGCTTGATCTTTCTATATTTATAGTCCTTGTACATCATTTTTTTTAAGGACTTTACAAAGCTGTTTTGCTTATGTAGGATCAACCTAACATATTTGATCAATTCATTCTAAGTCCTTGTACATATGTTTCTATTATCTATCAAAGGACTTTACAACTTTTCTTAATGCAAGCATACTTGCATATTCATTCATATATATCATAATCAAATCATATGTAAATAGGAATATCATTCATATGCTTATTCCTGACAAATGCTATGTTCTAGCGGGTTATGTCTTTCTTTTTCATGAATAAAGTTATTACTTTTGATTATTATTGATATTATATTTCTTTTTGCAGGCACTAACTAGCGTCTGCATCCTAGGGCCCCCCATAGGACCATCACATACGGGCGCTGACTTAGACGATGCTATGTTCAAGCAGGTTATAGCGGCGATATCGGAGACGTTTGGTACGGATCTGATATTCCATCGTCGAGACACCTTGATCGTTCTCGCCTCCATCGACTTCTTCATGACATTGCAATTTGGTGCGATCACGAGAGTACGGGTATCCCTCTTGAGCAGTTCGCCGCGATACGCGATGAGATTGTTTGGATGGTGGTTACCTTACTTATGGACGCTTTTGGGCCGATGCTAAGTCAGCCCTCAACTACTCAGGTATACTATTCATTTTAAATTTTTGTATTCTGCATGTTATTTAATTTTCATTTATTTGCATCTTTAATTGTATCATATGGACTAATGAGTTATATTTTTAATTGTATCAAAATTGTGCTAATTTCGATCACGACCGGAGGGACGATGTCGACGATGATTTTCATACGCCAGAGCAGCAACGTCGATGTTCGTCCAATGATCCTCCTCACACTAGGGGCAGTAGTATTGGCTTAACTTAGTTTTTTAGGATTAGTACATATTTACTTTAGTTTAGCTTAATGAGATGTTAATATTTTGTAGTTTAGTTGATGTTTGACGTATTGTAGTTTAAACCTTGTCATTACTTTAGTTTGACATCGATCTTTACTTTAGTTTTGTTTATGTTTGACATATTTAGTTTAGTTTAGCTTAATGAGATTTTTGATATACTTTAGTTTAGCTTAATGGGATGTTTGACATCTTTACTTCTCGTTTAGTTGATTTTTGACATATTGTTGGCCTTGGTAAGTCATATTCATGTTGTTGGATAGTTAGTTATGTTGTATGTGTTTTTGGGAAAAAAAAACAGGTTTACAGATACAAAATTGTAGGTTAAAACCCTGGATGTTGCCAAAACAGAGTTAATTTTTTTTAAAAAAAGTTTCTTATTCTAGATGGAATAAGGTAATTACGACGAAATTATGTCAGAATTAAGCCTGTCCACATGTCAGTCGTTTGTGCCACGTGCAAGATTCAGTCTAACCGAATATAATCGAGGGAATGGAGTCCGTCGAGGATAAGCTAATATCGACGAAAATTTTGGTCGAAAATAAATCCTTCAGAAGTAGGTATTCCCGACTGAATTCTCGACGGACTTAAGTTCATCAACGTGTTTATAACCGACCGAATTTCCGACTGAATATTTTGTCAGAATTATGATAACCTCAGTGGAATATCATTAAATTCGACAGAATATTCCGTCGAAATTAGCCGTTTTTTGTTGTAGTGTATGTAACCAAAGTATAGGAGTGATCAACGTGTTTATAACCGACCGAATTTCTGATTGAATATTTTGTCAGAATTATGATAACCTCGGCGGAATATCATTAAATCCGACAGAATATTCCGTTGGAATTATCCCTTTTTTGTTGTAGTGTATGTAACCAAAGTGTAGGAGTAATTTATTAAAGGAAAATAGATGGGTAAAATTAAAATAATTTATAATATTAAATTATTTTATTGTGGTAAATTGGTGGCATTATAGATACTTAATGTATAACCACTATTTTATTGAAAAAATCATATATTACATTATGGAGCGTAATGTATACAGAATTTTTTTGTAGTAAATATATTAGTATATTTATTATAGTTAAATTGTTGAAAGCAATTATTAGAAGGAAAAGAAAATAATTGGTATACAATAATTTATTGTATACATTAAAGGAAGGGTATTAAAATAATTTATAAAAGTAAATTATTTTAATGAAGAGAAAGTATTACATTAGATATAATATTTTATTTAATGACTTTAATATGGAATAATATATGTATATGTATGTAACAAAATGCAAGCCAAATATTAATTAAGGAATAAGGCTTATGACGAGAAAGTGAGTGTTGAGAGATTGGAGAGTTGAGTCAGTTGGGTTTTAGTAGGAGGTGTCTCTCATTTAAGCAAACTAGGATCATGACTAAGCAATCAAGTTTGCTACTTTCAAGAATAGCTGGGAAGTTCAATTTTCAGTCTCTTCTCCTTAAACCACCCGTCCTTTCTCTCCCTCATTTCTCCTCTCTTAACCGAATCATCCCTCTTTTCTTTGCAATTGCCCAAAAATACAAGTATTCATGAAATTATGTGAGAATGTTTCAACTCTTTAAAGCTGATGTTTGAAATTAAATTAAAGAAGGCTGATAATCCACGGCTGAAATAGGGAGATTTCAATGCTCAAGCTCCCTCAGTTTCGACTAAAACAAATAAAATAGCCATGAACGGGAATTGTAAGCTAATTTGAGAGAGGATTTCGAGTAGCAGCAGCAGCAAGAAGGAGTGATAGATAAATTATAAGAATAAAAATTTAGCCGATTAGATGGTTGAAGCAAGGTAAGTTCTAATTTTTTATTTTAGTAGCAAAGATTGAATGTTTTATGTAAAATTAAAAGTAGAAGATTAATAAGAAGTTCTAGATGTATAATTTGGTCTCGGTTATGAATTAAACCATAATTAGGTATATGAGAGCATGGATAACTAAACTGTGTAGGAAAATCATATCAATGTATATTGTATACATTGGAATCAAGAAGTGATAGTATAAAAAGAGTAGTAAACTAGTTAGTTTACAAATTTGTTGGTTATCCATATATGTGGATGAATATTGGTCTGTTATTACTTGAGTTAGAATCATGGAGATAGGTTGGGATTTGAGGAGTAATAAGGTGGAAAACGGAGGCTAGAATACAAATCAAACTTCAAGAAATATGAGCTTTAAAATAGTGCACACATAGTGCTTGACAAAATTGCTCTATGGACTGTTTTGGTTAAAAACGAAGAATTAGGTGAAGCCGAGGCTAAGGCTACATATATATATATATATATATATAGTATATGTGGATAATTAAAGGATTTGAACCATTCAAATTAGAACGAAGAGTAATTTTAAGCCAAAACAAAAATTAAAAGTTAGTGTGTCGGGCTACTTTTGGGCTAACTGATTTGGCTAGTTAGACTTGCTGGAAATTGTATTTTTATGAGATTTTGTAGTGTGAAATCCCAGCTAGAAATAGCCTCCAAAACGAACTAATTCCGACCTAGGAGGAGGGAGTTATGGCATTCCAAAGTGGGTGTGTCGAATCTGTCCAAAATTTAGAAATCAGATTTGAACATATCCTTTGCGCGAATTTTCTGGAATTATGTGTGCAGAATTTGGAAACAGTTATTGAATAAGAGTTGTAGCCCCAAAAGTTAACTTCGCGTGGGCGCGAGAATCAGGATTATATTTTCCAAATATAGCCTAATATGGTGTCTATAATAGATCCAAGATTGGTTGTAATTGAAGTTATGAGCTAAAAGATATGAAATTGTAAAGAAGCCATGTTGCGTAGGGAACTGTTTCCCATGGCGGCGAAGAGTGATACTTACTCGACGTACGTGCTGAGGGCTCTTTTGAGTTCTCAGTTTACGCTTTTATATTACTTAAATTGTTGAGCTTGTACTTTTCTAAAAATAGGCGAGTGTATCACCTATATAATACCCAAGATTAAGCGCAATTGAAAGAATAAATTAGGATATAAAAATCCACGAAAAGATTGTCTAGGAAGAAGGGGGTTGTTGCTAATGGCAGCAACAGTGAGTATCACAAAGCGACAAGCAGTTTGACATGCATTTTTTTTAGCTTGTTTGTGTACCCATGAAGTTAGTTTATAAGTTAGTAAAAGTAGACGGGTATATAATCTACAACATAACCAAAGCTTAATAGAATTTGAATTAACGAGTTGAGAATGGTAAAATAACAAAGTGAGCGTCGTAAGCTCGGGAAAGCTGTTTAGCCAAGCAAGGCCACACCATGGGGCTGTTAATGCTTCAAGGGGCTATTTTAGCATTGTTTGAAAACGCAATGGTTTTTAATAAAGTAGTTCACAAAGATGAGTATATAATGTAACTTGGAAGCTATAATTTATCCATATAGATTATAAGTACACTCAATATATGATATTAAGCTATGAATCTATTTTATATACTTAAGTCAAGTATGAAAGTATAAAAATACCAATATATTAGTCTGTGAATAATTTAGAAATCGAAATCGTAGAATATTTATATTCAAAGGTCAGGACAAGAGATATTAAAGCGAAAAATGATTTTCGTTAGTAAAAGGATTAAAGAGTTGGAAAGGATATAAAAGTTTTTCTAAAACAATGTAAGCTAGTGATGTGGTCATTATGGATATTTAATATATAATTGTACAAGTTATATGTTATGGATATGTGGCTAATACATTCATATATTGTGAATATGATTGTATAGGATCCGCGCAAGAAAGTTAAGCTGAACTTTGTTACAATAGTCAACAACCAAGGCAAGTTTTTCAGTTCTATTATGTTTGTGGATTAAATGTGATTATATGGTGAGTTACATGTCATACTTTATGAATTGTTAAAGTCAAAATATTACTAAGTTAATAGGGTTATGGAACTCAATTTATATGTGATATGTGATAGCACATGTTGTATGACGTAACTCGATAAATTAGAAATTTATAATGCATGAATGTATGCATTGCATGGAATTATTAATGAATGTAGGATATGCATAGTAAAGAATATATGTTGCATGCAGATACATAGTAAAGAAAATATGTTGCATGTGGATATGCATAGTAAAGGAAATATGGTGCATATGGAATTGTGTGTTATATGAAACATGATAGACTGTTAAATTTGCTGGGATATATCGAGCTCAATCTTGCAAACACAAACTTTTTGCAGGTTAATGATGTTAAGCAATATTACTTGCTATATAGATGCTGAAGATTGAACGATATGCAAAATGAATACAATTCCTTGAATTAGAAATGATAAAGCTATGATTGATAGTTTTGTAAAATGTAATTGATAGTTATGTATAGTTTAAAATGTTGAATGGATAAAGAATGTTTATTCTGAAATGAGAATAAATATGATTATGAAATAAGTGAATCATCGATAGAAAATATATTAAGTATTGAGACTTAAGCTTTTAATACGTTTACTCAGATTATACAAATCATTTAATAAATATGATTTTAGTACAAAGAAGAATTGTAAAGGTTGCGATTCAGGGAACGATGAATGACAAAAAAAAATTATTATTCCGCATTTTTAGTTATTTTAACATTAACTAATGTTTTAAGCTAGAACAAGATAATATTAATGCACAAGATCGGGGAGAGAAATTGTCATAATTTTGGGGGCATTGCATTCCTACTCTACGATTCTAAGAAAGTTCACCTGTTGCTAAGTTATTCAATCAAGAAGCTCATTGTCACTTAGTAGCACCTCAAACCAACCTTATTCTTTTGTAATTGTGATATTAGTGATCAGTGTAATCTAAGTCTGTATGACTTGAAGGATTTTTAGTGAATAAGTTGTAAAATAGTTCTTTGTGAACTGTAATCTTAGTGATTACCCTTCCTTAGTGGAATGTCCCTACTCACGGTATAGAAGAGAAAACTAGGAGACTTTTGTGCTCTAAACCTCTTAAAAATCTCTGTGCTCTTTATGTTTTTGCATTTTATTTTCCTGCTACTCTACGTTTTTCTGTCAGTGACTGTTTTCACATTTTTGCTAAATTTAGAACTGAGATTTTCTTTGTATTTTTGAAGGGGCATCTTTAAAAATATCATTTCCCTGCTTATATCAAAATCAGTTATCCTCCTCCTAGATTATTTCTTGTGCTTCTAGGAAGAACATATTTTTTTATACAAATTAAAGCAAAATTTCATTTGTTTTTATAATAGTTCCTATATCATGTGTTTTTAAGAATGCTTCAAAAATGTAAGTCACATAATTTTTTAGTTTACAAAGAACCACTAAATATTAAAATGATAGAATTGATGATATAACCATGGGTAAACTAATCTTTCTACTTTAAAAAAGATTCTCAAAAAGAAAGTATTGTAAAAATAAGTGTTGGCTTTTTAAAAGTCAATTTGAAATATCTTAAAATTCAAAATTGATTTCTATTTAATTTTGTAAATTTAGTTATAGTTATTCTAAATTATTTTAAAAGTATACTAATTATAAGATTTATTGTTATCAAAATGAAATGAATCATTAAAATTTTAAATTTTAAAATGTCTCAAATATACTTCTAAAAGGTTATATTCATCTTAAATATATTTTGGAGCAGAGGTATTATATTATCATTAAACTAGTTACCATAATTATAAATGAGAAATTATATTACATATTAATTCATGTCATTTTTAATCATGCCACATAGTTTCAGTTGCAAGTCAAACATCATTCAATTGGAAGTATTGATTCAATTCAAAAAAATATATTTCCCAATTTTTTAAAATATATATCATTTCTTGATCGAAAATTTAGTACCACAACTATTATTGACCTAAGCCCATAGAGTCACAGGAAGTTTAGTACCACAACTATTTCTATATAGTTTGTGGATGTAATATTATTATAAACTTATTCACTCTACCATAAACACAAAACATTGTCATGGTATATTGAAATTCGATGTGTGTAGTTGTTGTAGGCACAATGTATTCTGTCGAGAGTTTGGGGTACCTTATCTACCTCATATTTTTATACCCAAAAATATATATTGAAATTCCATACATATATATTTAGTACCACAACTATTATTGACCTAAGCCCATAGAGTCAAAGGAAGTGACTCAACCCCAAAGGATAAACATCATGTACATTGCTATCCCAATTGTGCCAACAATTCGAGTCTTGGTCACTTTTACAAAGTTTGAGGAGCTTCTACTGATCCAGGAGTTCTCAACCCCTCTCTCCAGCACAACACTAACCTCTAAGAAGGTTCAACCAAGGGCAGAAGATGAAAATCGAATTCCTCGAAGTCTCGGACGCATTCTTCAAAGCCCGGTCTTGAGTTCCCTGTCGGTAGAATTGGCCGCCGATCGTGTCGATTCCGGAGCTACTGTCTATCTGTACGCCGCCGTCCTCGAGTATCTCGCCACTGAGGTAATAACTTTTGATATCTTTCTTTTGCATTTTTGTTGATTTATTTTTATACATTAATTTGGTATAGTGTTTAGGAATTGGGGGAAAATAGTTTTAGTTGAAGTTAATTTGAATAACAGATTTTGTGAAATATGTTTTTATTATCTTAAAATTGTTATTTTGTTTTCTAATCGCAACTTTGAGCTGTCAATGATGGAGATTATTGATATAAATTTGGTAAAATCGTTTATTGATTTTAAAATTGATTCTGATTTTGTTCTCCCCCAAGGAAAATATACTCTCATTTTGGGAGAGTTGAATTTTGTTTCCTTCCATTAGGGGGTGTTTTGATATACAGGCCATAAGAGGATATTCTGGCTGAGCTCGAAGAGTTCAAAGCTCACGTGGTCAAATGTGTGACAAAGTCAAAGAATGATGATAACTAGATAGTTGTAGTATACTTGTAGAAAGCCTTCCTGCATTTTGTTAAACTTTTGAATCTATGTAGCTCTCTTGCAGTTACTCCTAAGTCAATAGAGAGATAGGGAGGATGGATGGATATTAGCAATTTTGTATTTTTTTAGACTTGGCTATTTCAGATGTTGGTAAACTATGTCCATGTCGTACGAGGCTTGCTTTTATCGTCATTACAATGTTTTTGATGTTGGGAAAGTAAGCATGTTTTAGCAGGTTCGAGGTGCATTATATAGGCTCACTTATTAACATGTTCCATAAAGTTTGATTAATTCTAGAGTTGTTGCTATAGTACAGGTTTACGGGGATGATTATCAGGTGCCAAATATTGAATATTCAGTCAGACCCCCAAGATCCTTAGAAGTAATCTTTTTCTTTTCTTTTCTTTTTTGAAACAGTGAAGATCAACTTTAATAAAGATCCTTGAAAGATTACCACTTTCTCACCCATGACCAACAGTATTCCAGCTGTCTGTCTGTGTAATTATGGTTCTATCAACTGTTGAGCCAAGTAGTCTAACAGCAGGGGCCACTTGACCCGATCACTCGGAAATACAGTTTTGTGACCTCTAAGCTAATAATATTTTGCTCACAGTCAGCAGATAGTCTGTAAACAATTCATTTTATGTTCTTATATTTCTTTGTTGTTTATTTTCAGGGAGTATATGGAGACAATGGGTCACTTACGTATCACCATGGTTACGATTATGCACCCTATGGCCCATACTCACCTGCGGGCTCACCTGTTCCTACTGTTGGACATGATGGTCAGCTCTACTGAGCTCAGCAGTACCATTATCCTACTCCGTATTTCCAACCACTGACACCAACAAGTGGGTCTTACCCAAGCCAGCTGCCCCTAATTCGTCAGCCCCAAATGATCCCCTAATTGTAAAAACCCTAAATACTTTCAAATGTAGAAACTAAATTCATTCCGTGTTGGTTCAAATTCGTCAGCCCCAAATAATGAACATCATGAATCGGAACCTAGGAAGAAGCAAACCACAGCGAGCAAAAAGCAGCGATTTGTGGAAAGATGAAATAGAGTAAGAGCTAAAGAGATGTTGAGTTAATTAGTTGAAGAGCTAAAGTAGCGATTCACAACTGTTGTTTTTCAAGTAAATTTTCCAATTTCACATCTACATTTCCTTACAATTTTTTTCATTCGTATCATTGTTAGTTAGTTTCAAATTGATTGTTCGCAGGTTCCATCGTGGCCTCATTATCTTATTATTTTGTTTGCATCATAGTAGAATTATACTACCATAGTTTTTAAAAAGGCTACTTTGATCCTATGTGTTGTATATCATGGCCGTTATGGATGTGGAATTTATTCTCCGTTTGATGTCAGCCTGTTAAGATCACCGATCATGACACCTCCATAAACAGTTATAAATGTAAAAAAGGAGGAAATGTCTCAAATGAAGTAAGTAAATAGATAAGTTGCAATAAATGAACGTTTTACGTATGTCTGTAGAATACTAATTAAGTTTCTAATCCAAGTAGATTTTAAAATGTTTTAAATTTGGATTGAGTTTATTGGCTATGAACACAATGTTCCAAGTGTGGCTAAAAAAATGTGATGCGTCATCTGATGTATGCAGGCAATTTGCTCAACGTTCCCGGGTACGAAAGCTTCAATACATAGCTAAGCTGAAAAGGAATGTACATGCATTACAGGCAAGTGTTAACGAAAGCTAAGAAAGACTTTAAAATGGATTTGTTATATTTAATAAAAAAGGATGATCATGTCAACTTTTTCTAATGAATGAAGGCAGGAGGCTCTGAAGTTTCTGCTGAACTTGAATTTCTGAATCAGCAAAACCTTATTCTGAGTATGGAAAACAAAACCCTGAAACAACGCTTAGAGAGTTTAGCCCAAGAGCAACTTATTAAGTATTGTAAGAATCTATTCTTATCAGTTATTTTTTTGATAAACCTTTATACCTATAACCTACTTCTGTTGCTTGGCACTCTTATCAAATGTATGTGATCTTAATATTGAGTTATGTTAGAATAAATACCGGTTCTATGTTATCTTTAGGTGAAGCATTAATAAGAAACACGGGTTGGAAGTGAAAATAGGCATATGAACAAAGAATTTGAATAGTTGTTTTTTGATATGTTACTACTTTTATGAGATGCATAGGAAATGACCAGGGGGAAAAATCTCCCTGATTTATATGTTTGAAAGTAATATTGCACTTGACATATTGGACCGGTGTTGCATGAACTTAAATCAATGGTGTGTGTTTGTGTGTGTCAAGAGAGAGTGTTGTGGAGACATCTCTCTAGGTGCAGTTTTCTTTGTAATACCTTACCATAATTTATTTGGACACTAATACAGTCAATGATGTTTCAAAAGAACATGAAGTACTAGAGAAAGAGAACTGATCCCACCTTCATGGAATGATTGTGTAAAAGATCTGATCCCAGAAACTGTTTACTAAAGTAAAGCAAATTACATGAATTCATTGCATTGTATTTGTTGGAAACTGCTTTCAGTTATGGCGAGATACATGTAATCTTTTCCTAGATATTACCTGATTGTTCTACAGAGCATTTAGGATTAATTTTGTTCCTCTAAAATTGCTCAACACATAAGGTGTGTCTGGGTGGGAATTTTAAAATATAAGAGGAATTTTGATTGAAGGGGTTTTAAAGACTACTGTCTCTAAAAGCTCTAGATTTTAAATTTTAATGTTTGGACAAAATGCAAGTTTAGTGGTTGCAGTCCCCCCAAACTTGGGGCCACAATTACCTTTTCAGAAAAAAAAACTGCAAGATGAGGTTAATACATATTATAAATGTAAAAGGATATACTTCGCCCAAAACAACGATTCGTGCCGTTAGCTTACAGTCTCATGCCCCTATTGATGCCAGTCTCTCTCTCTCTCTCTCATATATTTATATATATAATAATATTTTTAGCTGAATGTTGGCTCTGGAATATACCTTCAATGGTAGTTTCATGTGATAAATTTGTAAAATATTGTATAACAATTTTATGCAATTTTGACTTGCATAATTGCATTGTCTAATCTATTATTTACCGCAGGATCATTCAGGCCAGCTTAAAATTCATTTTTTCTTACTAGAGTTGTTTCCTTAATTCTTTAGAAATTCATCTGCTTTTGATCTCATTATGGTTCTTGATGTTGTTCGGATCATTAATGTTGTAGATATGGTAATATGGAATATGTTCAGCTAGACTTGAGATAAATTAGATGCCTTTGTTATCTCTTAATTCACTACTATAAATCTAAAATTTTAAATATCCTTTGTATTAAATATATCAACTGTAGAGAAAATGAAAGAAGGTATTTGATCAGTTTCTGAAACAACCATTTGAAAATAGATCTACTCTCTGAAGTTTGTATTTCTTTTTTGTTATTCTAATTTTTCTGTCTACAGAGTTGATCCTACTTACATCTACCTCACATTATATCCAATACTACGATAATGCATTTGCTCCATGCACCAGGTCTGAAGTTGAGGAGGACAATGAGGATAATGCTTCCCAGGAGCGTAAACTTTTGATGGCTTTTATTCTTCCTCACTCATCTAGGAGAGTGTTGAATACCCTAAATCAGAATACTTGCAAAAAAGCACGCCATTTCTCTTATTTACCGCTTTCATTCTTTAATTTATCTCAGATAGTTTTTCATCTGATATTTTCTGCTTATATATGTCTGGATCAGTTAACGATTTTAAAATTAATTTTATTGCATAGGCTTATGAGCCATTTGTATCATATGAAGGACTTGAGCAACTGCACCGGTTCCTCTTTGTTATGGCAATTACACATATATCTTGCAGCTGTTGTTTGACAATGCTGCTGGCAATTGTGAAGGTTAAGCAGTTTATTGTAGTTATACTCACCTATTTAATATGTTTGCTTATTATGATATGGATCTTTTATTGGTGGAAGGCCTCCGTAATATTTTCCAAAAGAAAAACTGTACTGCCTCTTTCCTGCAAAGAATGTTAGAATTGGTGATTTCCTCAAAATTTAGAAGTCATTAATAGCCAAGAAGGTAGCTGAGGAAGAATTTCCAGTATTACCGTTAAAATACTCCAACCTAACTTCTCTTTTGCAAATGATGTGGAGGTTTTTGGTGTTTTTTTGTTGCATTGTCCTTAACAAGATTTACACGCTATACTACATATGCCCCATGCACAATCTTTTCACACTCAGAAGTAATAGTCACATATTTAGAGTGTAATGCACAAACCGGCAATAGTCACATACTTATAGTGTAATGCACAAATCGGTAAACTCTCACCACTATTCCCTACAATGTATATTCATTTGTTTTTCTGTGTAAAATTTGATCATCGCACAACAATTTACCATCTTTTTATTATATTTTAATTTATTAATTGTACGTTCACATTTATTATTAAAAATTTGAATAATCCCGCCGCAACACGCGGGTTTGTATCTAGTCTATATATACTAAATTGCAGTACATAACACAATAAATTGACATATGTCATTATAAAAAATTGACACCTGTTCTATCCTAATTAATGCTCCTAATTATCTTTTACATAAAAAACAAAAAAAAATCTAAATTTGTTTCTCAAATCCCCTAAATCTGGGATAATATATTCAAAAATGGCAACTAATTTAATTCCAAATTCATTCAAATTATTTCAGACGAAAAAGAAGACTCAGATAAACATCATGTAGATTCTAGTTGTGTAAACAATTCCAGTCTTGGTCACTTTTACAAAGTTTGAGGAGCTTGATCGCCGAGTTCTTCCGCGGCTTCCTTCGCCGCTATGCTTCTTTGTGTTAAAATCTCTTGTAAGATCCCCTAATCATGTACCCTAAAATTTTCAAATTGATAATACTCAGATTGGATTGTAGGTTTGCTTCATCCACAAAGCCTGTATCTAAATCAGTCCATGGTTGGACTATTTTTAAAACTTATGCCATAAAAGTAGGACTCTTTGAAGGCTTGGACTGGTAAGCTTAATTATTGGCAAAGCATTGTTGATTATTCATATGTTACCGGGCATTAGTACAAAGAGAATTGTACTCCCACTTTTTGTTGGTTTTCTTTTAAATCAGTTAGAAAATAACACAGTTCTAAGAGGATTACAAAAATGACCAAAAATTAATCCGAGTTTAAATTGTGATTAACTAATTAATGATCATGACATATCACAGAATTTGACTAGTGAGTATAAAGTAATTACAATTTAATTTTTTTTATGAAATACCCTAGCTAGAAGAACTACTACTACTAATATTTATTTATTTTTACAAAATTGAGTTTGTTTGCTTTAGCTTGACTTTTATGGTTTAGTACGAATAAGACAAATAAATGTTTGTTGGAATAATGAAGAACATACTTATAGCCCCTACTTTTGTTAGGCCTTCGTTTAATACGGAGTAATAAGTTCTGTGCTTTTCCATTTAAGTAACGTGCTTTTACACTAACTTGCAGACAAAGCTAGACATCCGTGCAATTAGTGCGTTTTGAATAGGGAAGAATCTTAAATTATAAAGTGTTTTCAGATAATAATTTATAATCCCTCCGTTCTTTAATATAAGTCGTTTTAGAGTTATATACAAATATTAAAAAAATAATTGTAAAACATTAAATATACTATCAATTGTCTACATTGTCCTTTTATTAAAAAAAAGAGTATTATTTATTGGTCAAAAAATAGTGAGAGAACGAAAGTTATATTTATTACTTGGGGTAATATTGGAAACTAAGCAATTAATGCTTACTTGAAATTGTCAAACGACTTATATTTAGAAACAAAAATATTTCTCTAAAACGACCTATATTAAGAAACAGATGTAGTAACTTGGAGCCTAAGGTTGTGTTTGATAAACTTGGGAATTAAGATCTGAATGATTATGATGTCTTAATATATTAGATCATCTAAATGGTCATGAGGTCTAAATCTTAAAAATTGTTTGATAACTGAAAAGTAAGTTATCTCTTAATGACATTATTTTACCATTTTAAAGAGAAAAATTTTATTTAATAATTTTAAATATTCAATTTAATAAAAATGAGTGCATAATATTGTTGAATATATTTATATAAAAAAAAATTATCAAAAAAAAATTCATTAAGAGGTACCTCTTAATTATTAAGATTTTATTTTCTGTCTTACCGATTAAGAGGCATTCAGAGGTAACAAAAAACAAAACAAACAACATCATACCTCTTAGCGAATAAGAGACAATCTATTAAGAGACAATCAGATGTAAACAAACATCACCTAAGTCTCTCCTCAAATCATTTAGTGTTCGTTTGTCTACATACATTTGAAAATACATTTGAAACGCAATTAAAAATTTTATTTGTTTATAAAAAGTTTATTTTAAATATATTTTATTTAATTTATAAATTTTATGTTTAGGATCTAAATGTAATGCTCTAAAAATAGTAAAGTTCGTTTGAAGGTCTAAATACATTAAACGTTATCGCTTAAGTTCTAAACGTTGGTAATCGAATAAACTTGGTACTTCCTTTGCTCCAAAAGAAAATTTTTATTTGATATTTTGTTTTCTTACAGAAAAATATTTCATTTTTTTTATTGATGATAATATTAAATAACATAATTTTGATTTCTATCCAGCTTTTTTCTATTACTTATTTTGACAATTTTGGAACTCCTTGAAAAAATTCAAATAAATTTGGTGACTTTTGTTTGACCGGACTCAATTTTGCACAAGTTGTTCACTTAATATTTTTTAAGAATAATGTTAGGGACATAAATTATACGCATACAATATGGAAAAAAGGAGCAAAATATAAAATAGGACATACAATTTGTTGGATCTTGGATATCCAAATGGGGCGCCCATGAAGGGTCCAACCCATTTGGGTTAATTAACAGATTACTCAATTGACAAGGTCAATAGAGTCCGTTCAATTAATTGAACGTGAAGAAAATGTTGGGGAGTGGTTCAACCACTTCCGTATTAAATACCCGCATTCCCTCAGTCCATTGATACACATACCAAATCCTAATTGTAACGAATCATGAGTTGAGTGTTCCGTTTTCGATCGTAGTTCGAAAACGCTGTTGGGTTTTAAGAACGTTGATTTGAAGGAGGTTTTTCACATCAGAGATTTCACGCAACAAAAGATAAGACTTTGACTCTCCTGTTATGTGTAAATATGTGAAATAGCATACGTATAAAATCCCTTATTCAATTTTCAAATAAGTAACTTTGGTCCAAGTAGATTCAATTTGTACAGAACGAACAATTTTTTTTTTTTTTTTTTTTATAGTGTACTCCATTATACAACAGTAAAATACATTCGATAATTGTAATTTTTTTATATTCGATCTCACTATTATGAAAAGACTATTACTATATTTAGATTATTACTAATAAATATATTAAAAATAAAATATTAACCAGAATTAAAGGGGAAAATATAATAAAGAGGAGCCGAATCCAAATCAATCATAGTCTCAAGTCAATGTGGGGAAAATAAATAAATAAATTGTCTTCTAGCAAAAGACTTTGGGTAACCACATTAGATTTCTATATAATTTTATCTCTTGCGAAGTTATATAATTTTGAAGAATTAACAAAACCTATTATGAATACTTATTACTCGTTCCATTTAAAAATATAAATACTTTTTTTTTAATTTTAAATTAGAAATTAATATAAATCAATTTTATTTTCATACAATAATATGTAAAATTATAAATTATCCAAACAGTATAACTACTTCAAGATTTATAAATCAATTTTAATATACAAATTTAAATGAATTACACTAATTTTAAATTAAAATATCTCCAACTTTATAAAGTTGAAAGTGCTCATATATATTTTTGAAATGTAGGGAGTATTGCTTATAGTGTAAGATTTTCTTGTCTTCCCTTTGCCCAAATACATAAAAAGCAAGTACCTTAAGACAAAATTTATTTAACAAAATACTAACTGATTATGAATTTTCCGCTCACCTTAATAAATCATCTAAATCGACCAAAGTTTGGGATAAATCTCACTGTCCATGTAGTGCCGAAAACACTTGACAGCTAGTATCAAAATAAGAGGCAAACCTCAAGACTAAATTAACAAAATTGGATTATAAAAAAAAGCCACATTACTAATCAAAATTGTCTAAATAACTCCTAAGGCTTCACAATTGCCAGTGCCCGTTCGTCCATTTCTCTACCGGCCGGCGAAATAGATAGCTTCTTGCAGTTCTCAGACAGCCATTTGGACTGCATGTAACTGAGTTTTCTCCATGGAGGAATGTGGAGGCCTCTGTCTTTAAGGGACTGTTTGGCTACAGGGCAAAGCAGAGAGATTATTCTGTTGAGCTTTTCTTCAGTTCCAACAAATATGGAAGGCAGAGCATTTGTGAGCTCTGTGTAGTTATGTGTAGGCCTTGCCAATTCAAACTGGGATCTGAAGTCCATGTCTATTATCAACCTTGTGGGTGATTTGTTTGTCCCAAAATCAGTGCCCATCATGATGTCTATATACTCGTAAACTCCTGTAAATTGATACACTTAAATACACCATCCAAACAGAGTATTAAAATTATTAATCAGACATATAAAGGTTTCATTACAAAAGGCTAATATTTTCAAAACAAAAATGATATTGCCCGAACAAATATACATTTAACAGTAGTTTAAGGTAGTGATTAAGTTAACTTTGGTCAATTGATCAATATAGTGTCGACGTACAAGCCAAGAGGTGATCTCTCTACGTGTTAACACTGTATTGGTCAATTGATAAACTTACCATGAAGTTAACTTTATAATAACTGTATCCATAGTTTTATATTTATTTTAAGGAATTGTTAAATCCACAACATTTTTTGTTATTTTTCACAATAAAAGTGTCGCTGCAGACGAATAGTGACGGTGAAAACCGTCGCTATATGATCTATAGCGACACTTTTGTTGTAAAAATAATATTTTATGTTGTGAATTTAACGGTTTCCTTATTTTAAACAATACTTATCGCTCTGCTCTTGGTGGCATCATTTGTGTTATGGCAATGTCAACTGCCATTAGAAAAAAACAGAGCAAAAAAAAGAGAGAAACCTGAAGGACGGCCAAATGTAGAGATCCAAGAAGTTTTGCAAATGGAAGCTTCATAATTGTCCATTTTCAATCTCCCCACAACTAATTCCTTCACATTTTTAACATTTCCCATATCACCCAAATACAACAAGATTTTCTCCAGAACTTCAGTTTCAACATCTGAGATTTCTTCTAGAATCTTCTGAGAAATTAAACAAACCATTAAAATCAGACCCATAAAAATTTGATCATGGGTAAAGATTGAACTGAAAAATTAAGAATAAAATCAAACCTGCAAAGAGAGAAAATCTGGGTTTTGATGAAGAAGGGGAAAGGGTGGTGTTGATTCTGATTCAATGAAATCTCGGACCATTTGAACAAACCTTTCTTCTTCTTCTTCTTCTTCTGCTGAGCTACCCATTTTGATTTTTCTTCTTTTTTGAAAGATAAAATCATAAATTTAAGCTTTTAACATTTCTTTTTCTAGTGCTAAGGTGTTCTTAATTCTTATGGGGGAAGCTACTTAAGGAGTTGCGTGTACATATAAGTATAATTAAGGGTGGGAAATGGATTAAATGAGATAAAACGAGTGAATCTTGAATTGGGTATTTGGGTATTAATAGTTGTGTCATAAAAAAAGTTAAATGTCACCATTATTGACTCATCCAAGTGCTGGGAGTTTGGCTAGAAAAGCCATGCGATTCAAAAGGATTGTATGAATTGAAATACACTGGGCTCTAGGTCATCATTCTCTTCCATTTATCAAATAATCTCAGTCAGTCAGCCAATGAGTCTTCTTTCAGAGTTTTTACAGGATAGGTATTATTTGGTATCAGAAATGGAATAGGCTAGGTCCTTAATGAGTTGTAATTATGATACTTGTATTTTAAGTAAAAGTTTTTTGAAGCTATGTGTATGTACATGTATACTCATCCTTTAAGAAAGATTCACAATGCTTTTTTTTATCTTTATCCTTACTTCTGCAGCCGCTATCGGCCATTCTCAGAGGATAGTGATTTAATTTTTTCACTATGTACCCAATGTGTTCTTTTATATTTATTCCTTAAATTTTAAATTTTGAAATTTAAAATTAAAATTAAAAATTAAAATTTGAAAGTTCTAACAAATCAAATCATGTTTTGAACGTTGTAACTATTTTTTATTTAAAAGTAATTGTTGTTTGAATTTAAAAATTGCAATTGTTTTAATTTAAAAATAGATATTGCTAGAAATCAAAATGTGCAACGATCATTATGTGTTTATGAGAACTTTATTTTAATTATAAAATAATAAAATTTATAATTATTAGTAATATTTTTTACAAAAATGATCAAAATCAAAATTTGACTGATTTTTAATTTTTTTATAGTTCTCTTTCTTCTTTAAATCCTTTGTTTAAAAAATAAAAACGAGTGAATTTGATAGGCATACCCAAATCAGCAATTAAGTGAGATAAGATCCTTTAACCAACATAAAATTGCAATAAATAGGGTGTGAAATGTCATTTTACATAAATAGGGAACGCTTTTTTGATTCTCTCATCCTGAGGAGTCAAATCATATATAGGGATTAAAATAGAGAATTATATAAGGATAAAGAAACTGTTGGATACTGATTTATTGATATATTCTTTAAATGTGGGGATAGATAGTCTATTGAGAAAACTGTTGTGAATGCTCTAATATAAGTAGTTTTAGAGTTATGTATAAATATTAAGAAAATAATTATATAGCATTAAATGTAACATTAATTGTTTATATTGTCTTTGTATTGAAAAAAAAGTATTATTTATTAGGCAAAAAATAGTGAGAGAACCAAAGTTATATTTAAGTATTTGGTGTAATATTAAAACTTAAGCAATTAATGTTTACTTAGAATTCTCAAACGACTGATATTAAGAAAAAAAATATTTTTCTAAAACGACTTATATTAAGGAACGGAATGAGTATTTATTTACTTTTTGAAAGTGGACCTTTTTTTCAAAACTCTAATTTGAGGACAAATGTAATGAATTTTTATAATGAAATACACAATTTTATTTTTAGAAATAAATTTATAAAAAATAAAATTTGAGCTTGAGAGCCAAAGATCAAATGCTCTAATATCAAATTATTAGCTGGGTCCGGTGCCTCCGGCACTGTATGGACAGTGGAATTTATCTCAAATTATGAACGGCCCAGATAATTTATTGAGTGAACGAAAAATTCAAAATCATTTGTATTTTATTAAATAGATATATTAAACTACTTGTGAACTTCAAATTCGAGCCTTCAGATAATATCTAACTTTATCACATACATATAATAACACATCAAACTTATTATTTTACTTTGAAATTGACGGAATATATTTACAATTACACTTTACAAATATAAATTACAATTACAAATAAAAAAAATGTAAAACTAAGAACAAACTATTCTAATTGTTTTTAACTATGCATATATTTATTAGAGAATGTATCGAATATCAATTTGAATATATATCTAACGAGTATGTCTCGAATCATGATTGAAAATTTGATTAGTTTGAACCATAAGTCGAGTATAAGCATAATCAGATTATATATACTAATATTTTTATTTAAACTATTTTTTTTACTTAAATTAAATCATATTATTAACGAATACAAGTTTCGCTCATATTTTTTCAAGGATCGAGTTTGAACCATTTTGATTAGATTTTCAACCATAGTCTCATTCTAGGGACAATGTTAAAAGATAGGCGTATAAAGTTTTAATAACTAATGTTAATTAAGGGTCCTTAATTATTTTTGTATTACTTACTGGGAAAGTAAAAAAACTTATTTTAAAAAGAGAGATACAAGTATGCTACGTTTGAATTGAAAGAATGAAATGGAGAGCGGAATGATTCATTTCATTCTAGTTGGAATGAGTTATTACATACTCTCCCTCTTCTAAAGAATAAAATTCATAAATATAGGAGGAATAAGAATGGTTCAATCCATTTCAATCGCAAACAAACATAATTTTTTTTATTCCATAAGAATGAGTCATTTCATTCTCACCTTCATTACTCCAATCCAAACGTAACATATGGTCATGCTACGCCCATATGAGGAGCTTGACAAGCTTAGAAGCAAAGAGTTTCTACCACGTTAGTAAAATTATGCGCTCTTACTAAAAATCTTAAATTGCTCTTTCACTTGCTAACACTCAAAATAGAAGTATCATGCTCGTATTCGACTTGTTCAGATTATATTTGTAATTTTATTTAAACTATTTTTTATGCTTAAAGTTAGATCATATTACTAACGAATTTAAGTCCTGTTTGTAATTTTTTAAGTCGAATTTGAGTTGAGTTCGAACCGATTTTCAACCTTAGTGTATTGCTAGAGAGAACCTTA
The DNA here is from genome assembly GCA_020205605.1 of Panax ginseng. Taxonomy (NCBI): domain Eukaryota; kingdom Viridiplantae; phylum Streptophyta; class Magnoliopsida; order Apiales; family Araliaceae; genus Panax; species Panax ginseng. The sequence continues at coordinate 36,194,140 of CM035148.1, forward strand.
AAAGATAGGCATATAACGTCTTAATAACTCATGTTAAGCGTCCATAATTTATTTATTTTATAAATTTTTTGTTGTGTTACTTGATGGGAAAGTAAAACTTATTTTGAAAAGAGAGGTATAAGTTTTGAATAATGCTAGAGACATAAATTATTTTACAAATATTTTATATACTGCTAATGTGGCATACTCCACCTCAACATATTGTGTGGGGCTGAAGACTACATTGAAATAATTTGTTGATCAATATGTTGAGGTGGAATATGCTACATAAGCAATTTGTAAAATATTTTGTGTATGTAGTATTACTCATAAATTTTTACAAAGTTTGTTTGTAGTCTTAAATTTCTGAATTGCTCATAAAACTCCTAATTGCTCGCTTGCTTAACAATATTCACAACAGAGATGTTCCATAATGACTACAACTATTAATTAATCATAAAAATAAAAAATTGTTATAAAATGTCTAGATTCATATGGATGTCTAGATACATGTAACTCCCATTAAATATTAAAATGTATGACTCTTGAGTTTTGTAACATCTTAGTAGTTATGTTAGTATTGAAGTTATTATATCTATATATAATAACATTTGTAAAGTGAAGAAGTGATGGACATACAATTACAAGATATGAAATGAGATGAGAATGCTCCTCCCTTGATCATCATCTTTGTTCTTCATATTATTAATCTTTTATAACACGTTATCAGCACGAATTGCTCCTCACCTTCATCTTGAAGATAATCATTTTTGATTTGAAATAGAAGAAGGTTGTACTGTTGTGTACGCTTTATCTGTGCTACTATATGCTGATTGTTATTTACGAACGTTGACTTTTATTACTTTTACTCACTATCATTGTGTTGTCAAATGTATTTGTATAAACAGCAGTTGCCATGCCATGAGTTGCATACGCACATTTTTTTTGCTACACAAGGTGTATTGGTCACAGTGTCTAGCTGTTGTTCACTGACGTTATTATTTGTGCATTTTTACTGCATTTTTATATAACTTGTCATGATACTCTGCGATTAATATATAAGTTCTCAGTGTATATGTTTTATAACCGTATTGTTGTCTTAATTCTGCTGCCTGTGTTGCTACCTTTTACAAACACAAAGTTTACATATATTCTTTACAAAATTGTTGATTGGTGCAACTAACACTCCTGCAATACTAGTCTATTGCTATTCAGTATGCTTATAAATCACACGGCTATCATTGATCTATAGTTATTGCTTAACCACATGAAGTTATTGCATCACGCTAAGATACCGTTATTTATTTAGTTTATATTATAATAAACTAAATTTCTAATGATTTTTGATATATTTCCTTTTTGGCATGCATGGTAGCATATTTGATAAATTTCTAATGATTTTTGATATATTTTTGTATGAAGTTACAATGACAAATTTAGTTTCGTGTTTTACTACATTTCTATAAATTATTTCATTACAATTAAATCTGAACATATATAATTATTTAATTTGATGGGAAATATGTGTAGTTATTTAATATTTAAATCTTATAAATTTGAATTTGTTGCTCTTGATTTATATTGAGCAAGAATTATTTGTAATGGAATCTTGATGCTGAGATTCATATAAAGGCGAAGAACCTTGGAGATACAATTATAGTTGACAATCATGTATCTCTGCAGGATCATGCAAAATTAATAATTTTTATTCGCTATCATCTCCATGAAAAATTAAAAGTTGAGTACATAACAGTAAAAGACTCACTTGTCTTATGAAATGATTTAAAGGAGAAATTTTAAAAGCTCATTATAATTGGTTGCACCTGAAGTTGCAAGATTTTAAATGTGTTGAGTGAAAAACACTGATGAAGACATGTTAGAGAAAATATTTATTATATTTCATGCCTTGAATGCTCTTGCAGCAGCAATATCGAGAGCGTAAGTTTACAAAATATTTCCTGAAGCGATAAAGGAAATTATATTCTTAGAAGTGATATCATTTCTTCTAGTAGCTGTACAAAATAATGAGTTTTTATTGAAAAATCAACAATCTCGCTCGACCGATTCTGTTACATTCCCTGAAGTGAATGGAACCTCATTTGATAATCATAGAGAAAATTATGATTGTGGTTATGGTAGTAGACGTGAAAGGAATAATCAATATAGAAAAGGAATGTACCTGTCGTACTCCTAAACATTTGGTATATAGATTTGTACCAAGACTCTATAAAAGAAAAGAAAATGAAATTGAAATAAATTTTATTTTTCATAATGATCCTGAAGATCCCATGGATTATTTTGACTTTTCAAATGGAGTGGATATAACTCATTTTGATATCTATGGTTTCCTTGATTTTATGTTGATAAATGTTCATACTAATTAATTATTTTTATTTCATTATATTATGACATTATATTAAGTATTTTTATTATATGTTTTATTTATGTTTTGCATATATGAAGTTGTATGGGCTAGAAGCTCATCAAACTTAATTAAAGTCTCTGAAAGAGTGATTATAATATTGTCAAAGAACACAAAACTTTGTATTGATGATTCTTTATATTCTTATGAGGCAAACAGAAATTTGCTCAGTTTTAAAGATATACGTTATATGGTCATCCATCAAGAACCGTAAGATTCTTCAATGTAAGGAATTCTCATGTCTTTGCTTTGTTCAAAGGCAAATTGGTCATTAGACCATCATCAGCTAAATTTGGGATTGAATCTCCAAAGTTTCTAGAACGTATTCAAGGAGATATTTGTGGGCCTATTCACCCACCAAGTGAACCATTTAAATATTTTATGGTTTTAATAGATGCATCTACAAGATGGTCACATGTGTGCTTATTATCAACTCGCAACCTGGCGTTTGCGAGATTACTTGCTTAAATTATTAGATTACGAGCACAATTTTCGAATCATACAATCAAGACTATTCGTCTTGACAATGCTGGTGATCCCAAACATTTAATGATTATTGCATGTCACTTGGGATAAATAATGAACATCATGTTGCCCAGGTTCATACTCAGAATGGTCTTGCTGAATCATTTATTAAACGCCTCTAGTTAATTGCAAGATCATTGCTCATGAGAACAAAACTTCCTGTCTCTGTTTGGGGGCATGCTATTTTATCAAGGCGTTGAAGAATTTCTTATATTACTTGAAGAGTATCGCCGTAAGCTCATATTAGAAAAGTCAAATTTTCTCTTCTGGGATATATTATACTAAAATGAGAATAGTTGAAACAAATGTTGTAATACACCAGAAGTGTTCAGATCAAAAAGATTTTTATTATCTAGCATGATCATATTGATCATCCAGGATCAATAATGTTGCATTGAATTATTGAAAACTCCCATGAACATCCCGTAAGGAACCAGAAGATTCCTTTACTTGTTGATTATATCAAAGTAAATTAATTACCAATACATGCTTGGGGTCATGCTATTCATAACCTCAATAAGTGATATTTTTAAGGTATAATTTGAGGATTGTTATTTTAATGAAACAATCTTCCCACCATTAGGGGGAGAAAAGTCGTTGCCTAAAGCACGACGTTAGATCGTTACCTGAAGTACGATGGGATATTAATTGGAATGTTTCAACGTTATTTAATCTTGATCCTTATACAAATCAATATGAACTAGAAGTTCAAAGGATAATTCATTTGCAATGAATTGCAAATCAATTACCAGAATTATTTACCGATAATAAGAAAATAGTGATATCTCACATTCTAGCTGCTAATATTCTAGCAGAGATTGAAGTCCCTGTAAGACAATCAGTTAATACAGCAGAAAATTGAATTAAAACCACACCTGAAGCGTGGAAGATCTATCGGTGTTAAAAATAAAAATAAAATTTTCCAGAAGAAGAAAGTACAAGAAAAATAAGTTGCAGCCTATAAAGAGGCCATACCCATGAAACAGGCTACAAAATTTATCAACCTATCCAAAACTTATGAATAAAAATCTCCTGTAAATAAAACTCTTGAAGAGTTATTCCCTGAAGAGGATGAGTTATCCTCTGAAGAGGATCAAGTACCTGAAAATAACGAGATCTCGATACATTATATATAGGAGACGAATATATTGGATTGAAATAAAATCGTTGTCGACAACATATTTTCATATAAATTTGTTATGGATATTACCAGAAGTAATGATCATATATATGAACCACAAATCGTTGATGAACGTAAAAATATTTAGCCAATGTAGAAAGAGGCGATTCAAGCATAATTAAATTCACTAAGTAAATATGATGTTTTTGGACCTGTAGTCCGAACACCTAAAGGTGTAATGTCTGTTGAATACAAATGGGTATTTATACGAAATAAGAAAAATGAAATTATATGGTATAAAGCGCAACTTGTAGCACAAGGTTTCTTCACAGAGACATTGTATTAATTATGAAGAAATATATGCTTCTGTAATGGACACAATTACATTCAGATTTTTAATTAGCTTGGTAGAAAGAGAAATTAATGGATGTTGTTACATCATATATGAATGGATCATTATATAATATATGAAAATCCCTGAAGGATATAAAATGCCTGAAGCATATAATTCTACATCTCGAAATATGTATTCTATTAAGCTACAAAGATCTTTATATGGGTTAAAGCAATCCAGATGCATATTGTTGTATAATCGCCTAAGTAGATATCTTTTGAAAGAAGGATTTGAGAATAATCCAATTTGTGCATGCATTTTTATCAAAAGATCATAATCTGGATTTGCTATTATTACTGTATTTATTGATTAAAGATTTTGCTCCAGAAGAGTCGACAAAAATAACAAATTTGAGATGAAAGATATTGGAAAGACAAATTTTTGTCTTGGCCTACAAATTGAACTATAGAATTCTTGTACACAGAAAAAGTCCTGAAGTAACTTTACATGAATAAAGTTAATCCTTTGAGTACTCCAATGATGGGATTGGTCACTTGATATCAAGAAAAATCCGTTTTGACCACAAGAAAATAATAAAGAAACTTTTGGTGTTGAAGTATCATATATTAGGTCCTGAAGTACCATATCTTAGTGCAATTGATACTTTGATGTATCTTGCAAATTTATTAAGACTTGATATAACATTTGCAGTTAACTTACTAGCAATGTATAGATATGCACCAACTCGAAGATATTGTAATGAAATTAAGCATATTTTACGTTGTCTTCGTGAGACTATTGATTTGGGATTATTTAATCCCAATGGTGATAGAACCAAGCATATTGAACCAAAATTATTTTATACACATGAGCCCCAGAAGAATGGCAATATTGATCATGTGATAATTTGATTGATATATTCATTAAGTCATTACCAACTATGATTTTGTAGAAGATGGTGCACAATATTGGCATACTTCGACTTAATGATATTTTTACCATAGAAATTATATGTTCTTATGAAGGGGAGGAAAAAGGATATGTGTTGATTGTACTCTTTTTCCTTCGCTAAGATTTTTTCCCACTGGGTTTTCCTTTGCAAGGTTTTAATGAGGCAATCCCAAGGCACTAGAAGTTTTACAAGAATATTGTACTCTTTTCCTTCACCAATTTTTTTCCCACTGGGTTTTTATTTGGTAAGGTTTTTAACGAGATATATTCTTAGAAAATTGCTACAAAAGAACTCCATCCATTCTGTATGAAGACAATGCTGCATGTATAGCTCAATTAAAGGGAGGATACATCAAAGATAATCTAGTAGACCAACTGCAACGTTTGAAGGATTGCGTCGCAATATTGGAATGCGACAGCTGAAGAACTTAAGTATACATTCATGAGGGAGAGCTAATGCGCGCTGCACTCTTTTTTCCTTAACCAAGGTTTTTTCCCATTGGGTTTTTTCTGGTAAGGTTTTTAATGAGGCAGCTTTCAAGGTGTATTGCTATACAATAGACATCCAAGGGGGAGTGTTATAAAATGTCTAGATTCATATGGATGTCTAGATACATATAACTCCCATTAAGTATTAAAATGTATGACTCTTGAGTTTTGTAACATCCTAGTAGTTATGTTAGTATTGAAGTTATTATATCTATATATAATAACATTTGTAAAGTGAAGAAGTGATGGACATATACAATTACAAGATATGAAATGAGATGAGAATGCTCCTCCCTTGATCATCATCTTTGTTCTTCATATTATTAATCTTTTATAACAAAAATGTTATTTTTACAAGTAAAAATTAATATTTTCATAAATAAAAACTCTACGTGGACATAAAAATTAGACATGAGTCTATTTAAACTTTAATTATTTGTATTTTGACCCCAATGGTGGATCAAAATATAAATAAGTTAAGTTCAAATACACTCATGTCTAATTTTTATGTCCACCTAGAAGAGTTCTTTCATAAAATCTCTCTCGCTCAAGTGTGTGACTCATTTACTATTTATGTAAGATGAATTTTGTGAAACTATCACTTTTACTTGTGAAAATATCAATTGCCTAAAAATATTGTAGTAGATAATTTCAAAACTGAACAACTACACCAAAGATACTATCCAAAGGACATATATTGTAAGACCCCGATTTTATTAAATAAAAGTATTCAATTTTCTTTATAATTTTTATTCTAATCAGTAAATGGTTAAATTGATAAAATATTTAAGTTAAGAGTGATATGTGTAAATTATGAAAGTGTGTCAGAAAATATTCGTTATGTCGGGAATATTAAGTAAAAGTACGACGACGCTGAAATAGCCAACCATTAGTGGGTCCCACAACGAAATATTGTCGAATGCAGAAAACGACATAAATAACATTTTTAATAAAAATTGTCAACGATACTATCACTTTCAACTGTTTAAATACCCGATAATAAAAGTACAGTAGCACATGGTATTCTACAGTGACACACGACATTTCACAGTATCACATAGCATTGCACAATACTTCATATTATTAATTCAATAATTGTTACAGTAACAACTGCATAGTATTTTATATTATTGAACTCAATAATTGCCACAGTAACAAATGCACAATATTTCATATTATTATACTAATAATTGACACGACATAGTAACTCATATTATTTGATATGATATTATTAGATCAATAAATATTATTGACAATGTCTAAAAAGTTCTGTTAAGGAAATGAGTTATTAATTTAATTGCGTGTCGTTTATACGGAAGACCCCCTCTTTCTTGAGAACGATTTGGTTGTCAATATTATAAGTATAATAATTATACTCAGAAAAAATTAGTGAGCACCAATCCACTGTAGCAAGCACATGGATTTAGGGATGTTACAATAATTATCACATCATCTTATATTATTGAACCAATAATTGACATCGTAGCATGGGTACTAATGGAAAGTTGCATAAATGGAAGTCACAGGCATTAATTAGTTAGGTCGACTCATTATTTGAAGAATATTAATATATGTGATATCAATACATTAAGTCAATAATGTAGAAAACGGATAATATAATTAAAAATAAGGATAATAGAATAATATTTTTGATAATGGATTAATCTTTTTGAATATATAATGATAATGGAATAATCTTTTTGATAATGAATTTATCTTTTTGAATAAATATTGATAATGGATTATTCTTTTTGAATAAAGTAAATATAATGGATGCAAATAGGTAATTATTATGTTTAAAGTAAAGATAATGGATGAAAATGGGTAATCATTATGTTTAAAGATAATGGATGAATAATATATTTATAAAATGTGGTATATTTTGGCTATAAATAGGAAGACTTAACATAAGGAAAATCATAACTTCCTTGCTTATACTTCCTTCCACTCTCTAAAAATTTATTAGTGTAAGTTCTCTCTAAGTGTGTTAGACTATCTTGAGTATTTGTGAAGATCAATAAGAGTACGAGTATTGTTCAAGTAAGTCTTTCTATAAAAGTTGGTCAAACACCAACGCACATCACACGGTGTTTATAATTCTTCCTTTAGAAATTTTATTTTAAAAAAATTTATTTGGAAGATTTTATTTTAAAGCTTATTGTGACGAACACCCCCAAAATTAGGTATACATCACCCATCTTGGGTCGCCAGATACATGGTACAGAATTCAAATACAACTTAATTATACAACCGTCGTGTAAAATACAACAGAACATAAACTGAGAGTTTTAATAGAAATATTGTCATCTAGACAATATCCACACTCAATGGGGTCCTCATTACATTTATTGCCACACTATTTAACAGAATAGTGAGGACTACTAATGCTATCATCTGGACCATCACTCCGTTCCCCGACTAGTCCCAGCTACGTTCTCATTTCCAAAAGAGAACAGTGAAAGAAAGGGTGAGCTCAACTAGCCCAGTAAGAAATATTATGACTAAGATAATGCAAAATAAATTATCCTTAGCCTTCAACAAAGATAACAACCGATATAATATAATAGACAACAAGTTTAATCACAATGAATAAGCAATCCATTAAAAGAGTCAAGTAGAACATAATATCTACTATCTCTTTTAGATTAAAAGTCCATCGTTGATATTTTATTCATGTACTACTCATCAACAGCTTCTTTTGTTATACTCAAGACAAATAGAACTTTCATCACTTGTCTTCACCGAACCACCAAAGATGTTAGTTAAATTCACAATTCATATTTATAATAATGTGAATTAACAGCCTCTTCTTGCCACAAAGGCTTAATAGAACGCTTACTCAATATCCTTACCCCAAAGGTCAAGATATTCAAATGTAATAACAATGATCATACCAATCGCTTGTTTATCTTTGCACTACGCCAAAGATATTCAACTATAAAACCAATGGTCATGATCATACTAATCAATTGCTCGTCAATGGCACTACTACCAAAGACATTCAACTGTTAACTAATGGTCATGATCCTGCCAATCACATCATTGAATTATCCATGCACTACGACCAAGAATATTCGTTAGTATCACTAGTGGTCATGATCATGTCATACACCTGTCCATCTTCGCACTACGGGTCAAAGCTATCAAACAACATATCATCTTTGCACTACAGGCCAAAGATATTCAACAACATATCATCTTTGCACTACATGCCAAAGATATACAACTGTAAAACCAATAACCAACAGTATAATAAAGAATGGAATAATAAAAGAATTTCACCATGTATGCAAAAGATTGCATGTATAAAGTTATTCCAACATAATAATAAAGAATGGAATAATAAAAGAATTTCACCATGTATGCTGTGACGTCCCCAAAATTAGATATACATCACCCATTTTGGGTCGTCAGATACATGGTACAAAATTCAAATATAACTTAATTATACAACAGTCGTGTAAAATACAACAAAACATATGCTGTGAGTTTGAATATAATTATTGTCATCTAGAGAGTATAAAAACTCAATGGAGTCCTCATTACAATCATTATCACACTATTTCACAGAATAGTGAGGACTACTAATACTATCATCCGTCCATCACCCGCTCCCCGACTTGTCTCAAATTTATATTCACATTTCCTAGAGAACAAAGGAAAGAAAGGGTGAGCTCAACTAGCCCAAGAAGAAATATTATGACTAAGATAATGCGTAATAATTTATCGTTAGTCTTCAATAAAGTGTTAAACCGATAAAATATAATAAATATCAAGTTTAACTGCAATGAACAAGCAATCCATTAAAAGAGTCAAGTAGAGAATAAAATCTATTATCTTTTATGATTTAAAAGGTTTTTCATCACTTTTATCACCGGGACTCAAACTTTAATAAATAATCCATATCATTAATCACCCCTCAGACACTACCAAAGGATATTCTTTAGTATCACGACCACAATTATCCATGCACTACGGGCCAAGAATATTTGTATATTCATTTATAGTCATGATCATGCCAACAACTGTCCATCAATGCACTACATGCTCATGAGGACTTTTTTCACATCATTCGTAACATTACTACCATGATTACAATCAATAATCCCTAATCATAATCATACCAAGTCCATCTATGCACTACATGCCACGTATGACTTTCAAACATAATATAAACATGAGGATGATGACAATGATATAAGAATTCAATAAAACAAGTTCAAGAATTAATTTATCCAGAACTATTAACGCCCAAATTGTCAACATGATACTACTTTGTAGAGTAAAATTCAAGAATGCTCGTAAGAATATTTCCATGAAAAGATATCGGATGAAGTTTAAAATATCAAGGATATTCCACTAATTTCATGGAGTATAGAAGTCAAAACTTTAACCAACCTAATATAATAACGAATGGAATAACAAAAGAAATCACCATGCATGCGGTATTGATAGACAGCTTTATTCCAATGTAATAATAAGTAACGGAACCAGTCGAGAAAATTGCACCGACATATGATGTTCTAACGTAATAATAATAAAGATTTTAACCAAGTCCCAAGATAAAACGCATGCATGTGATATTCCAATGTAATAATAATAACGATTTTAATTAAGTCCCACGTAAAACGATGTATGTGATATTCCAATGTAATAATAATAAAAAAGATGGAACCAGTCCCACAGAAAAACACGCATGCATGATATGATATTCCAATGTAATAATAATAAAGATGGAATAATAGAAGAATGTCACCAAGTATAGGGTAGTCCAGATACTCGGGTATTCCAAATGAAATAACAAAGAATGGAATAACAGAAATTCTCTTCATGAATACAAAAGAAATAACACTCCTTACCGTAAAATAATCTAAATATAAGAGTAGGGAAGGAGCATGATACTTTTCTATAGCTTCTCTATAATTTCTCTCTCTAGAGTTTCAGTGAATTCGTAAAAAATAATGAAGGAATGAACTTCTATTTATAGAAGAATGGATTGCATAGTAACTAATTCATGAACGGTCCAGATTGTTTTACTTTTAAACGGACGGTCCAGATTGGTTTACAATAAAATATAATATATTCTATTTAAAATCTAATAAAACAAAACTTATAAAATATAAATATATATATATAACCTTTGCCTTTCGGCAAAGGCTTACCAATACTACCACCATAATTCCTCCACTAACATCACTATCAAACCCAGATCCACTCATTTATTATATATATAATATACTAACAATAATACTCCCTCCCATACACGCACACACTCCCCCACCCACCATTCCCATCATCACTTTTCTTATATATATATATATATGTGTGTGTGTGTGTGTGTATATATATATATATATATATATATATATATATATATATATATAATATACACATATATAAGATAAAACAAAACCTAGACAACTTTCTCCGACTCGCTTTTAAAAATGGGTAAGTTGGGGTCCAAATAATAAGCAAAATTTATAACAATTCATCAGAATAATAATTGAACAAAATCCGAAAGACTTCTCACGTAAACATCAATAATCAATACCGTGTGCTACCGTATAACTACGCCAGATTATTGTACTTTTAACACCGGGTGTTTCAACAGTTAACGATAAAAATTCCGCCGTTATTTTTATAAAGTATTTTTGTCATTTTCTTAATCCGACAATAATTCCGTTGTGGGATCCACCAATGATTGTGCCATTGTACGAATATTCCCTGTTAAAATGAATATTCCCCGACCAATCGAATATTATATAACAACTTGCGTACTTTGCAAAATTTCTAAATATTACCCACAATTATAATATTATATCAAATTTACTCCATAATATTCAAAAATGATATTTATAGAAAATTCATCTTTATTTATAAAAGTTGGGGTCTTACAACCTCCCCTTCTTATGAAATTTTGCCCTCGAAATTAGGGTACGTACCTGGTATGTCGAAGAGGTAAGGATACCTTGATTTCATTTTAGATTCTAACTCCCAAGTCATTTCCTCAACATCGTGGTTTCTCTATAAAACTTTGACTTGAGGTATAACCTTGGAGCGTAGAATATGTTCCTTCTTATCCAAGATTTGAACAGGAACCTCTTCATACGTCAAATCTTCTGCTATTTCGTCTGGTTCTAACTCAATAATGTGGTTCGGTCTTTCACATATTTACGTAATATGGATATGTGAAAAACGTTATGAACACGAGACATACTTACAGTAAAGCGAGTCTATAGGCCACGCCCTACTCGATCGAGGATTAAAATGGGCCGATGAATCAAGGATCGAGCTTTCTCTCTTTCCAAATCTCGTAACTCCTTTCCATGGAGCAACACGTAACAACACATGATCTCCTATATCGAATTCCACGCCCTTTTGATGAAGATCAAGATAACTCTTTTGTCGATCTTGTGAGGTTTTTATACGTTGTCGATCATTTGAATCTTTTCTCGTAGTCATACGCATCAACTTCTTCGTCCCAACAACGCTGCTTTCTCCCACCTCATCCCAAAGATATTGAGAACGACACTTCCTTCTATACAACGCTCGAATGGAGCCATGCCAATACTTGCTTGATAATTGTTATCAGAGGAAAACTCCACCAATGGTAAGAACTTGTCCCAACTTCCTTGAAATCAAGGACACAAAGTCTTAATAGATCTTCAAGAGTTTGAATAGTCCTCTCCATCGTCTGTCTGGCTCCGAGGATGATATACCGAAGCTAAATCATAAATCATCCCCATAGCTTTCTCGCAAACTAACCCAAAATCGTGAAGTGAATCTTGGGTCTCGATCAAAAACTATGGATAATGGCATACCATACGCCTTACAATTTCATTTATGTACATACGAGCAAGACGCTCAAGTGTATAAGTTTCTCGATCGATAAGAAATGAGCGACTTGGTCAATCTATCAACAATGACCCAAATCGCATCTATACCTTGAGAAACCTTAGGAAGACCGTAGAATCGAAATCCATGGTAATGTGCTCCCACTTCCATTCTGGAATTTCAAGTGGTTGCAATGGACCTTTTGGTACTTGATGCTCCGCTTTAACTCGTTGACAAATTAGACACCTTAAGATAAATAACGTTATCTCTCTCTTCATATTGGTCCACCAAAATGTATGACGAAGATCCTGATACATTTTGGTACTCCCAGGATGGATTGCAAATGGTGTGTTGTGCGCCTCCATCATGATTTCATACTTTAAATCAGGGTCGTTAGGAACACAAAGTCTGGAATTGACTCAAAGTATGCATTCTTCATCGATTCTTGCTTCCGGCATAACACCTTCTTGCACTTTCTTCCTCATACGCATCAGCTCCAGGTCTGTAGCTTGAGCAGCTTTAACTTTATCAATTAAAGTCGGTTCTACTCGTATATTTTCCATTATCACATGGGTCCCTGGAGTCTTTAACTCTATCTCCATCCTTTGCAAGTCACACAAAATGGGCCTTTGCGTTGACAATATCGCATTCTCACTTGCATATGATCTTCTACTCAATGCATCAGCTACCACATTCTCTTTTCCAAGATGGTATTAGATGGTATGATCATAATCTTTCAATAGTTCAAGCCAACGTCGTTGCCGCATGTTGAGTTCCTTTTGAGTGAAGAAATATTTGAGGCTTTTATGATCCGTAAAGATCTCCACTTTCTCCCCATACAAGTAATGCCTCCAAATTTTAAGTGCAAAGACAACAGCTGCCAACTCTAGATCATGAGTAGGATAATTCCTCTCATATTCTTTGAGTTGTCGCGAGGCATAGGCTATGACTTTCCCATGTTGCATGAGAACACATCCCAACCCTTTTGCTCAAGCATCACCGTAGATGACAAATCCTCCGAGCCGATGGTATTGTCGTAATAGTCTTTGAAATGAGTCTTCTCTTGAGTTCTTGAAAACTCTTCTCACATTCTTCGCTCCAATCGAACTTTGTATCTTTTCAAGTCAGCTGGGTTAATGGAGTAGCGATTCAAGAAAATCCTTCCACGAATCTCCGATAATAACCAGCTAAACCGAGAAAGCTACGTACTTCGGTCACTGATTTAGGTTGCTCCCAGGTTTGAATAGCTTTAATCTTTGCTGGGTCAACAGATATTCCATGACTTGATACCACGTGCCCAAGGAATGCTACTTCTTCAAGCTAGAACTCGCATTTCTTCAACTTGGCATAAAGCTTATATTCACGAAGCTTTTGGAGTGTCAGCCTCAAGTGTTGCTCATGATCTTCACGGCTTTTGGAATAAATAAGTATGTCATCAATAAAGACGACCACAAAGTGATCCAAATATTCCTTGAATACTCGGCTCATCATATCCATGAAGGCAAAGAGGAGCATTAGTCAATCCAAAGGACATGACTAGGAATTCATAATGCCCGCATCGAGTTCTCGAAAGTCGCCTTTGGAATGTCATCTGCTCTAATCTTCAATTGGTGATATCCTAACGAAGATCAATCTTTGAAAAGAATTTGGCTCCTTGCAACCGATCAAACAGTCATCAATACGTGATAATGGGTACCTATTTTTGATGGTGACATGATTCAACTCCCGATAATCAATACAAAGTCGATATCGCCATCTTTCTTCTTCACGAATGTAACAGAGAGCACCCCAAGGAGAAGTACTAGGACGAATAAAGCCAATGTCTAACAATTCCTCGCAGCTTGGGTCTTTAACTCCTCAAGTTCAATAGAGCCATTCGATATGGGGCTTTGAAATGGGTTTTGTACCGGGTTCAAGGTCGATAAAAAATCAATTTCATGCTCTGGGGGTAGGCCAGAAGTTCTTCTGGGAATACGTCAGAAATTTATTAACAATGTAAATATCATTCAAAAGTCGACATATTTTTGTTTAGATCTGTGATATGAGCTAAGAAAGCTTGACATCCGTTTTTTAATAAACGAATAGCTTTATGGCTTGAAATGACCGTGATTGATTTTAATGGTTTGGTTGATTGAATTCGTATAATAGGTTGATTTGGAATATGAAAACTAACATCCTTACAAAAATAATCAATTTTTGCATGATAAGTAGTTAACCAATCAATCCTCAGAATCACGCCAAATGCAAGTATTTTCAATGAAATAAGATCGACGGTAATATGAGGGTACCGATTTGAACCAAACAAGACTTATAAACAAAGGATGTAATGAAGGTTTCTCCCAATGGAGTTTCCACAGATAAGTCAAAGTCTAATTTCTCCTGAGTCAAATTTAATCGCTGAGCGCAAGTAGAGAAATAAAAGAATGGGTAGAACCAAGATCAAATAAGGTATAGACTTCGCTAGAGTTTATGATAAGCTTACCCGTGATGACCTCATTCGGGTTCCTTGCTTTCTCGGAGGTTACAACAAACGCCTCCTTGCACTACCGGCTTTGACTTTTTTCTCGGGATGACCTTTGGTGCCTCCATCCTAGTCAACTTGTCTTCTGGTGAACGACAAAAAATCGGGCTAAGTGACCTTCTTTCCATAATTATAACATGCTTTGACTCGGCATCACGGAGTTTGACCGATGTGTCCCTCCCTCCGCATTTGAAGCATATGATAGGTGGTTGTTCTCCTTCCTTAATAATGGGTACCAGTGTTTGACATCTTTCCATCATTGTTGAATCTCCTCTTCTTGAAATGTCCATTCTTATTGTTTTGCCCTCGATTACCACCGGCGTGGTTACCACTTCGGCCTGTTGATTCCTCCACGCTTTGTTGTCACCGCTCAATGATCGCTTCTCATTAGTATTATCATTTTGCCGGTCGCTTCTTTTGGTTGCGTTGACTCGTTATCGCGCTCTACTAATCGAGCCCTATTTACAACATCCTAATACAAACACGCTTTATGAGAAATAAGATGTTGGCGTATCTCCGACTTTTTTAAACCTCTTAAAACATCCATGTCATTCTCTTCTTCATTATCCACCAAGTGGGACGAAACCGGATAACTCCGCAAATTTAGCCTCAGATTAAGGCCATGGTCATATTGTTTTGTTCCAACTTGATAAACTCCACTTCCTTCATGTGACGAATACTTTCAAAAAGTATTTGTCGTTAAATGCCTCTTGAACTTCTTCCAAGACATTTTCTAAGCAAGCGTCGAGTTGAGCTTTTATCGATTCCCACCAAGAATCATCTCTCTCAAGCAACATAAAAGCAAAGAAAGGAACCTTTTGCTCCTTGGAGCATCCCAAGACATCAAATATCTTGGTGATCTGCTTTATCCATGCTTCCGCCTTAAGTGGTTTTGGCTCTCCAATAAACTCCGGTGGACCCAGCTCTCGAAATCGCTTTAGCGGTGACCGTCCTAGAGTTTCCAGTGTTTCCATCTACATTTTGGATAGGAGCCGTTCTCGCCTGCTGTTGTATGAATTGCATAAAGCCTCTGAACATTCCATCATTCATCATTTGGTCAGTGTTGTTATTTGCATGAAGATTGTCGCCTTCCTGATGCACATTATCCTGATTATTGATATGTGGTGTATCAACTGTCGCCTATGCTCCATTGTTATTCTCAACATTCTCGGATGTCATTTTCAGATACTGCCACAAAAAAATGTTAATTGACATGTAACATATTATCCCTATATTCTGACCGACCAATTAAATACCAAAAAACTTAGGTAGGTCATACTAACGAAGGAATTCCCCGTCTCTCCCCTCCTAGTTAGTCTCACGTCTTAGCCAGGGATCATATCCCTAAGCTTTGATACCAACTGTGACGCCCCCAAAATTAGGTATACATCACCCATCTTGGGTCGTCAGATACATGGTACAAAATTCAAATACAACTTAATTATACAACATTCGTGTAAAATACGACAAAACATATGTTGTGAGTTTGAATACAAATACTGTCATCTAGAGAGTATACAAACTCAATGGAGTCCTCATTACAATCATTATCACAGAGGACTACTAATACTATCATCCGTCCATCACCCGCTCCCCGAATCGTCCCAAATATATTCTCATTTCAAAGAGAACAAAGAAAGAAAGGGTGAGCTCAACTAGCCCAAAGAAGAAATATTATGACTAAGATAATGCAGAATAATTTATCGTTAGTCTTCAACAGTGTTAAACTGATAAAATAGAATAAATATCAAGTTTAACTGCAGCGGAACAAGCAATCCATTAAAAGAGTCAAGTAGAGGATAAAATCTACTATCTTTTATGATTTAAAAGGTTTTTCATCACTTTTATCGCTAGGACTCAGCTTAATAAATAATTCACATCATTAATCACCCCTGCACTACGGCCAAGGATATTCTTTAGTATCACGACCACAATTATCCATGCACTACATATTTGTATATTCATTAATGGTCATGATCATGCTAACAACTGTCCATCAATGCACTACAGGCCCATGAGGACTTTTTCTACATCATTCGTAACATTACGGTCATGATTACACCGAATAATCCCTGGTCATAATCATACCAAGTCCATCTATGCACTACACAAAACACGTATGACTTTCAACATAATATAAACATGAGGATGATGACAATGATATAAGAATTCAATAAAACAATTTCAAGAATTAATTTATCCAGGAACTATTAACGTCCAAGTTTTCAATATGATACTTTTTGTAGAGTAAAATTCAAGAATGCTCAAGAATATTTCCATGAAAAGATATCGATGATGAAGCGCAAATATCAAGGATATTCCACTAATTTCATGGAGTATAAAGTCAAAACTTTAACCAACCTAATATAATAACGAATGGAATAACAAAAGAAATCACCATGCATGCGGTATTGCGATGACATGTGTTATTCCAATGTAATAATAAGTAATGAAACCAGTCAAAGTAAATTCAATCCGATAGGATGTTCCAACAAAATAATAATAAAGATTTTAACCAGTCCGGCGTGAAACGCATGCATATATGATATTCCAATGTAATAATAATAATAGATGGAACCAGTCCCACGTGAAAACGCATGTATATGATATTCCAAATGTAATAATAATAAAGATGGAACTAGGTCCCATATAAAACACATGCATGTGATATTCCAAATGTAATAATAATAAAGATGGAATAATAGAAGAAGTCACCAAGTATAGGGTAGTCCGCGTATACTGGTTATTCCAGCAGAATAACAAAGAATGTAATAACAGAAATTCTCTTCATGAATACAAAAGAAATAACACTCCTTACCATAAAATAAACTGAATATAAGAGTAGGGAAGGAGCAGGATACTTTTCTATAGCTCTCTATAATTTCTCTTTCTAGAGTTTCGGTGAATTCGTAAAAAATAATGAAGGAATGAGCTTCTATTTATAGAAGAATGGATTGCATAGTAACTAATTCATGAACGGTCCAGATTGATTTACTTTTAAACAGACGGTCCAGATTGGTTTACAATAAAATATAATATATTCTATTTAAAATCTAATAAAACAAAACTTATAAAATATAAATATATATATAACATTTGCCTTTCGGCAAAGGCTTACCAATACTACCACCATAATTCCTCCACTAACATCACTATCAAACCCACATCCATTCATTTATTATATATATAATATACTAACAATAATACTCCCTCCCACACACGCACACACTCCCCCGCCCACCATTCCCATCATCACTTTTCTTTTATATATATATATATATATATATATACACACATATATAAGAAATAAAACAAAACTGAGACAACTTTCTCCGACTGTTTTAAAAAATGGGTAAGTGGGGGTCCAAATAATAAGCAAAATTTATAACAATTACTGTAACAATAATTGAACAAAACTGAGTGATTTCTCACGTAAGCATCAATAATCAATACCGTAAGCATCGCAAGCAACTACGCCAGACATCGTATTTTTAACACCGGGTGTTTCAACAGCTTAACTGTAGAAACTTCCGCCGTTATTTTCATAAAGTATTTTTGTCATTTTCTCAATCCGACAATAATTTTGTTGTGGGTCCACCAATGATTGTGCCGTTGTATTTAATATTCCCTCGTTAAAACGAATATTCCCCACCAATCGAATATTATATAACAACTTCATGACTTTGTAAAATTTCTAAATATTACCCACAATTATAACATTATATCAAATTTACTCCATAATATTCAAAATGATATTTATAGAAAATTCATCTTTATTTATAAAAGTTGGGGTCTTATATATGCAAAGATTGCTTGATAGATAGGTTATTCCAACATAATAATAAAGAATGGAATAATAAAAGAATTTCACCATGTATGCAATATTGGATATGAGATGTGTTATTCCAATATAATAATAAAGAATGGAATAATGTAAGAATTTCACCATGCGTATGTAATCCGCATGCAAAAGTTATTCAAATGTAATAATAAATAATGGAACTGTGTCATGCGTAATCGCATGTAGACACGACATTAACGAGTAATAAATAAGAATGGAATAACAACGAAATTCACCATGCATCCGATAAATCGCATGCATGTGTTATTTCAATGTAATAATAAATAATGGAACCAGTCCGACGTGAACGCATGAACATGTGATATATTCCGCGGTAACAATAAAAACGTAATATCAAAAAAATTTCACCATGTATGTGGTACTTCGCATAAACATGTTATTCCAACATAATAATAAAGAATGGAATAACAGAAGAATTTCACCAAGTATAGGGTATCCCGCGTATACAGGTTATTCCAATAGAATAATAAAGAATGTAATAACAGAAGTTCCCTTCATGAATAAGAAAGAAATAATACCCCTTACGAGTACAACAAATATTCTCCCTTACGAGTACAACAAATAATATCCCTTACCGTAAAAGAAGAGTATTCCGACTTGTAGGGCGAGGATATACTCGAAGAAAACCTGTACTTCGCTCTAAGCTTTCTTAAACTCTAAAGAAATACGCTCAAGATTATAGAAGAAGAACTCTTTCTTTAGTTTCTCTCTCTAGAGTTTCAGTGATTTTGTAAGAAATAATGAATGAATGAGCTTCTATTTATAGAAGAATGGATCTAAAAGTAACTAATTCATGAACGGTCCAGATTGATTTACTTTTAATCTGATGACGGTCCATATTTAAAGCAAAATCATTTAAATAAAATATAATATATTCTATTTATAATCTAATAAAACGAATAACTTTATAAAAGTATTCTGTTTTATATATAAAAAGATTTTACTATGCAAAACACTATGCAGTGCACTATACAACACTATGTATAATAAAATATAATATATTCTATTTATAGAATAACTTTATAAAAGTATTATATTTTATATAAAAAGATTTTACTATACAAAATACTATGCATAATAGAATATAATATATTCTATTTATAGAATAACTTTATAAAAGTATTATGTTTTATATAAAAAGATTTTACTATTAAAACTTTAAACCAACGACCCATATTGATTTACTATTATAATTTCAACAAACGGTTTGAAAAATTAGCACATCTCCTCATGGAATAATATTGTACTCAAAAATGATTTGGACCGAAAAGAAATATATTTTTTGGGTGAATAGTACCCCGTAAATAGTACTTCGGGAATAGTACCCCGACACAAAAAGTGTCCCAAATACCCGAGTGAACAATACTAGAGTGAATAATAATCGGGTGAATAGTAACCCGTGAATAAGAATCGTGAATAAGACTTCAATAACTAAAAAATACCCCAAATATCTGAGTGAATAATATTCGGGTGAATAGTAATTTAGGTGAATAGTAACCCGTGAATAGTAACTCGTGAATAGTAACTCATAAATAGTACTCCGGCACAAAAAGTGTCCCAAATACTCGAGTGAACAATACTAGAGTAAATAGTAACCGGGTATTTTATGACAACTTGTCTACTTTGAAATTTTTTCACATATCACCCTTAACTTTAAACTTTTATCAATTTAAATATTTACCAAAATAGAAAAATTGAATACTTTTATTTCATAAAATTCGGGGTCTCACAATCTCCTCTCCTTAAGAAATTTCTCCCTCGAAATTTACGTACGTACCTGATATTCGAAGAGATGGGAATACCTTGCTTTCTTTTCGGATTGTACCTTCTCGATTATTTCCTCTCTATAATAAAGATTAAATTTTCTCAAAATATTTTTTGAATATTATGGTGTGGATTTGATATAATGTTATAGTCAGGGTAATATTTACAAATTTTGCAAAGTACGCAAGTTGTTATATAATATTCGATTGGTCGGGAATATTCGCTTTTAACAGGAATATTCGTGTTATAACGGCAATAATCAATCATAATATTCGTGGACCCCACAACGTAATTATTGGACCTTGATTGAGAAAACGACAAAAATATTTTTTTTATGAAAATAACTATGAAGTTTTACCGTTAACTCGCTGAAACACCCGTGTTAAAAGTACAAGAATACGCTGCGGTCAGCATAGTAGCACACCAGATTGATTATTGATGCTTACGTGAGAAGTCACCAATTATACTCAATTATTGCTACAAAGAATTGTCGCATCATATCTATCATATTATCGATTCAATTATTGTCACAAGATCATCTCGTGATAAAATGTTTTTTATTAAATCAATACTTGAGATGACAAAATTATTCATATTATAAATTGCAATATTTACAATGTCTAGAAGTTCTCATCAAGAGAGGTTTGGTCACCTAATCATGCGCCCGCCAATAGGAGAAATCCTTATCGAAAGCCCCTCTTCCCGGGAACGACCTCGTTGATAAATATCAGAGTTATAATATTAATAATGAATGTTGTTCTTGAGTTGAATTTGGAGACGCTTGACGTGATATTTGAGTCCTAACGACGAAATTAGTAAAAATAGTCTATAAACACAAAATTTTCCTCGATTCACTATTTGGTCAAAAGTCAACAGCTTGACTTTTTCCGAAAAAGTCAAACTTCAAAATTTCAAAATTTATATTTTTGATAAAAATAGTTTCATTATGTTGGAATTGTTTGTGTTAGTGAAAATCGACATTTATTCCGATGATAATTGATGTCTAGGGGTTATATTGATAAATCGTGTAATTTATCGGATAAATGAGCAATTAATTGCTACTAATTCACATGCTTATATAACTATTTGTTCACATATGTGTACTATTGAATCACATTATTTACTATTAGGGGAGTTGGTGCAAGATTGATAATACTTGCATGACTAAATTAAAAATGGAGGTATAGATGGAGGTACTATACTGAAATTCGTATTTTTCACATGATTATACTATCGATTCACATGATTGAACTATTAATTCACATTATTTACTATTAGGGGAGTTGGTGCAAGATTGATAATACTTGGGTGACTAAATTATAAATGAAAAGAAAAGTCGAGGTATTATACTCAGAATTTTCGAGCCCCAAAACGCAATTATCGAAACTATATTTTCCTATAAATAAGCTCATTCTTCCTTCATTTCTCACCAATTCACAAAAGCTTTAGAGCGATTATTATAGAGAGAAATTATAGAGAGAAAAGAAGAAGAGAAATCTGCTACCTCACTATTCCAGTATCCAGTTTTTTCCAAGGTAGGAAATATTATTTGTTGTACTTGTAGGGAGTATTATTTCTTTCTTATCTATGAAGAGAACTTCTCGTTATTCCATTCTTATTATTCTGTTGGAATAACCTATATACGCGGGCTACCCTATACTTGGTGAAATTCTTCTGTTGTTCCATTCTTTATCATTCTCGCTGAACATCCTCGTCATAAGCGTTTCTACGCCGACCGGGTTCCGCTTTTTATTATTCTATTGAATATCCTCGTCATATGGCTCTACGCCTGACCGATTCCGCCTTTTATTATTCTCGCTGAATATCCTCGTCATAAGCGCTTCACGCCGACCTCGATTCCGCCTTTTTATTATTCTCGTTGAATATCCCGTCTCAGGCGCTTTACGCCGACCGATTCCGCCTTTTTATTATTCTCGTTGAATATCCTCGTCTCGCGCGCTTTTACGCTTTACCGATTCCGTTATTTATTATTCTGTTGAATAACTCGCCTGCGCGGCCTATCGATGCCCGGTGATTTCTTTTGTTATTCCATTCCTTATTATACTCAAATGGTTAAAGTTTTGACTTTCTATACTCCATGAAATTAGTGGAATATCCTTGATATTTGCGCTTCATCCAAAGATCTTTTCATGGAAATATTCTTCCGAGCATTCTTGAATTTTACTCTACAAAGCAAAGATTATGTCGACAATTTGACGTTATTAGTTCCTCGGATAAAATAATTTTTGAACTTGTTTTATTGAATTCTTATATCATTGTCATCATCCTCATGTTTATATTTTGTTGAAAGTCATCTGTGGCCTATAAGGCATGATGGACTTGGTATGATTATGACCAGTGATTATTCTTGTAATCATGACCGTAATGTTACAAATGATGTGGTAAAAGTCCTCATTGGCCCGTAGTGCATTGATGGACAGCTTGTTGGCATGATCATGACCATTATTGAATACACAAATATTCTTGGCCCGTAGTGCATGGATAATTGTGGTCGTGATACTAAAGAATATCCTCGGTCAGAAGTGTGTGGGTGATTCGATGATGTGGATTATTTATTGTCGAGTCCCAAATGATAAAAGTGATGAAAACCTTCTAAATCATAAAAGATAGTAGATTTTATTCTCTACTTGACTTTTTTAATGGATTGCTTGTTCCACCGCAGCTTAAACTTGATGGTTGTTATATTGTATCGCTTTAACATCGTTGAAGGCTAACGATAATATATTCTCGCATTATCTTAGTCATAATATTTCCTATCGGGCTAGTTGAGCTCACCTTTTACTTTTATTGTTCTCTTCGTGAAATGAGAACGTAAGGTGGACTAGTCGGGGAACCTGGAGTGACTTTACCGTATGATAAAGATTAGTAGTCCTCACTATTCTCGTGAAAAATAGTGTAATAATAATTGTAATAAGGACTCCTTTGAGTTTGTATAATCTCTAGTAGACAATATTTGTATTCAAACTCACATTTATGTTTTGTCGATTGTACACGATAAATTGTATTATTAAGTTGTATTTGAATTTATGTACCATGTAAGTGGCGCACCCAAGATGGGTGACGATACCTAATTTTGGGGGCGCCACAATTGGTATCAAAGCTTAGGATATGATCCCCGCTAAGATGTGAGATAAGAACTAGGAGGGGAGAGACGGGAATTCTTTCGCTAGTATGACCTACCTAAGTTTATTTGGTATTTAATTGGCTCACAAAAGTATATGGATAATATGTGATATGTTAATTAACCCTTGTTTTGTGGCAAAGTTTGAAAAATGGCATCCGAGAATGTTGAGATTATCAATGGAGCACAGAGACCGCTGAGTCTCCACAGATCAATAATCGTGATAATGTGCAACCAGAGGACAATACTCCTCATGAAAAAATATAACACCGATGAAATGGTGAATGATGGGATGGTCGAGGCTTTATGCAATTCATGCAACAACAAAGCGAAGGCGCCCTCGCCAAAATGCAGTAGAAATACCGATAACTCTCTGACGGCCACCGCTAAGCAGCTTAAGGAGCAATTCATGCAACAACGGGCTAAAGGCAACTCATGTCCATAATGCAGTGGAAACAATGGTAACCTACACTATTGGTCACCGCTAAGAAATTCAAGGAGCTGACCACCGAGTTTTTGGGAAAGCCGTAACCACTTAAGGCGAGACGTGGTTAAAGCAGATCACCAAGATATTTGATGTCTTGGGATGCTCCGAGGAGCAAAAGGTTCCTTTTGCCACCTTTATGTTATGCGTGAAGAGGCGAGATCACCGGTGGGAATCAGAAACGCACTCACCGACGCTTACTCAAGATGTCTTGGGAGAAGTTCCAAGAGTCGCTCAACGACAAGTACTTTCCCCGAAAGTATTCACACATGAAGGAGGTGGAGTTTATCAAGTTGAACAAAACAATATGACCGTGTCGCAATACGAGGCTAAATTTGCGAGTTTATCCCGCTTTGCATCCCATTTGGTCGATAATGAGGAGCGAATGACGCTAATGTTTTTAAGAGGTTTGAAGTTTGAGATACGCCAATATCTTATTTCTCATAAACCGTGTTTGTATTCGATATTGTAAATAGGGCTCATTAGTGGAGCGCGATAACGAGTCAACGCAACCAAAAGAGAGCAAATTTACCAAAAAATGATAATACCGGTGATAATAATATCATCAAAGCTAAGGATAATAAGCATAGAGGGAATCAACATGCCGTAAATGGTAACCACTTCGGGGTAATCATGGTCAAAACAATAAGAATGGACATTTCAAGAAGAGGAGATTCAACAATGATGGAAAGACGCCAAGACCAAAGACCCGTTGTTAAGGAAGGAGAACGACCACCTATCATATGCTTCAAATGCGAGGGAGGGACACATCACCAAAACCATGCGATGCCATCCAAAAGCATGTTATAATTGTGGAAGAGAAGGTCACTTAGCCCGATTTTGTCGCTCACCAAAGACAAGTTCAAATAGGATGGAGGCACCAAAGGTCATTCCCGTAAAAGTCAAAGCCAGAGTTTAAGAGAGAACATTTTTTCGTGACAAGGAACCCCAATAAAATTATCACGGGTATGTTAGTCATAAACTCTCAGAAGTCTATACCGTGTTAGATACCGGCTTCTACTCACTCTTTTATTTCACCTAGTTGTGTTCAATGTTTGAATTTAACTCCTAGAAGTTAGATTTTGATTTATCTGTTGAAACTCAAATGGGGAGAAACCTTCATTACCTCCACTATTTATAAATCTTGTTCAAATCAACACTTTCACGCTACTTCGTCGATCGATCTCTTTGAAAATACTTGCCTTTGATGTGATTTTAGGAATCGATTGTTAACTACTCATCATGCTTTTCATCAGTTGTTAGCTTTCATATTCCTAACCAACCTCATTATGCTAATTCAAGCAACCAAATCACTAAAGTCAATCATGGTCATATCAAGCCATAAGTAAAGAGCCCTTGGTCCTTTCGTTGTCGACTTCCTCAGTGGAATGCACCAAGCCGCACTTTCTCAGAGGCGACGCCGTGAATGACGATGGCAAGTTGATAGGTATCAATGTGACGTGTTACCCAAGTCTTGGATGAGAGTCACGCTTTTGAATGATATTTCTATTGTTAATAAATTTCTTACGATTCTTGAAGACTTCTTAGCCTACCCCTAGAGCGTGAAATCGAATTTTGTATCAACCCCAAAGACAAAACCCATTTCTAAAACCCTCAAATATTTCTTCAACTAAAATGAACGTAATACGCGCCAAAAGACGCTGGCTCGAAGCCATTGAAGATTACGATCGTATCATTCAATACCATCGTGGAAAGCGAACGTAGTAGCCGACGCGCTTGAGTAGTAAGATCGTATGCGCTATGAAAAGCGATGTTGTTAACACAAAGACCCATTTCATATTTACTTTACAAATGATGAAGATAGAGTTAAAGACTCTAGGAACCCACGGAAGATAACGAATATACGAAAGTAGAATTAATCGACTTTAATCGATAAAGTTAAAGCCGCCAAAGCTACACACCCTTGAGTCGATGAATGTGAAGAATTAAGAAGGTTCAAGAGGGCGTTATTCTAGAAGCAAGAATCGACGAAGAGAAGAAATCTCAACCCTCGATTTAATCGCCCATTTGAAATCCTCGATAAAGTAGGAACTGCGGGCTTATAGACTCGCTTTTACCGCCAAGTATGTCGCGGTTCATAACGCTTTTAACGATCGACGCTACGTAAATATGGGGATGACCCAACCACATTATTAATTTAGAACCGGACGAGATAGCGGATGATTTAACGTATGAGGGAGATACGTGTTAAAATCTTGGATAAGAAGGATTATATTCGACACTCAAAGGTTATACCTCAAGGGTTAGAATTTGAAGTGAGGTCAAGGTATCCTCACCGTTTTCGGATATACCAGTATACGCACGTAAATTTCGAGGGCAAATTTCATAAGGAGGGGAGATCAGAGACCCTTTATTTTTTTTTGAATAAAGATTAAATTTTCTCAAATATATTTTTTGAATATTATGGTGTGGATTTGATATAATGTTATAGTTGTGGGTAATATTTACAAATTTTGCAAAGTACGCAAGTTGTTATATAATATTCGATTGGTCGGGGAATATTCGCTTTTAACAGGAATATTCGTATAACAAGACAATCATCAGGACCCCCACAAACGTAATTATTGTTTGATCGAGAAAACGACAAAAAATATTTTTATGAAAATAACGGCTAAGTTTTACCGTTAACTCGTTGAAACACCCGGTGTTAAAAGTACAAACAAGAATACGCTGCGGGTCGCATAGAGCACACTAGATTGATTATTGATGCTTACGTGAGAAGTCACCGCTTATACTCAATTATTGCTACAAAGAATTGTCGCGATCATATCTATCATATTATTGATTCAATTATTGTCACAAAGATCATCCGTATAAAATGTTTTTTATTAAATCAATACTTGAGACGACAAAGTTATTCATATTATAAATTGCAATATTTACAATGTCTAGAAGTTCACAAGGAGAGGTTTGGTCACCTAATCATGCGCCAATAGGAGAAATCCTTATCGAAAGCCCCTTTCCTCGGAAACGACCGGTTGATAAATATTGTGAGTTATAATATTAATAATGAATGTTGTTCTGAGTTGAATTTGGAGACGCGACGTGATATTTGAGTCCTAAACGACGAAATTAGTAAAAATAGTCTATAAACACAAAATTTTCCGGATTCACTATTCGTCAAAAAGTCAATAAATGACTTTTTTCGGAAAAGTCAAACTTCAAAATCAAAATTTATATTTTTGATAAAAATAGTTTCATTATGTTGGAATTGTTTGTGTTAGTGAAAATCGACATTTATTCCGATGATAATTGATGTCTAGGGGTTATATTGATAAATCCAGTAATTTATCTGATAAATGAGCAATTAATTGCTACTAATTCACATGCTTATATAACTATTTGTTCACATATGTGTACTATTGAATCACATTATTTACTATTAGGGGAGTTGGTGCAAGATTGATAATACTTGCATGACTAAATTAAAAAATGGAGGTATAGATGGAGGTACTATACCGTAATTCATATTTTTCACATGATTATACTATCGATTCACATGATTGAACTATTGATTCACATTATTTACTATTAGGGGAGTTGGTGCAAGATTGATAATACTTGCAGTGACTAAATTATAAATGAAAGAAAAGTCGAGGTATTATATCTGTAATTTTTGAGCCCCAAAACGCAATTATCGAACTATATTTTCCTATAAATAAGCTCATTCTTCCTTCATTTCTCACCAATTCACAAAAGCTTTAGAGCGATTATTATAGAGAGAAATTATAGAGAGAAAGAAGAAGAGAAATCACTACTCACTATTCCAAAGATCCAGCTTTTTCCAAGGTAGGAATATTATTTGTTGTACTCGTAGGGAGTATTATTTCTTTCTTATCTATGAAGAGAACTTCATTATTCCATTCTTATTATTCTCGTTGAATAACTCAGATACGCAAGCACCCTATACTTGGTGAAATTCTTCTTTGTTCCATTCTTTATCATTCTCGCTGAACATCCTGTCTCATGCGTTTCTACGCCGGACCGGTTCCGCCTTTTATTATTCTCGCTGAATATCCTCGTCTCAGATTCTTTACGCCGACCCGGTTTCCGCTTTTTATTATTCTCGTTGAAATATCCTCGTCTCATGCGCTTCTACGCCGACCGATTCCGCCTTTTTATTATTCTCGCTGAATATCCTCGTCATATTTTTACGACCCGATTCCGCCTTTTATTATTCTCGTTGAATATCCTCGTCAGGCGCTTTTACGCCGACCGATTCCGTTATTTATTATTCTATTGAATAACTCGCCTGCGCGGGCCTATCGCATGCCCGGTGATTTCTTTTGTTATTCCATTCCTTATTATACTCAAATGGTTAAAGTTTTGACTTCTATACTCCATGAAATTAGTGGAATATCCTCGATATTTGCGCTTCATCCAAAGATCTTTTCATGGAAATATTCTTCCGAGCATTCTTGAATTTTACTCTACAAAGCAAAGATCATGTCGACAATTTGGACGTTATTAGTTCCTCGGATAAAATAATTTTTGAACTTGTTTTATTGAATTCTTATATCATTGTCATCATCCTCCTCATGTTTATATTTTGTTGAAAGTCATCTGTGGCCTATAAAGTGCATAGATGGACTTGGTATGATTATGACCACTGGATTATTCTTGTAATCATGACCGTAATGTTACAAATGATGTGGTAAAAGTCCTCATTGGCCCGTGAGTATTGATGGACAATTGTTGGCATGATCATGACCATTATTGAATACACAAATATTCTTGGCCCGTAGTGCATGGATAATTGTGGTCGGATACTAAAGAATATCCTCGGCCAGAAAGTGTGGGGGTGATTCGATGATGTGGATTATTTATTGTCGAGTCCCAAATGATAAAAGTGATGAAAAACCTTCTAAATCATAAAAGATAGTAGATTTTATTCTCTACTTGACTTTTTAATGGATTGCTTGTTCCACCGCAGCTTAAACTTGATGGTTGTTATATTGTATCGCTTTAACATCGTTGAAGGCTAACGATAATATATTCTCGCATTATCTTAGTCATAATATTTCCTACCGGGCTAGTTGAGCTCACCTTTTACTTTTATTGTTCTCTTCAGAAATGAGAACGTAGCAGGACTAGTCAGAAAACCGGAGTGATTTTACCGTATGATAAAGATTAGTAGTCCTCACTATTCTCGTGAAATAGTGTAATAATAATTGTAATAAGGACTCCTTTGAGTTTGTATAATCTCTAGTAGACAATATTTGTATTCAAACTCACAGCTTTATGTTTTGTCGTATTGTACACATAAACTTGTATTATTAAGTTGTATTTGAATTTATGTACCATGTAAGTGGCGACCCAAGATGGGTGACGATACCTAATTTTGGGAATCGCACGCATGTGATATTCCAAATGAATAAATAAGAATGGAATAACAATGAAATTCACCATGCATCCGATAAATCGCATGAGATGTGTTATTCCAATGTAATAATTAATAATGGAACCGAGTCCAAAGAAACGCACAAACATGATATTCTCGACATAATAATAAATAATGGAACCGTGTCCCACAGAACGCCTACGCATGTGATATTCCGACGAATAATAAAGAACGGAATATCGGAAGAATTTCACCATGTATGCGGTGATTTAGATAAATAGGTTATTCCAACATAATAATAAAGAATGGAATAACAGAAGAATTTCACCAAGTATAGGGTATCCCGTGTATACAGGTAATTCCAATAGAATAATAAAGAATGTAATAACAGAAGTTCCCTTCATGAATAAGAAAGAAATAATACCCCTTACGAGTACAACAAATAATATCCCTTACCATAAAAGAAGAGTATTTCGACTTGTAGGGCGAGGATATACTCAAGAAAAAACTTGTACTACGCCAAAGCTTTCTTAAACTCTAAAGAAATACGCCAAGATTATAGAAGAAGAACTCTCTCTAGAGTTTCAAAGTGAATTCGTAAGAAATAATGAATGAATGAGCTTCTATTTATAGAAGAATGGATCGTGATAAGTAACTAATTCATGAACGGTCCAGATTGATTTACTTTTAATCGGACGGTCCATATTTAAAGCAAAATCTTTTAAATAAAATATAATATATTCTATTTATAATCTAATAAAACGAATAACTTTATAAAAGTATTCATT
Source organism: Panax ginseng (assembly GCA_020205605.1). NCBI lineage: Eukaryota > Viridiplantae > Streptophyta > Magnoliopsida > Apiales > Araliaceae > Panax > Panax ginseng. Next base: position 36,224,717 of record CM035148.1, read on the forward strand.
TTATATAAAAAAATTTTACTATGCAAAATACTATGCAGCAGCCTTATGCAACACTATGCATAATAAAATATAATATATTCTATTTATAGAATAACTTTATAAAAGTATTCTCGCTTTATATATAAAAGATTTTACTATGCACAATAGAATATAATATATTCTATTTATAGAATAACTTTATAAAAGTATTCATTTTTATATAAAAAGATTTTACTATTAAAACTTTAAACTAACGACCCATATTGATTTACTATTATAATTTCAATCAACTATTCGAAAAATTAGCACATCTCCTCATGGAATAATATTGTACCCAAAAATGATTTGACCGAAAAGAAATATATTTTTTGGGTGAATAAGACCCAAGTGAATAGTACTTCTAGAATAGTACCTCGTGAATAGTACCTCTACATAAAAAAGTGTCCCAAATACTCGAAAGTGAACAATACTAGAGTGAATAGTAATCGGGTGAATAGTAACTCGTGAATAGTAACTCGTGAATAGTACTCTGACACGAAAAATACCCCAAATACCCGAGTGAATAATATTCAGGTGAATAGTAATTTAAGTGAATAGTAACCCGTGAATAGTAACTCGTGAATAGTACTCTGACACAAAAAGTGCCCCAAATACTCGAGTGAACAATACTAGAGTAAATAGTAATCGGGTATTTTATGACAACTTGTCTACTTTGAAATTTTTTCACATATCACCCTTAACTTTAAACTTTTATCAATTTAACTATTTACCAAAATAGAAAAATGAGTACTTTTATTTCATAAAATTCGGGGTCTCACACTTATTATGTTCACTACACAAATTTATACTATATAGACACTTTTGATAATTTCATAATATATGAGTTAGCGTACACCATATGTAATTGTTACTAATTAAAGAATAAATATATTTAGGTTGATAAACTTCATAGAAAGTATCATCCAATCACTTGTTAATTGAGGTAAGGGATATCATTTTCTTTCATACTCCTAAATCTAAATTTACTTTGATAAGTATTGCTTCTATAATTCCTGAAATGTTTAAAAGTTCCTTTGAGGTTTGCACTTCATCTAATATCATTTCACTTGAACTTTTTATTTACATGAAACTTTGTATTAAATTTTAAATCGTTATCTTTGAATTATGAATCTTGAATATCATTCTTGAATTTGACTCCTCATTTTTGTCACCATGTTGATAATTTAGACATTATTGGACTCTAAACAAATTAAATATCAAATCTTGAATATTTAGTCTTTTATCTTATTATTCTTACAACTTTCGTTCATCCTTTATATCACTGTTATTCAAATCAAGTTATTGTGAATATCTTTGGCATGAGTATAAAAATAATATGATTGGTGAATGTCTTTGGTCTGAGTGCGAAGACGATATATTTGTTAAGTGTTTTTGGTCTGTATGGCAAGGACGCGTGATGAAAAGTTTTCTTTGGACCGTACATAGTGCTAAGATGAACTATTGATTGGCATGAGCATGACAAATTGGTGTTATAATTGAATATATTTGGTTTGTAGTGCAAAGATGAACTGTTGAGTTGCATGATTATGATTAGAAACTATTGACTGGTGTTATATGGATAAAATAATGATTGAACTTTTAAATTAGAGAAAATTGCACTAGTATAAAAAATGATCTTTGGACACGATTGAGAAAAATAAAGGGGACACGGTGGCAGCAAAACCCATGACAAAAATTTTTTTTAAGAGTAATGGTCACGGGATTAGGTAGTCAAGTTTAGGTACGGTGATTCACCGGGATTTATATCGATATGTAATTTTTTGGTCACGATGGTTTGTAGTTAATGTGACTATTTTTATTTGTGAATTTAGATACGGTTTGCTTACCGTGACTACTGAATTATTGTTAGGTCTGTAATTTTCTCCAAATATCAACTGTTTCGCTCCCACTTTTTTCCCCAAATCAATATCATTTCAGTATCATTTTAGCCGCACATTTTCTCATCTATAAATGTCAGATCTTGGGATCCCAATTTCTTTTTCCCTTTCTTCATCGTCGAATTTCGTAGCTAAATCTTCATCGCAAATCTCGTCCGATCCAAGCTAGCGCTATTTGTAACAACCCGGATTTTCAGAAATTAATAAATAAAATTTTTATTATGAGATGTATATATTTTAGATTATGTGGTTTGGTTAGAAGAAATTAAATACATACGAGATTTAATAACGGAGTAATATTAGTTAATTTGATTAAGTTAAAATTATATTATGAGAGAATATATTTTAATTATTATTGTAATGATGGAAATTATTATGAATTAAATTTCATTAATAATGTGAGTAATTCACTTGATTAAAATAGTAAATTATGGTAAGCATATTTGTTTTAATAAATGAGAAAGTAATATATTACTTTTGAGTGTAATATGTTAAAGTAATATGATTGTCAATCTTGTAAATAGTGAAATTATTTATCTAATAAAATAAATATTTTAATTAGAATATTTATGGAATTGAATATTCAATGAAGATTATGATGGAAATATTCTAATTTAATTAAATAATTAAATTAGAAAGGTAATAATTTTTTAAATAAAATTGGAGTTATATTTGTTAAATAATTTAATTAAATATGATTTAATTAAATTAGATGTGACATTTGTAAACTATATTGAATAATTAAAATAAATTAAAAAGGATTATATAGTGTACTAGCCAAACAAAGTCCTATGGCGACGCTGGTGGGTCAGAATCACGAGACTTTATGTGTACTCGAGTCACGTATTCATCAGTTGGGGTTACGCTCATTATTTTCATAAGTCAGAGTTAAGAAAAATTGAGAGAGGGTGAGAGTTCTCTGTGAGTCTCTGAGAGGAAGTATATGAATTCAAAGGAGAAGACAAGGATTCAGCAAGCAATTCCTATCATCTAGCAATTCCAAGAAGAAATTAAGAGGTAATAACATAACACTAAAACTCTAGTTTTGGTTTCTTGAGTTTTTCTCTGTAAATGTATTTTGGAGGAGGATTTGTTAAAAAGTTGAATTATATATGTTCTTAGATATGTATAATTCGTTCTATGTCATCTATAATTGGTTTTTAAGTAATCAAATTCAAGTGTTTATGTTAAAGAAGAGGAATTTGGGTTTGATGGTAATGTGTATGTTTTGGTCTACTTGGAGGCTAAAATTGGCTAAGAAATCATGTAGTAATCTGTAAATTGATAGTAGATGTTGTTAATACGTTGAAAAACGAAAACAACGAAGGTTAAACGGATTGATTTGGTTAGGAATTGGATCAGTGATGAATGATTACGCTAAACATGTTAAAAACATAAAAATTTAACATGAACTTTGAAATTGAGACATTAGAATGGTTCTTAATGTTCTTGGAAGATGTTGATTTTCTGGTAAGTTGTAGTTCTATGAATTACAAATCCATAGAATCGAAAACGAACTAATTTTGAGATGTATAGCTCGAGTAATGAAGATTAGAAGGAGAAAGGGTCAGAAAATTGCAAACTACAGAATCTGGGCAACCCATTCTCGCTTCTTGGCCACCGCCCCAAGGCTATTTAGGCGTGCAGCAGGTCTTTGGAATAGTGTCGCAGACTGTTTTGACCTCATATAGTAAAACGACCATAATATTTTCATACGAACTCCGATTGAGACGATTCAAGATGATAAGGAACGAGTAAGAGTAGACCTACAACTTTCATTTAATAAGTTATTAAATTTGAGGTCGGGAACATGGGTCAAAATGGCCATCTTTGGGACTGATGTGTATTCAGAGGCAATCAGAGGGTGTCGGGCATACACGTATGCAAGTGAAGTGCTTCTAACGATAAAAGATGTTGTTATAAGTTATAAAACATGAATTTTATGAAATATAATGATGTTTAATATTAATAAATGATGTATTAGATAAGTTATATGAGCATGATAAGCATACGTAAGAGAGACGAATCAGGTGTGTGACGAATGAATGTCGAAACGCCGTGCCAAGTGTTAATGAACTTAAAAAGTGTTTCAATTCAAATGAAATGAAAATTATTAGATATTGAATGGGGTTAATATAAAACAATAAGGAGTCCTAGCAAGACTTAAACACTTGAATGAACTTTGAGTATGACCTAAGAAGAAATATAGTGAGATATAAGTCAAAACTTAACACAATCAAATTGAACATTATGTATTGATTAATAGGAAGGGTTATGGAATGTAAAGTAAAGTTTACATAACAACTACTATGCGTTGCTATATGACTAATAGTTGATGTGCATGATTATATAATTATGTTGGACACGTGAAGTGCATATAACTGTAAGCTGTTAATTTGTTATTGGTAAACAACGATCAAGGAAAGTCTTTCAGTTCCTAGTTGATATGTGAATTTGATGATGAACTGCTTTAAATATATATTACAAATTGCATGATGTATTATATATGTTGTAAGTATGAAACGTTAAAGTCAATTTATGACTACGTTGATTAAATAAAGAATGTTGATTGAGTAAGAAACTCAATCTTTATATTTGTTATGTGAATTGCATCATATATGATTATGAGATGTGTATGTTGAACATATTATGTGCTACGTGATGCATGAAGGCTGTTAGATTTGCTGGGCTGTCGAGCTCAACCTTGCAAATAACCATTTTTGCAGGGTAAGAATTAAAGGTAACGCTAGGTGCTACTTGAATGACCTGGATCAGATGCAATGTATGAAGATTAAATAATTAATTAGCTATAGTTGTTATACTTTAAAAATATGTTTAAGGTTTTGAAAAATGTACTTGATAATTTATGGTGTGAAATTTCATATTTAGTTGTAAAGTTTGAGCTACCTAATGTATAAAGGATATCGAGATGCACTACAAGAAAACCAGCTAATTCCGACGGAGCTACGTTCGATGGACACATTCCCTCGAAGATAATATGTATTCCGACGGATTATTCCATCGAAGATACGTAAGTCGAAACTACTTTAATTTCGACAGATGTTCATCGAAAATATATGTATCCCATTGGCGCCAATGTTCCCTTGAATCATGAACCTTATTTTTGATCGAATAGTGTTTATTCCGATTTAACGATTCAAATGAAAATATAGTAATTATAATGAAGTTAAGTCGACGACTGACAAATCAGAAAAAAATAAGCCTAAAACCTTACGTCTTCCCGCCCCCTCATTTCTCTCACTTTGCTAGATCTCATTTTTTTTTCTTTCTCTCTCTCTCATTTCTCTCTCACTTTACGCGATCTCTCACTTGATTCTCTCTCAGTCTCACTTCTCTCACTGCTCTCATCTCCACCATCGCCGCCACCACCACCACCACCACCTACTGCCACCACCACCACCGGGTCCACCACCACTACCTTCGATTCCACCACCACGCGCGTACTGCCACCACCACCACGTACTGCCACCACCACCACCTTCGATTCCACCACCACCACGTACTGCCGCCACTACCATCACTGTCGATCGGTTCCACCACCAGTAGACGCCACCAACACCGTCGGTTGAACCACCATCACTGACACCACCACCAGCAGCCACCACTAGGCACCACCGTCGGTTAGTTTGCACATTAATTCAATTTCAAGGTTAGTTTTCTGCCAAGTATTAGATTTTTAGGGTTAATTTATTGCAAATTATGAAATTTGTGGCTTAATTTGTTTTAGGTTTAGTTTGAGTTTGAATATGAGATTAACCCAATTTGGATAATATGTTGTTGCTGTAAATTTTTGGGTTGAAAATTTGGGTCCATTTGTTGGAATTGGGAGTGATCAGAAATCTGAAATTTGGGTCCTATATATTCTTCTTGTTTATATTGCTGATTGTTGAAATTGGAATTTTAATTTTGGGTTTGTGGACTGCATATTATTTGGAATTTGGAAATTGCAAAATATTGATATTATGAAGTGTATACCATATCAAATTTGGGTTCCTTATCATAATGTAACTAATTTTAGGACTATTTTTAATCTTGATATATTTGCTATTTTCGAGTGAATTTATGACAGAAATTCTGTCAGAATTATGAAATTGCAGAATATTTGTGGGCCCTGCATGTATTGTATTAGTAATTAATTTTCCAATATTAATAAATCATAAACTAAGTACCATTTACTTAGTTTCTTACTACTAAAATAAAATAAAGTAAATATAATTTAATTTAGTTTATTAAGTAAAATAAATTTTAAAAATAACATAATATAATACAAAATAAAGTAAAATAAAGTAAAATAATAAATTAAATTAATTTGAATAAAATAAAAAACTTTGATTTAATTTAATAAATAAAATATAATTCAATAAAAAATAAAATTAAATAAAAATAATAAAATAAAATAAAGTTAATTTAATTTAATTTAATTTAATAATCTAAATTAAATTAAATTAAATTTAAAATAAATTTAATTTAATTTAATTTAATAAAAACATTAAAAAGTTATAATAAATTTTATATATATCAAATATCACCAAACCTGTTCCTCAAACAATTAAAAAAAGAGGTCATAGTTCTTTTTGTGTGTCTATACTCGAATAATAAAGGTAATTGAATTATGCGCAGACATTCCTCACTGCTCCATCATAACATATGGCAACATCCTAAGGAGTGCCAAGAAGTTGTTTAACAAAGTTCTAAGTTAAGAACCCTCTGATGAATGAACGATCACTTCTCTCGCTAGAATGAATCATCCCCCAAATGAGTCCAATCCATGATATAAACAACTTCTCACCACTCAAATTCCTCGGATGGGTAGTTCTCACGTAATGTCTCACCTCTTGTATGAGAACTATCCATTTGAGGAATCTTGAGTGAGAAGCTTCTATATCATGGATTGGACCCATATGGGGAGATGATTCATTCAAAGCAGAAGAAGTGATCGCTCGTTTCATCTCAGAGGGTTCATAAGTCAAACTTTGTTCAATAGCTTAATGGAACTCTGAAATTTAACTAGGCACACTTAGAAGGTGGGGTTGGATAAGTGTAGGAGCAATCTATGACCAACTTTTGTAAACTATTAATTTTAGGCTACTATAATAATTGAAATCAGCTTACTGAATTAATATAGCCTATTAAATAAAATACTTGATGTTAAAGAAATATCTTAATATAATGCAAGTAGTCAAATTAAGATAATTAAGTAACTTATGTAATTTTAAAGTAAAGCAAATAATAAAATCAACACCAAGATTTTTTACGTGGTTCAGCTATTACCCTCTTTAATAATAGCCTAGTCCACGTCCAATACCAACTAGTATTGGAGACTCACTTTATTTATTTCTTTATAAATAAATACAAATTACAAAACAGATTCTAACAAAAATTAATTAACAATTAATTTCCCTTGAGCTCTCTTGCTCCTTGTACACCTATGCACTCTTCAAGCACCTTTGCTTCCTTGAACCTGTTTGTAATCTTTTTCTCTAATCCCCTAGGATTAAAACCTTTAGACTACACTTAGTCTAAAATAGAAACTTCAATACAGATATAGAGGTCTATGATCAATGCAAGAATAATCAATTTAACAATTAAAGGCTCAACAATATGCAATGATCAATTAGCACACAATAAATAAACAATAAATTTTTTACCGAATATCAGCTCAAATAATATCAAAAATTTAATTGCTTAGCTTCTCAAGAATTACACTTAGTAAATCAGTTTGCTCAATATTAATAATAAGTGCAATAATAATTCGTGAGTTGTGTATTTTTCATAACATGCAAACACTGATTTATAGCCCATATAATAATACCGTTAAAAAGATAAGTTCCAATTTAATCAAACGGTATGATAATAACTAAGAGAATAATTTTCACGGTAAAGGTTGAAATAGTCCAATATATATCCGACTAATAAAGATGCGAGTTTGAATAATTCCACTACACCTTTAAAAGATAACTTTCCATATAACAATATTGACTTTATCTCACAACATAAAAGGTGACATGAAACAATAAAAAGCTGAATGACATCATACTCTTTTCTCAACAAACCTTTAGAGTTCCAATAAACAATTGCTCCTTGAAAATCGCAAATAACAAATCAGTAACTGTCGTCCTTTAGATTTTTTAGGAGATCATGATTACATGCATATATATCACAATCAATGTCATCCACCTCTAGACATATTGATATATATATATATATATATATATATATATATATATCCACGTGTAGTCCAAGTAAATGTATATCAACTACCAATGCATAACATTAATAAAATATTTAACATATGTATTACTCTTTTAAAAACCTTTTTCATAAAGATATTTTTCATTTAAGACATATAATAAAAATACAAATAATATGTCCTAGAGCCTTTAAATGAAAAATCAATTATTATGCAATTGACCTTACATTTGTTTTCCTAGTAAAGAGAAGATCCTTCAAATTCTTGAATATCCAATCAAAGCTCTTTATCACCAAAATACCTGAAATGCCATAAAACAATTTAGTACTTGAACATTTCATCATCAAAACTTAAGGATTGAATATGACAAAGTCAACATTCTCCCCCTTTTTGATGATGACAACCCAAAATTGTTTAACTCTCATAAACTCCCCCTGAATATATACATCTCATAAATTTACTCCCCTAAATCCATGGACCAATATCATTTTAGGGTACTGAAATGTGAAATTCAATTTTCAGTAAATTTTTTACCTGCAATAATTGTTAGTTCATCAAATATCAAAATATTTACTGCAACTATATCAAATATTTTAAAATCCCAAATTAAACAAAAGTCTTTTTGGTGATACACACCAAACCAACATAAAATTTTAAAAAAATTGTCCATAGTAACCCAAAATAATCTTAAAAACTCTCCCCCTTTGTCATCAAACAAAAAGGAGAGCAAGTCATTCGTCGAGATCTACTACCACCGTTGCGAAATACTTTTCTCGTGAAATAGGGTTGATTGATTAGACGATGAATCTTTTCAAAGAAAACTTAGGTCAAGAGTAAATTGGGGAGGCCTAGGAATGACGATTCAGCAGTGGTAGAGGGACATCTAGAAAATCTCCTTGATATTCAAATGAACCAACAGAATGCACCTACTCCTGAATCATTGAATCGACGACATCGCATATGGAGTTTAGCTCCCACATCATTGAACCGAGTAAAATGAATTCAACCAATTCCCTACTTGATTACTAACAAACTTCATTCTTCGACTCAACCGACAGAATTACGATTAAGCCTTCTTTGCATAACCTCTCGCTAAAAGCGGTGGTTTGCGCTCAAAGCTCACTCAGAAGTCAATGAATTCATCTTCAATATTATTGTACGCTTTGTTAATCTCGTGAGCACCTAAAGGCAATTTACCTTTTTCCAATGTGGTCATACGATTATGAAGGCTAGTCATTTCAAAGATGCATTTTTTCTTGATTCCAGAACCAATTTCAACATATCAATTATTTCGTAAGAGGATTGATTATGGGCTAAACAGAGATGAAGGAATTGAGAGTGGAGGAGCGAGGATTTTCGATTTAAATTCGAACAAACATACCATCAAGTAGATCGATCGTGACATTTTCAAAGACCCAACACTTATGGAATCAGTAATAGAAACAGAATTTTCATTGTCAAAAGAAATTTTAAAATGTTTAAACAATGTAGTGAGAGTAGCACTATAAGGCAAACAAGTCTTGGTTTTTCGCAAACAAGTAGTCATGTGATGAAGCATCATTTGAGACAAGTTAAAAGAAACACCTCTTAAAATCAGGGCAACAACTATCAAATCTTGATAGGTAAAATTTGCTCCTCCACCTAACCGAGGCAATAGATTATATCTAACAAGATGATGAATGACATAAGATATAGGAGAGACATCAACAGTTTTAGGAGTGAAAATATCAGTCAACAAAGTGTTGTTTGTAACAACCCCAAAATAGGTCCATTCCATCCAACCCATTCTGAGTCGCCAAATACATGGTACAGAAAATAACTATAACTTTATTACAACAATTGTCGTGCAAAATACAACAACACATATGCTGTGAGTTTGGATATAAATATATACCAACTGTAACTCTGGACACCAACTTTGGATAGCACGTCACAATGACACCTTACATAAAGGTATAGTCAAAACTTTTTAGAAATTAGAATCTTTGGAAAGTGCTCAAGAAACCTTCGTTCGCATGGGAGGCCATGCTTCTAGGTTATGATAGATATCATATGGCCACAGAATTATCCTTGGTTGACCCAATAGACCCCAAAGAAAAACGAGAAGATTACTATCATATTCTTCCCAATGGTGAGTCTTCTCTTGACATATCATTATCTCCACTATCTCTAATTGGGTATTATACTCCAAATAAACACCAAGATTATATAGGTAGTCTTTGGTAAATATACTCAAAGAAGTGGATGAGCACAACCTCGCCTTATGATGACACGAGGTTGTATGTCATTAGACATCTTGTATGATAGTGGCAAAACACCCTTCCAAGTTAAATTCACCTCACCTCAACATCTATAGACCATCATTCTATTCCTCGCTTATCCCCGCTCGACCCAAATACACTTTTATTACCCGAAAGGAATTGTGAAGCAAAAGGGTGAGCACAACTAGCTTCAATAAAAGAATATCATGACTAAAAATAATTAAATTATCAATAGCCTTCATCAATAATAAATCGAGATTTAGAACATATGGTAGATGATAAAATTTCAACCATAGTTAAATGGAATGAGCAATCCATTAGAAGAGTCAAATAGACCATAAAATCTATTATCTTCTCCATGTTAAAATTCCACCAACAATGTTTTATCCTCAGTAACATTAATCAACAATTCCTATCCACAATCACGCAGTATAACTCATAATCGTAATTGTAGTTCTAAAATCCTTTCCTCATCCAGACAAAGTTAATTTTCATCACCAAAACATCAAAGATCATGGTTATACCAAATCACAGCTCATGTTCATAATCATACCGATAAATTCATCTTTTTGCACTACGGGCCGTAGATATTCATCAACAGTTCATCTTTGCACCATCGCCAAAGATATTCAACAACATGTCATCTTTGCACTGCAGGCCAAAGATATTCATCAGTTGGTCATGTTCATCTAAACACCTATTCATCTTCGCACTACTGGCCAAAGATATTCATCAGAAATCATTCATCTTTGCACTACAGGCCAAAGATATTTAGTTATATCATCATTTAGGACTGAGGATGATGAAAAATATATTAAGAAAACGAATCCAGTGAAACAAAATAATAAATATTAAGGATTCGTACTTCAGCTATTCCATGTCCAAAAATACCTCATAAATAATCATAGTGGAGTAAAATTCAAGAATGATCAAAACATGGATACAATCAAAGCTAGTATCCATAATAGATATTTTGGACGAAAAACAAAAATTTAATTTTTCTGTGAATAGTCCCGTATTCGTGAATAGTGTCGTATACGTGAATAGTGCCGTATACGTGAATAGTAACTCTGACACCAAAAGATAGAAATTTCATAAAAAAACATCATCATGCTTCGTGAATAGTACTCATGAATAGTAACTCTTGAATAGTAACTCATGAATAGTGACTCATGAATAGTAACTCATGAATAGTAACCCCGACATGAAAAAGTTCCAAATTTGATAAAAACTCAAACCAATATTTCGGAATAATGGTATTGAAGAAATAATATCATTTATGAAGAAAATAATCTCCCTTACTATCCCTTACCTCAAAAGAGCGAAGATTTCGAATAATAACGAACAAACTTGCAATCAGATAGCAACACTCAAGATATCAAAATACTCACAAGAATACACTCGATAATATAGAGAGAAAATAGAGAAAACTTCAGCTTAAAGTGTGATTTTCAATTCTAACCCAAGCACCCTATTTATAGGAAAATGCTTAGAACACAAAGCGTAAAATTTAATATAATATTACTATATATATTAAAATTTCCTACGCACACAAATCTGGTCCAAACTTCAGCCACACATGTGCCAAAAACAATAAAAACGTTTTTCTTAATAAAAATAATTAAAACTTCTAAAAATCAATTATTTCATAACTTCAGAACTTCAATAATTCATAATAAATAGCTCTTTTATCAGAAAATTTGAATAACGCGACTTTATATAGGAAATTCAATTCTCTACAACTTTGCAGAAGAAAGGTTTTTCAAATTCCAAATAGAAATTGACCGAAATCTACAAACGGGCGATTTTACAGGCTATAATCAAATTTCAGTCAAGAAATGGGGTCCGCCAACACACAAAACATGTGTTAATCATTTAATGCAACAAAAATATTCTTTCTCCTCATATACTTATATATCCCACATTCATCGTAAAAATATCACTATTATTATATTATAATAATATAATAAAATATTATTTTATCAGAAAAGATAAAATATCGATTTTCAACAATTGTCACTTTAAAAATTTTCTCCATCTATATCCACATAAAATAAATATTTTTTTCATCATATAAATCAATAATTAATTATTCACAAATAATATTACAGAATCACAATAATGCCAACCAGGCAGTTCCCAGGAAAGAGGGGGCTTTCCAATAAGAATTTCTCCTTATCTGGCGCAATTAGGTGACCAAACCTCTCCTTGTATGTAACTTTCTAGACATTGACAATAATGTTATCTAATAATATTATTCGGATAATATGAATTATTACTTCGATAATGGAAAATACTATGTAGTGACAATTATTAAAACAACAAGAATATAAAATATCAACGCAAAGAATTATTGAATCAATAAAATACTAAACAGGAATTACCGTAAAAATTATTGAGTAGTGCCTTCTTCACGTAAGAATCAATAATTGGTGCAATACTGTAAATCTTCTTGTGGCAACAACGCGTATTATTGTGTTTTAACCACCTGGTATTCCAACAAAGGTTAACGTAGAAAACTACACCGTTATTTATAAAAAAACTCATATTTATCGCTTTCTTCATCCAACAGCTTATTCATTATGGGGCCCATAAATGGGCTGCGTGCCGTCATTAAATACGAATATTCCCCGACATAAAGAATATTCCACGACCAAACGAATATTCCCCGACAACAATGAATATTTTATAACCACTTGCTTATTTTAAAAGTTTCTCATATATCACCCTTAACTTTAACTTTTATCAATTTAACCATTTACTGAATAGTAATTATAAGAAAAAATTGAATACTTTTATTTCATAAAATTCGCGGTCTTACATTGTTCATCACAATTTGTAGTTGTTCAAGAGGAGTGAAATGAAAATGAACAACACCTTTCTTTGTAAAAGGACAAACACCAGAAGATGGAATATTCAAAATACTACCAAAATCGACGACTGTAAAATATAATGATTTTCCTTTGATAAAAGAAGTATAAAAATCACCATGACATTCTAGATTTGTGTAAAATTGTTGGACAAGGCTAAGGTATGCCACAGATGGAGGAAAAAGTATTAAAGAATAACCACAAGATTCAAACAAAGGTTTTAAAGGAGATTATTGAAAACAAATCAGATCAACAGACTTTTAATACACAAATTATTTTGGAAAAATGATGGTTTTAAAACGAACCTCATCATGCTAAGTTCTATCGCGAAAGTAGTTGTCGAGCGGATCGTAAGATGATTAGGGTTTACCGAGATAGGAGGAGGTGAAATTTCTGGCTTGGAAGACTGATTTTGACGTCGTCGAGAGGATCCGATGGATTTCGGCAGTGATGGACTGAAAGTGGACGCATCAGATGCCAAAGAGTCCAAATACTCTTCCTCTGATGACACAGCCCTCTTCATTTTCCTTTTCTGTCGAGATGGTCCGGCAGTAGAGTGGGGATGAACTGTGGTCTGTTCATCATCAGAATTGATAAATGATCGTTTGTTCGTACGTGTTCTCATGGTGATGAAAGAGTTCAGTTGAAGAATAAATGAGGCGTAAGATGAGAGAGTAAAAATCAGAGAATAGAAAGAGAATGGAAAGATACAAAATATATAAAAGTGAATGAATGTATGTATCTTGATATCTTTTAAATCCGTACATCTCCCAAGACCTTACGTCTCCCAAGTTTTTACGTTCCCAAGACTCCCCATCTGACTTGGCGTTTCAATTTTCAAAAAAAATTATGAGATACATGTATTCGTGCGTTTCCCATTTAAACCCTTCAGCCGTCCGGTCTTTTCGGCTTTCAAAAACTAATTATGATAGGCGCCTTGATTCTAGCGTCCATAAATTAAGTGATCATTCGAAAACATAATTATCCTAATTAATAACAGATAATACGATATACATGCAATACTAGGATAACATTTAATACAGATATTAAAAAATTATGCCGTACACATCCCAAGTTCTCTTCGTAACATACAAAATCTATCTTCACTTAAGGGTTTAGTAAAAATATCTGCAATTTGATTTTCAGTTGGAATAAAAATTAATTTTATTAAACCTTTTGAAATATTGTCTCTTAAAAAATGATGCCTAACTTCTATATGCTTTGTACGTGAATGTAACACATGATTTTTAGATATATCTATAGCACTAGAATTATCACAATAAATAGGCACACAATCACATAATATATCAAAATCACATAGAGTTTGTCTCATCCATAAAATCTGTGAACAGCAACTTCCTGCAGCTAGGTATTCACCCTCAGTAGTTGAAAGAGCCACAGGTTTGCTTCTTACTATGCCAAGATACTAGACTTTGTCCCAAGAAAGTACAAGCACCACTCGTACTTTTTCTATCAATTTGACACCCTGCATAGTCAGCATCTGAATAACCTATTAGTTCAAAATGATTGGAAATTGGATAAAATAACCCTAAGTTAATTGTACCACTTAAATATTTCAGAATTCTTTTAACATCATTTAAGTGTGATTCCTTGGGTTTAGCCTGAAATCTTGCACATAGACAAACACTATACATTACATCAGGTCTAAAGGCAGTTAAGTATAATAAGCATACAATCATACCTCGATATTTTGTTATATCTACATCAATACCTTTCTCATCAGTGGTGAGCTTTATTGATGTGCTCATTGGTGTACCTTTCGAGTTAGATCCTTCAAAGCCAAATCTCTTGAGTAGTTCTTTTGTGTATTTGGTTTGATGGATATATATTCCTTCCTTTGTTTGCTTAATTTGTAGTCCCAAGAAATAATTAAGCTCTCCCATTAAGCTTATGTCAAATTCTTTGTGCATACACTTGGAAAACCACTCACAAAGGAAATCATTAGTAGCAACAAATATTATATCATCTACATATATTTGAACAATAATGATATCTATATTTTTATGCTTAATAAATAATGTAGAATCTATTTTACCTCTAATAAATCCATTTGATAAGAGATACTTACTTAACCTGTCGTACCATGCTCTTGGAGCTTGTTTCAAACCATAAAGAGCTTTCTTTAATTTGTAGACATGATTATGATACTTTTCATGCTTGAATCCAGGAGGTTGCTTTACATATACCTCTTCATTAATGTATCCATTGAGGAAGGCACTCTTTACGTCCATTTGATACAGCTTGAACTTTTTATAGCATGCAAATGCCAACAAAATTCGGATTGATTCTAACCTAGCCACTGGTGCATAGGTTTCTTCATAGTCGATTCCCTCTTGTTGGTTATACCCTTGGGCTACTAGCCTTGCTTTATTACGAGTGATTGTTCCATACTCATCAAGCTTATTCTTGAAGACCCATTTAGTACCAATGATGGAAACATCTTTTGGAGGAGACATAAGTTCCCACACTTGGCATCTCTCAAATTGTTGAAGTTCTTCTTGCATTGCCAATAGCCAGTTTTCATCAAGTATTGCATCCTTTGCATTCTTTGGCTCAACCTGTGACAAAAATGTAGAGAATGCACAGTGATTTTGTAAACCTCTCCTTGTGGTTATACCTTTATTGATATCTCCAATAATATTTTCTAGAGGATGATTCTTGTTGTATCTAGTTGTTCTTGGCATTTGGATATCATGCATAACTTTCTCTTGATCATTAGACTCATTTTCAGCATCCTGCAAATCTTCAGGTTCACGTTCATGCTGGTCATTTATTTCAGGCTGCTGAATTTGTTCATTCGGTCTCCTGGTTTGTTCATTTTGGTTTGCTGAAATGTTGACTATCTCCAAATTTCCTGCATCTTCTTCACTTTCTTTTGGAAGATCATTATTAGTCTCATTGAAAGTAATATGAACAGATTCTTCTACAATGACTTTTTAATATTGAAGATGCGATAAGCCTTACTATTTTGAGAATAACCAATAAGTATTCCTTCATATGACTTAGCATCAAATTTTCCCAAATTGTCACTTGTATTTAGAATGAAACATTTAGAACCAAATATTTTGAAAAAACTTATGTTGGGAATTTTATTATTCAAAAGCTCATATGGTGTTTTCAAAATAATAGGACGAATGAGTACTCTATAAAACATAACACGATGTACTTACAGCTTCGACCCAAAATTTCTTTGGAAGCTTACTTTCTTGTAATAGAGTTCTAGTTGTCTCTTGTAGAGTCTTATTCTTCCTTTCCACCACTCCGTTTTGTTGAGGAGTCCTTGGTGCTGAGAATTCATGGCTAATACCTCTTTGATCACAAAAGGTTATAAAATCTTTTTGAAATTCAGTGCCATGGTCACTTCTAATTCTAATAAGTTTGAAACTATATTTTGTTTCAAGTTTTCTTATTAATCTTTCAAACTCTTTAAATGCTTCATCCTTAGTTCTCAAGAATAATACCCATATGTATCTAGAGAAATCATCTACTATTACAAAAGCATAAAACTTACCATTTATACTAGAATGTCTTTCTGGTCCAAATAGATCAAGATGAAGTAGTTGCAAAAGAGAAGACGTTGATACCATGTTCTTTGCCGTAAATGATGTTCTTACTTGTTTTCCGAGTTGATATGGAACACAAATTCCCTTCTTTTCATATTTGATTTTCGGCAACCCTTTGACAAGATTCCTTGAGGATAATTTCTTGATTAAGTCCATGTGAATATGTCCCATTCTCTTATGCTACAAATTAGCCTCATCTTGTACAGATGCTAGACATAATTCTTCATCTTGTTGCTCAAAGTCAATAGTATATATATTTCCTTCTATTTGTGCAACTAGAGTGATATTGTTAGTACCATGAGAAATAGTGCATTTTTCTTTATCAAAACTAACTTGATGACCATTATCCATTAATTGACTAATACTAATAAGATTAAATTCAAGTCCATTAACAAGATGTACATTATTTATACTTATCTTGCCATTTCTAATTTTACCTTTTCCAATGATTTCACATGTTTTATTATATCCAAATGTGACAGTTCCATTCTTTTTCTTGATGTTTAGTTCCATGAATTTTGATTTATCACCTGTCATGTGACGAGAACATCCGCTATCAAGAATCCATTTTTGAGATGGAACTCTTGCCTTTAAACATAACTGTCAAGAAAAGATATTTCATCCTTTTGGTACCCATATCTTTTTGGGTCCATTTATGTTAGTAGCAAGTAAATCACTTTTTTTAATCCATACCTTTTTAACCTTATTTCGTTTCTTAAAACAATTTATATCTAAATGACCTTTAATACCACAATGTTTACAAGTTGTGAAAGGAGAGCAATAATTTAAACTAAAACGTGATTTTGATTTTAACATTTTCATATTACTCTTTTTATGCATAGAATTAAAACCAATTCCTTGTCTTTCAAAACTAGGTCTTTGTTTTCCTAATATGACATTTAGATTTCTTCACCTTGAACAAATTTAGCAAGAGATGATTTTAGTGAGTCAATTTCTTTTTGAAGTTCATTATTAGGACATGTTTTAATGGGAGATTTATCACTAAATGCATCAATACACACATATCTCATTTTTAACTCATTAGTCAATTTTTGGACTTCATTATTTAAGAATTTCACCTTATTGAAAAAGTATTTTATTAAAGTTGTCTAAATAATCAATCTTTGCAATCATAACCTTTTCTTCTTGACATGTGGATTCCTTTTCAATTTCTTTCTTTTCATCTATTAGTGAATCTACTTCATTCATTAATGTATTAACTAATCCTTTTAAGCTAGCATTATTTTCTCTTAACTTCTTATTTTCTTGTTCTAAAGAATTTAGTTCATTAGGAGATACCTGATTCGATTCACCTTCAACTCCTACGAAACATATTTGTGTTATCTCATCTTTGGCATCGATCTCCACTTCGGATTCTTCATCACTCCAAGTAATAAAGGCTTTGTTCTTCTTGTTGTCTTTGTAGTTGGTCTTCCCTTTATTCTTTAGTTGAAAATAATCTTTCTTAAAGTGGCCAAGACGTCCACATTCGAAGCACGTCTCTTCATTTTTGCTTTCCTTTGAATTTATTTGAATTGAAGGTGCTTCTCCTCTTGTTTTTCCTTTGTAGTAACCCCTTGAGTTTCCTTGACATCATAGTTATTTCTTCATCGGAGTTATCATCTCCTCATTATCTGCAGTAAGAGCTAAGACCTTTCTTCGAGGAGTTTCCTCCTCATCATCATATCTCTTTAACTGATGTTCATATTCTTCTAGTTCACCAAACAAGGTTAAAGTATCCATGAAAGAAATAGTAACAGAATCTTGAAGAGTAGTGATTTTAAAAGCAAACCTTTTGGGCATAGCCCGAAGAAACTTACGGTTGATCTCACTTTGAGGAATAGTCTTGTCCAGCAATTTCAAGGAGTTTATAAGGACTAGAAATATTGCTTGAGCTGATGGTTTCATCTTTTTCGAGCTTGAACATTTCATAATCGTGCATAAGCATGCTTAGCTTGACTTCTCGTACTTTTGAAGTACCTTCATAACTTACCACTAAAGTATCCCACATCTCTTTGGCAGTGTTGCATGAGGAGACTTTATCTATCTCGGATTGTACCATGCCGCTGAGAAGTGTGTTCATAGCATTTGAATCATATGAGACCATGTAGATTTCAGTTGAATCCATTTCTAGCAGAATCTTTGGTGTCCCATCATCTCTTCGTGGAACAACTGGTCCGTTCTCCACAACCCACCATTCCCAAGGATCTCTTTTAAGATAGATCCTCATTCGGAATTTCCAGAAGTTGTAATTTTATGTGCCAAACAGCAAAGGAGGTCTATTAATTGATTGACCTTCTTGATTGTTGTTTCCGAACTGTGCCATGTTAAAATCTTTCCCTACAAGTCACCTTTAAGACCAAGATAAATAGAGCCAAACTTTGATACCAAATGAAATTTAACTAGACACACTTAGAAGGGGGGGTTGAATAAGTGTAGGAGCAATCTATGACCAACTTTTGTAAACTATTAATTTCAGGCTACTATAATAATTGAAATCATCTTACTGAATTAATATAGCCTATTAAATAAAATACTTGATGTTAAAGAAATATCTTAATATAATGCAAGAAGTCAAATTAAGATAATTACGTAACTTATGTGATTTTAAAGTAAAGCAAATAATAAAATCAACACCAAGATTTTTTACGTGGTTCAACTATTACCCTCTTTAATAATAACCTAGTCCACGTCCAATACCAACTAGTATTGGAGACTCACTTTATTTATTTCTTTATAAATAAATACAGATTACAAAACAGATTCTAACAAAAATTAATTAATAATTAATTTCCTTGAGCTCTCTTTCTTCCTTTGTGCACCTATGCACTCTTCAAGCACCTTTGCTTCCTCGAACTCGCTTGTAATCTTTTTCTAATCCCCTAGGATTAAAACCTTTAGACTACACTTAGTCTAAAATAGAAACTTCAATACAGATATAGAGGTCTATGATCAATGCAAGAATAATCAATTTAACAATTAAAGGCTCAACAATATGCAATGATCAATTAGCACACAATAAATAAACAATAAATTTTTTACCGAATATCAGCTCAAATAATATCAAAAATTTAATTGCTTAGCTTCTCAAGAATTGCACTCAGTAAATCAGTTTGCTCAAAATAAGTGCAATAATAATTCGTGGGTTGTGTATTTTTCATATAATGCAAACACTGATTTATAGCCCATATAATAATATCGTTAAAAAGATAAGTTCCAATTTAATCAAACGGTATGATAATAACTAAGAGAATAATTTTCACGGTAAAGGTTGAAATAGTCCAATATATATCCAGACTCAATAGCATGCAGTTTGAACAATTCCACTACACCTTTAAAAGATAACTTTCCATATAACAATATTGACTTTATCTCACAACATAAAAGGTGACATGAAACAATAAAAAGCTGAATGACATCATACTCTTTTCTCAACAAACCTTTAGAGTTCCAATAAACAATTGCTCCTTGAAAATCGCAAATAACAAATCAGTAACTGTCGTCCTTTAGATTTTCTAGGAGATCATGATTACATGCATATATATCACAATCATTGTCATCCACCTCTAGACATATTGATATATATATATATATATATATATATATATATGGGTCTCCATCTACAACAAGAACCTATTGTTGGGGAGCAACTCATTTTGGCCGGTAATTGCTGCAAGCTCTCTAAACATTATAAAAAAAAAAAATGTCCAAGGCCTAGAGAGTTTGTGGCGGCGTAAAATGGGTTGCTCCCAACAACCGGCTCATTGTGGATGGAGACCTATATATATATATATCCATGTGTAGTCCAAGTAAATGTACAACTACCAATGCATAACATTGATAAAATATTTAACATATGTATTACTCTTTTAAAAACCTTTTTCATAAAGATATTTTTCATTTAAGACATATAATAAAAATGCAAATAATATGTCCTAGATCCTTTAAATGAAAAATTAATTATTATGCAATTGACCTTAAATTTGTTTTCCTAGTAAAGAGAAAATCCTTCAAATTCTTGAATATCCAATCAAAGCTCCTTATCACCAAAATACCTGAAATGTCATAAAACAATTTAGTACTTGAACATTTCATCATCAAAACTTAAGGATTGAATATGACAAAGTCAACATTCTCCCCCTTTTTGATGATGACAACCCAAAATTGTTTAACTCTCATAAACTCCCCCTGAATATATACATCTCATAAATTTACTCCCCCTAAATCCATGGACCAATATCATTTTAGGGTACTGAAATGTGAAATTCAATTTTCAGTAAATTTGTTACCTGCAGTAATTGTTAGTTCATCAAATATCAAAATATTTACTGCAACTATATCAAATATTTTAAAATCCCAAATTAAACAAAAGTCTTTTTGGTGATACACACCAAACCAACATAAAATTTTAAAAAAATTGTCCATAGTAACCCAAAATAATCTTAAAAACTCTCCCCCTTTGTCATCAAACAAAAAGGAGAGCAAGTCATTCGTCGAGATCTACTACCACTGCTTGCCGAGCGGCCCTTTCTGTGAAATAGGGTCGGTGATTAGCACGATGAATCTTTTCAGCAAAACTTAGGTCAGTAGCGAATTGGGGAGGCCTAGGAATGATAGTTGAAGGTGGTAGAGGGACATCTAGAAAATTTCCTTGATATTCAGCCAACCAGTTGCAATGCACCCACTCCGGAACTGTTGAATGCTGACACTGCATATGGAGTTTAGCTCCCACATCATTGAACCGAGTAGAAATGAATTCAGCCAATTCCCCTACTTGATTACTAACAAACTTCAGTTCTTGACTCAACTGACAGGAATTACGATTAAGCCTTCTCTGCATAACCTCTGCCAAAGCAGTGGTTTGTAGTTCAAAGCCTGCCTGTAAGTCAATGAATTCATCTTCAATATTATTGTACAGTTTGTTAATCTCAGGAGCACCTAAAGGCAATTTGCCTTTTTCCAACAGGGTCATACGATTATGAAGGCTAGTCATTTCATCAGCATTTTTTCTTGATTCCCGAGAACCAATTTCAACATATCAATTATTTCAGAAGAGGATTGATTATGGGGCTAAACAGGAGATGAAGGAATTGAGAGTGGAGGAGCAGGATTTTCAGACGAAATTCGAACAAACATACCATCAAGGAGATTGATACGTGACATTTTCAAAGACCCAACACTTATGGAATCAGTAATAGAAACAGAATTTTCATTGTCAAAAGAAATTTTAAAATGTTTAAACAATGTAGTGAGAGTAGCACTATAAGGCAAACAAGTCTTGGTTTTTCGCAAACAAGTAGTCATGTGATGAAGCATCATTTGAGACAAGTTAAAAGAAACACCTCTTAAAATCAGGGCAACAACTATCAAATCTTGATAGGTAAAATCTGCTCCTCTACCTAACCGAGGTAATAGATTGTATCTAACAAGATGATGAATGACACAAGATATGGGAGAGACATCAACAGTTTTAGGAGTGAAAACATCAGTCAACAAAGTGTTGTTCATCACAATTTGCAGTTGTTCAAGAGGAGTGAAATGAAAATGAACAGCAACTTTCTTTGTAAAAGGACAAACACCAGAAGATGGAATGTTCAAAATACTACCAAAATCGACGATTGTAAAATATAACAATTTTCCTTTGACAAAAGAAGTATAAAAATCACCATGACATTCTAGATTTGTGTAAAATTGTTGGACAAGGCTAGGGTATGCCACAGATGGAGGAAAAAGTATTGAAAAAAAAACCACATGATTCAAACAAAGGTTTTAAAGGAGATTGTTGAAAACCTTTAGACTACACTTAGTCTAAAATAGAAACTTCAATACAGATATAGAGGTCTATGATCAATGCAAGAATAATCAATTTAACAATTAAAGGCTCAACTATATGCAATGATCAATTAGCACACAATAAATAAACAATAAATTTCTTACCGAATATCAGCTCAAATAATATCAGAAATTTAATTGCTTAAATTCTCAAGAATTGCACTCAGTAAATCAGTTTGCTCAATATTAATAATAATTGCAATAATAATTCATGAGTTGTGTATTTTTTATAACATGCAAACACTGATTTATAGCCCATATAATAATACCGTTAAAAAGATATGTTCTAATTTAATCAAACGGTATGATAATAACTAAGAGAATAATTTTCACGGTAAAGGTTGAAATAGGCCAATATATATCCAGACTCAATAACATGCAGTTTGAACAATTCCACTAAACCTTTAAAAGATAACTTTCCATATAACAATATTCACTTTATCTCACAACATAAAAGGTGACGTGAAACAATAAAAAGCTGAATGACATCATACTCTTTTCTCAACAAACCTTTAGAGTTCCAATAAACAATTGCTCCTTGAAAATCGCAAATAACAAATCAGTAACTGTCGTCCTTTAGATTTTCTAGGAGATCATGATTACATGCATACATATCACAATCAATGTCATCCACCTCTGAGATATATATATATATATATATATATATATATATATATATATATATATATATATACACACACACACACACGTGTAGTCCAAGTAAATGTATATCAACTACCAATGCATAACATTGATAAAATATTTAACATATGTATTACTCTTTTAAAAACCTTTTTCATAAAGACATTTTTCATTTAAGACATATAATAAAAATGCAAATAATATGTCCTAGAGCCTTTAAATGAAAAATCAATTATTATGCAATTGACCTTACATTTGTTTTCCTAGTAAAGATAAAATCCTTCAAATTCTTGAATATCCAATCAAAGCTCCGTATCACCAAAATACCTGAAATGCCATAAAATAATTTAGTACTTGAACATTTCATCATCAAAACTTAAGGATTGAATATGACAAAGTCAACAAACTCCTTGGGGATGTTGTCATTTGTTATGATGGAACAGTGAGGAATGTTTGCAGTAATTGAATTAACTTTATTATTCAAGTATAGGACACAACAGGAACTACGACCCCTTTTTTTCCCCCGGTTGCCGACTCAAGTAGAGATTCCACATAACAATTCTCATAAACTAAGTAGCATTTGCTTAGTTTGCCACAATTTTCAATAAACTAAGTAGCATTTTCAATTATATATGTACTATACTTTGAAACTTAGAAACCCGTTTGGCATACACAAACAAGAGGGTGAATGTCGAATGATCCCAGCTTGGGACCAATATTGGATGTTATGTCTCTCACTTAAGTAGGTGCAAAATACTAAACGGTACATTTTTTGTTATTTTGAGGATTAATCGACTGTTATCTCTATATGTTCTCTGAGTGCATACTTAGATTAAGTTATCTTAGTCTATTTCGTGCGCTTGGAGACCATGGGGAGGTGCTGCCAAAATTTTCTTGAAACTCATGAAACGTACTCAACGTGTTTGCACTAGTGACGAGACGCAGGATAGAAGACTTACCCCTGTCCTATAGAGATACTAGGTAAAACTAATTCAAGCATGAATATCCAAATTAACTTAATGCGTACTTTTGTGTAGTTAAAAATGCCAGCCAACCGGAGTTGGATGTACCGTAGGATACCCAGGGATGGGAGGGGATTAGTCTCAGCTTATCGTGTTGGGGTTCTAGATTTCTTGAACAAAGCACTAGAACATACGGATGATCCGAACGGAAAGATGTGATGCCCGTGTGTCAAGTGTAAAAATCTAATTTGGAAGAAAGTCGACGAGATTAAATTCGACTTATTTTCACGTGGATTTGTTGATGGGTACTTCGTATGGACTCATCACGGGGAATCAGAAGTGATTGAAAATATTGTGGAACAACCAATTCCACGGGCTTCATACGTCGAACACTATGATCCAGTTGAGATGTTGGTCGATGTTTATGGCCCTACTACTATCGATCAATTTAATATGAACCTTCTTCAAGCAAAGCGAAGCAAGTGCCAAATGATACAACGCCTTTTACAAGTTGCTATCTGAATCTGGGGTCGCGTTGTATCCGGGAAATGATACGGACACCAAGCTTTCTACAGTGACGAAGCTCTTACACTTCAAGAATGAGCACGACTGTAGTGAGAGAGGTATCAATGATTTGCTCACTATAATTGGACAGTTCTTACCCAAGGATCATACTCTTCCTGCGAATTATTACGAAGTGAAGAAGATGGTCAATGTGACGCCCCAAAAATTAGGTATACGTCACCCATCTTGGGTCGCCACTTACATGGTACATAAATTTAAATACAACTTAATAATACAACTGTCGTGTACAATACGACAAAACATAAACTGTGAGTTTGAATACAAATATTGTCTACTAGAGATTATACAAACTCAAAAGGAGTCCTTATTACAATTATTATTACACTATTCATAGAATAGTGAGGACTACTAATGCTATCATCTGGTCCGTCACTCCGTTCCCCGACTAGTCCCTTCTACGTTTTCATTTCCTGAAGAGAACAATAAAAGTGAAAGGGGAGTTCAACTAGCCCAATGAGAAATATTATGACTAAGATAATGCGTATTATATTATCGTTAGCCTTCAACAAAGGTTAAACCGATACAATATAACAACCATCAAGTTTAACTGCAGCGGAATAAGCAATCCATTAAAAGAGTCAAGTAGAGAATAAAATCTACTATATTTTATGATTTAAAAGGTTTTTCATCACTTTTATCGTTGGGACTCAGCTTAATAAATAATTCACATCATCGAATCACCCCTGCACTACTGACCAGGATATTATTCTTTAGTATCACGACCACAATTATCCATGCACTCACGGCCAAGAATATTTGTGTATTCAATAATGGTCATGATCATGCCAACAACTATCCATCAATGCACTACGGGCCAATGAGGACTTTTTTCCACATCATTTGTAATATTACTACCATGATTACAATCAATAATCCTCGGTCATAATCATACCAAGTCCATCTATGCACTTATAGGCCATGGATGACTTTCAACAAAATATAGACATGAGGATGATGACAATGATATAAGAATTCAATAAAACAAGTTCAAGAATTATTTTATCCAGAAACTAATAAATACCCCAAATTGTCAACATGATGATTGCTTTAGAGTAAATTTCAAGAATGCTTAGAAGAATATTTCTATGAAAAGAAATCGGATGAAGCGCAAATATCAAGGATATTCCACTAATTTCATGGAGTATAGAAGTCAAAACTTTAACCAACTAAGTATAATAAGGAATGGAATAACAAAAGAAATCAACAAGCATGCGATAGACCGCACAGGCAAGTTATTCTAATAGAATAATAAATAATGAGAATCGGTCCCAAGATAAAATGCACGTATGGGATATTCCAATGTATAATAAAGATTTTACCAGTCCCGCGTAGAACGCATGCATGTGATGTTCCAATGTAATAATAAAGACGGAATCGAGTCCAAATAGAGTAACGCATGCATGTGATATTCCAATGTAATAATAAAGATTTTAATCGAGTCCCATGTAGAACGCATGTGCATGTGATATTCCAACGTAATAATAAAGATTTTAATCAGTCCAGCGTAGAAACGCATGTGAGATATTCCAACAGTAATAATAAAGATTTTAATCGGTCCCGTAGAGAACGCATGTACAGAATATTCCAATGTAATAATAAAGATTTTAATCAGTCCGCCAGAGAACGCATGTAGCGGATATTCCAATGTAATAATAAAGATTTTAATCGGTCCCAAGGTAGAACGCATGAGCATGTGATATTATAACAAAATAATAAAGACGGAACCAGTCCCGTAGAACGCATGATGCATGTGATGTTCCAACATGAATGATAAAGAATGGAACAATAGAAGAATTTCACCAAGTATAGGTAGTAGCTCAGATACAAAGTTATTCCAATAGAATAATAAGAATGGAATAACAGAAGTTCTCTTCATAGATAAGAAAGAAATAATACTCCCTACCTTGGAAAAACTTGATACTAGAATAGTGAGTAGCAGATTTCTCTTCTTCTTTCTCTCTATAATAATCGCTCTAAAGCTTTTGTGAATTGGTGAGAAATGAAGGAAGAATGAGCTTCTATTTATAGGAAAATATAGTTTCGATAATTGCACGTTTTGGGGCTCAAAAATTACAGTACAATACCTCCAACTTTTCTTTTATTTTTAATTTAGTCCTGCAAGTATTATCAATCTTGCACCAACTCCCCTAATAGTAAATAATGTGAATCAATAGTTCAATCATGTGAATCAATAGTATAATTATGTGAAAAATACGAATTACTAGATATAGTACCTCCATCTATACCTCAATTTTTAACTTAGTCATGCAAGTATTATCAATCTTGCACCAACTCCCCTAATAGTAAATAATGTGATTCAATAGTACACATTATATGAACAAATAGTTATATAAGCATGTGAATTAGTAGCAATTAATTGCTCATTTATCCGATAAATTACTCGATTTATCAATATAACCCTGACATCAATTATCATCTAATAAATGTCGATTTTTACTAACACAAACAATTCCAACATAATGAAACTATTTTTATCAAAAATATAAATTTTAAATTTCAAAGTTTGATTTTTTTCTAAAAAAAGTCAACTGTTGACTTTTTGACCAAATAGTGAATCCCGTAAAATTTTGTGTTTATAGACTATTTTACTAATTTCGTCATTCCGACTCAAATATCACGCCCACGCCTCCAAATTCAACTCCTAACAACATTCATCATTAATATTATAACTCACAATATTAATCAACCAGTCGTTCCTCAGAAAGAGGGGGCTTTCCATAAAGGATTTCTCCCTATCAAGTAATTAATTAGGTGACCAAACCTCTCCTCGATGTAACTTCTAGACATTGTAAATATTGCAGTTTATAATATGAATAACTTTGTCATCTCAAGTATTGATTTAATAAAAAACATTTTATGCAGATGATACTGACCATAATTGAATCCATAATATGATAGATATGATGCAACAATTACTGTAGCAATAATTGAGTATAACTGAGTGACTTCTCACGTAAGCATCAATAATCAATACCGTGTGCTACTATGCAACCACGCCAGACATCGCATTTTTAACAACACGTGTGTTCAACAGTTAATGGTAAAACTTCCACCGTTATTTTTATAAAGTATTTTTGTTGTTTTCTCAATCCGAAAATAATTCTGTTGTGGGGGTCCACCAATGATTGTGCCATTGTACGAATATTCCATGTTAAAACGAATATTTCCCGACCAACCGAATATTATATAACAACTTCCGTACTTTACAAAATTTGTAAATATTACCCACAACTATAACATTATATCAAATCCACACCATAATATTCAAAAATATATTTCGAGAAAATTTAATCTTTATTCAAAAGTTGGGGTCTTACACCTCCCTTCTTATGAAATTTCGTCCTCGAAATTAGGGTGCGTACCTGGTATGTCGAAGAGGTGAGGATACCTTGATTTCATTTCAGATTCTAATTCCCAAGTTATTTCCTCAACATCGTGGTTTCTCCACAAAACTTTGACTTGAGGTATAACCTTGGAGCGTAGAATATGTTCTTTCTTATTCAAGATTTTAAAAGGAACCTCTTCATACGTTAAATCTTCCTCTATTTCGTCCGGTTCTAACTCAATAATGTGGTTCGGGTCTTTCACATATTTACGTAACATGGATATGTGAAAAATGTTATGAACACGAGACATACTTGGCGAAAAGCGAGTCTCAGACGCCTACGCTTCCTACTCGATCGAGGATTAAAATGGGCCAATGAATCGAGGGTTGAGCTTTCTCTCTTTCCAAATCTCGAAACTCCCTTCCATGGAGCAACACGTAATAACACATGATCTCCAATATCGAATTCCACATCCTTTCGATGAAGATCAAAGATAACTCTTTTGTCGATCTTGTGAGGTTTTTATACGTTGTTGGATCGTTTGAATCTTTTCCGTAGTCATACGTACCAACTCCCGTCCCAACAACGCTTCCTTCACCCACCTCATCCCAAAGATAATCGAGAACGACACTTTCTTCCATATAATGCCTCAAATGGAGCGATGCCAATACTTGTTTGATAACTGTTGTTGTAGGAAAACTCCACCAATGGTAGGAACTTATCCCAACGTCCCTTGAAGTCAAGGACACAGAGTCTTAATAGATCTTTAAGAGTTTGAATGGTCCTCTCCAACTCACGCCATTCGTCTCGAGGATGATATGCCGAGCTAAATCAGAAAACCGCAAGCAGATAGCTTTTTGCAAACTAACCCAAAATCTTGAAGTGAATCTTGGGTCTCGATCGTAAACTATGGATACTAGCATACCATGCGCCTCTTACAATCTCGCTTATGTACATACGAGCAAGACGTTCAAGTGTATAAGTTTCTCATATAGGTAAGAAATGAGCGCGGACTTGGTCAATCTATCAACAATGACCCAAACCGCATCTATGCCTTGAGAAACCTTGGGAAGACCAAAGAATCTAAATCCATAGTAATGTGTTCCCACTTCCATTCTCGAATTTCAAGTGGTTGCAATGGACCTTTTGGTACTTGATGCTCTACCTTGACTCGTTGACAAGTTAAACACCTTGAGATAAACTCGCTATCTCTCTTTCATATTGCTCCCACCAAAATGTCCGTCAAGATCACGATACATTTTGGTACTCCTCTCGATGGATTGCAAATGGTGTGTTGTGCGCCTCCATCATAATTTTATACTTTAAATCGTGGTCGTCCAGAACACAAAGTCCGGAGTTGACTCAAGTATTCATTCTTCATCGATTTTTGCTTCCCAAGATAAGACCTTCTCGCACTTTCTTCCTCATACGAATCACCTCGGATTTGTAATCTTGAAAGCAACTTTAACTTTATCAATTAAAGTCGGTTCTCTACTCGTATATTCGCCATCATCACATGGGTCCCCTGGAGTCTTTAACTCTATCTCCATCCTTTGCAAGTCACACAAAATGGGCTTTTGTGTTGTGAATATTACTGCATTCGCGCATATGATCTTCTACTCAATGCGCCGCCTACCACGTTAGCTTTTCGGATGGTATTGATGGTATGATCATAATCTTTCAACAGCTCAAGCCAACGTCGTTGTCACATGTTGAGTTCCTTTTGAGTGAAGAAATATTTGAGGCTTTTATGATACGTAAAGATCTCCACTTTCTCTCCATACAAGTAATGCCTCCAAATTTTAAGTCACGAAAACAACATAATGCCAACTCTAGATCATTAGTAGGATAATTCCTCTCGTATTCTTTGAGTTGTCTTGAGGCATAGGCTATGACTTTCCCATGTTGCATGAGAACACATCCTAACCCTTTGCTCAAGCATCACCAGTAGATGACAAATCCTCCGAACCGTATGGTATTATTGTCGTAGCAGTCTTTGAAATGAGTCTCTTTTGAGTTCTTGAAAACTCTTCTCACATTCCTCGCCCAACCGAACTTTGTATCTTTTTGAGTCAGTTAAGTTAATGGAGTAGCGATTCGAGAAAATCCTTCCACGAATCTCCGTTAATAACCAGCTAAACCGAGAAAGCTACGTACTTCGGTCACTGATTTGGGTTGCTCCCAGCTTTGAATAGCTTCAATCTTTACCGGGTCAACAGATATTCCATGACTTGATACTACGTGCCCAAGGAATGCTACTTCCTCAAGCCAGAACTCGGATTTCTTTAACTTGGCATAAAGCTTATATTAACGAAGCTTTTGGAGTATCAGCCTCAAGTGTTGCTCATGATCTTCACGGCTTTGGAATAAATAAGGATGTCATCAATAAAGACGACCACAAAGTGATCCAAATATTCCTTTAATACTCGGTTCATCATATCCATGAAGGCAGCAGGAGCATTAGTCAATCCAAAAGACATGACTAAGAATTCATAATGCCCGTCATCGAAGTTCTCAAGGCGCCTTTTGGAATATCCTCGCTTTTAACCTTCAAATTGATGATATCCAAAACGAAGATCAATCTTTGAAAAAAATTGTGCTCCTTGTAACTGATCAAACAGGTCATCAATACGTGTCAATGGGTACCTATTTTTTGAAGGTGACATGATTCAACTACCGATAATCAATACAAAGTCACATACTCCCATCTTTCTTCTTCACGAATAGAAATGAGAGCACCCCAAGGAGACGTCTTTAGGACGAATGAAACCAATGTCTAACAATTCCTGTGAATTGGGTCTTTAACTCCCAAGTTCAATAGAGCCATTCAATATGGGGCTTTGAAATGGGTTTTGTACTGGGTTCAAGGTCGATACAAAATTCAACTTCACGCCTGGGGTAGGCCAGAAGTTCTTCGTGGAATACGTCGAAATTTATTAACAATAGAAATATCCTTCAAATCTGACGTATTTTTGTTTAAATTCGTGACATGAGCTAAGAAAGCTTGACATCCGTTTTTCAATAAACGAATAGCTTTGTGGATTGAGATGACCGTTATTGATTTTAATAGTTTGGTCACTTGAATTCGCATAATAGGTTTATTAGGAATATGAAAGCTAACAACCTTACGAAAATAATCAATTTTAGCATGATGAGTAGTTAACCAATCAATCCCTAGAATCACGCCAAATGCAAGTATTTTTAAGGAGATAAGATCGACAGTAACGTATGCGTTACTGATTTAAATCAAACAAGACTTATAAACAATGGATGTAATGAAGGTTTTTCCTAATGGAGTTTCAACAGATAAGTCAAATTCTAATTTCTCCGCAATCAAATTTAATCGTTGAGCAAGTAAGTAGAGAAATAAAAGAATGGGTAGAACCGGTATCAAATAAGGTATAGACTTATTAGAGTTTATGATAAGTTACCCATGATGACCTCGTTCGGGTTCCTCGCTTTCGGAAGTTCACAACAAACGCCTCCCTCAGCACTACTGGGCTTTGACTTTTCTCGGGGCGACCTTTGGTGCCTCCATCCTAGCTTGAACTTGTCTTAGGTGAACGACAAAATCGGGCTAGGTGACCTTCTTCCACAATTATAGCAGACGCTTTGGATGGCATCGCTAGCAGCTTGGACCGATATGTCCTCCCTCCGCATTTGAAGCATATGATGATGGTGGTCGTTCTCCTTCCTTAACCACTTGGTTCTTTGGTGCCGACGCCTTCTTTCCATCATTGTTGAATCTCCTTTTCTTGAAATGTCCATTTTACCGCTTTGGCCATGATTACCACCGAAGTGGTTACCATTTCGCATGTTGATTCCTCCACGCTTTGTTATCACCGCTTTCATGGATCATTACCAATCGGTATTTTATGCTACCTTTTTCTTTCCCTTGGTTGCGTTGACTCGTTATCACGCTCCAATAACTGAGCCCTATTTACAACATCTGAGTACAAACACAATTTATGAGAAATAAGATATTATCGTTAGCCTTCAACAGTGTTAAACTGATACAATATAACAACCATCAAGTTTAACTACGGTGAACAAGCAATCCATTAAAAGAGTCAGTAGAGAATAAAATCTACTATATTTTATGATTTAAAAGGTTTTTCATCACTTTTATCATTGAACTCATTAAATAAATAATCCACATCATCGAATCACCCCTGCACTACGGCCAAGGATATTCTTTAGTATCACGACCACAATTATCCATGCACTACGGGCCAAGAATATTTGTTATGATCATGCCAACAACTGTCCATCAATGCACTACGGGCCAATGAGGACTTTTTCCACATCATTTGTAACATTACGGTCATGATTACACCGAATAATCCCTGGTCATAATCATACCAAGTCCATCTATGCACTATAGGCCACAGATGACTTTCAACAAAATATAGACATGAGGATGATGATAATGATTTAAGAATTCAATAAAACAAGTTCAAGAATTATTTTATCCAGGAACTAATAACGTCCAAATTGTCAACATGATACTGCTTTGTAGAGTAAATTTCAAGAATGCTCAGAAGAATATTTCCATGAAAAGATACTAGATGAAGCGCAAATATCAAGGATATTCTACTAATTTCATGAAGTATAAAAGTCAAAACTTTAACCAACTGAATATAATAAGGAATGGAATAACAAAAGAAATCACCAAGCATGCGATAGATCGCATACGCAAAGTTATTCCAATGTAATAATAAATAACGGAATCGGTCCCATAGAAAAGCGAGATGGATATTCCAACAATGAATAATAAAGATTTTAACCAGTCCGTGAGAACGCATGCATGTGATGTTCCAGCAATGTAATAATAAAGATTTTAATCAGTCCTATAGAATGCATGCATGGATATTCAAACAGAATAATAAAGATTTTAATCAGTCCGGCGTAGAACGCATGCATGTGATATTCCAACATAATAATAAAGATGTAATCAATCCGGTGTAACGCATGCATGTGATATATTCCAATGTAATAATAAAGATGAATCGTCCCAAAGCGTAGAAACATACGCATGTGATATTCCAATGTAGAATAATAAAGATTTTAACTAGGTCCCATGTGAAACGCATGCATGTGATGTTCCAACAATAATAATAAAGATTTTATCAGTCCCATGAACGCATGCATGTGATATTCCAATGTAATAATAAAGACGAACCAGTCCCGCGAGAACGCATGAGCGGGATGTTCCAAATGTAATGATAAAGAATGGAACAATAGAAGAATTTCACCAAGTATAGGTAGCTCACAGATATCAAAGAGTTATTCCAATGTAATAATAAGAATGGAATAATGTAAGTTCTCTTCATAGATAAGAAAGAAATAATACTCCTTACCTTGGAAAAAGCGGATAATCGAATAGTGAGTAGCAGATTTCTCTTCTTCTTCTCTATAATTTCTCTCTATAATAATCGCTCTAAAGCTTTTGTGAATTGGTGAGAAATGAAGGAAGAATGAGCTTCTATTTATAGAAAAATATAGTTTCAATAATTGCACGTTTTGGGGCTCAAAAATTACAGTACAATACCTCCAACTTTTCTTTTATTTTTAATTTAGTCCTGCAAGTATTATCAATCTTGCACCAACTCCCCTAATAGTAAATAATGTGAATCAATAGTTCAATCATGTGAATCAATAGTATAATCATGTGAAAAAATACGAATTACGGTATAGTACCTCCATCTATACCTCAATTTTTAATTTAGTCATGCAAGTATTATCAATCTTGCACCAACTCCCCTAATAGTAAATAATGTGATTCAATAGTACACATATGTGTACAAATAGTTATATAAGTATGTGAATTAGTAGCAATTAATTGCTCATTTATCCGATAAATTATCCGATTTATCAATATAACCCCTAGACATCAATTATCATCAGAATAAATGTCGATTTTTACTAACACAAACAATTCCAACATTATGAAACTATTTTTATCAAAAATATAAATTTTGAAATTTTGAAGTTTGACTTTTCCCGAAAAAGTCAAATGTGATGCCCCCAAAATAGGTCCAATCCAACCAACCCATTTTAAGTCGCCAAAAACATAGTACAGAAACAACTACAACTTCATTAATACAATTGTCGTGCAAAATATGACAACACATAAACTGTGAGTTTAAATACAAATACTATCTAATAGAGAGTATACAAACTCAAAAGGAGTCCTTATTAAAATTATTGATACACTATTTTACAAAATAGTGAGGACTACTAAAACAACTGTCTTAAACCATTACTCCATACCCCGACTAGTTCCCGCTATATTCTCGTCTCCTGAGAAGAAAAATGGAATAAAAAAGAAAAGGGTGAGCTCAACTAGCCCGGTAAAGAATATTATGACTAAGATAATGTACAACAAATTATCCTTAGTCTTCAACAGGAAAAAATCTGATAGAATACAATAGACAACAAGTTTTAGATCAACAATCTGCAAATGAAACAACAATTCATTAGAAGAGTTAAGTAGAGAATGAAATCTAATATCATCTATGAATTTAAAAGTCCATCATCGATATTTTATCCCTGTAACATCAATCAATATAAATCATAAATCAAATATTCATCTTTGCACTACAGGCCAAAGATATTCACCAGTTGGTCATGTTCATCTAAACACCTATTCATCTTTGCACTACGGGCCAAAGATATTCATCATAAAATCATTCATCTTTGTACTACGGGCAAAAGATATTCATCATAAAATCATTCATCTTTGCACTACGGGCCAAAGATATTCAGTTATATCATCATTTAGGACTGAGGATGATGAAAAATATTTTAAAAAAAACGAATCCGGTGAAACAAAAGAACAAGTATTAAGGATTCATACTTTAAATAGCCCATGTTCAAAAATACTTCATAAATAACCAGAGTGGAGTAAAATTCAAGAATGAAGACCAAAACATAGATCCAATCAAAGATAGGAATCATAACAGACAATCTTGGACACAGAAAAGAAAATTTAATTTTTCTCGTGAATAGTGTCGATTCGTGAATAAATAGTCAGATATCGTGAATAAAGTCGTATCACGTGAATAGTAACTCAGACACTAAAAAGATAGAAATTTCATAAAAAATATCATCACGCTTCGTGAATAGTACTCGTGAATAAGAACTCGTGAATAGTAACTCATGAATAAGTAACCCCAGATGAAAAGTTCCAAATTTAATAAAAATTCGCACCAATATTTTGGCATAATGATATTGAAGAAATAATATCATTTACTGAAGAAAATAACATCCCTTACCTCAAAAAGACAAGATTTCCGATTTGAAATCTCGGATATAGTCTTTGAAAGAACTTGCAATCGTATATCAATACTCAAAGTACTAAAATACTCACAAAAATACGCTCGATATATAGAGAGAGAAAGAGAGAGAAATCTTTAGTTTCTGGTGTAATTTTCAATTCTAACCTAAGCACCCAATTTATAGGAAAATGCTTAAAACACCAAAGCAGAAAATTGAATATAATAATAATATATTTATAAAATTATCAAGCCCACCTTAGACCAACTGAAATCAACCCATTCTTATCACACGTTGAGCCCACTAAATTGCAAAAAATGTTTTTTATAAAATAAATAATTAAAACTTCCAAAAATCAATTATTCTAGAACTTTAGAACTTCAATAATTCATAATAGATAGCCCTTTTATTAGAAAATTCGAATCTAGCGAATTTTTATAGGAAAGTCAATTCTCTACAACTTTACAGAAGAAAGTTTTTCCAAATTCCTAACAGAAATTGATCGAAATCCACAAACGGGTGATTTTACAGGCTATAATCAAATTTCAGTCAAGAAATGGGGTCCACCGACACACAAAATGTGTTAATCATTTAATGCAACAAAAATACTCTTCCTCCTCATATACTCATATATCCCTCATTCATTGTAAAAATATCACCATTGTGACGCCCCCAAAATAGGTATACAACACCCATTCTGAGTCGCCAAAATACATGGTATAGAAAGCAAACTACAA
The DNA here is from genome assembly GCA_020205605.1 of Panax ginseng. Taxonomy (NCBI): domain Eukaryota; kingdom Viridiplantae; phylum Streptophyta; class Magnoliopsida; order Apiales; family Araliaceae; genus Panax; species Panax ginseng. The sequence goes on from CM035148.1 coordinate 36,260,942, forward strand.
CTTTGATAATACAGATGTCGTGTAGAATACGACAATACAACTGTGAGTTTAAATACAAATATTGTCTTCTAGATAATATACACACCCAAATAAGTCCTCATTAATTATTCATACACTATTTTACAGAAATAGTGAGGACAGCTAAAACATCTTCCTAGAACCATCACTCCATATCCCGACTCGATCCTACTATGTTCTCACCTCCTGAGAAGAAAAATGGAACAAAAAGGAAAAGGGTGAGCTCAACTAGCCCAGTAAAGAATATTATGACTAAGATAATATACAACAAATTATCGTTAGTCTTCAACAGGGAAAAATTTAATAGAATACAATACACAACAAGTTTTAGATCAACAAATGCAATGGAAAACAAAGAATCCATTAGAAGAGTCACGTGAGAATGAATTCTACTCGTCTTCTAAGATTTAAAAGTCCATCATCAATATTTCATCCCCAAATAACAATCAATATACATCTTTAATCATCTTTGCACTACAGCCAAAGATATTCATTTGTATCACCAATTGGTCATGTTCATCTCAACACTGCTTCATCTTTGCACTACGGGCCAAAGAGATTCATCGATTTAATCATTCATCTTTGCACTACAGCCAAAGATATTCATCAAGTATCACCATTAAGGACCGAGGATGATGAAAAACATTTTTAAGAACGAATCCAAAGGATATAGAAGGACAAATATTAGGGGATTCGCATAACAGCTTTATCCAAGATCAATAATACTTCATAATAAACGATTTTGAAGCGTAACTCAAAAATAACGATCAAAACATGGATCCAATCAAAGATAGTAATTAAAAATAGACATCTTGGACAAAAGAAAAATTTTCATTTTCTAAATGAATAAAGTCAAGATTTGTGAATAATGTATAAGTATCGTGAATAATAACCCCGACACAAAAAGATAGAAATTTCACAAAAAACATCTTCACGCTTCGTGAATAAGAACTCGTGAATAAGAACTCATGAATAAGAATCGTGAATAAGAACTCATGAATAGTAACTCGTGAATAAGAACTCATGAATAGTAACCCCGACATGAAAAAGTTCCAAATTTGATAAAAAGTTCAACAAAGATTTTGGCATAATGATATTGAAGAAAATAATATCATTTATGAAAGAAATAACATCCTTACCTCAAAATAACCGTATTTCTTACAATTTCTAATTTAATTATAGTCTTGTGTAAACTTCGCATCAGATAAAGCAACACTCAAAGTATACTCACAAGAATACGCTCGATAATATAGAGAGAGAAAGAGAGAAAACTTAGTTTCTGGTGTGATTTTCAATTCTAGCTTAGCCCTCTATTTATAGGAAAATGTTAGAACGCCAAATGAGACTAAATTAATAAAATATATTATTATTTATTCCAAATTCCTACCCACATATTTTGAAAACTCTAGCATGCCTTCTTTGGTCAAAAACCTCAGCCACCCATGTGCCAACAACCACAAAAACGTTTTTCTTATATAAAATAATTAAAACTTCCAAAAATCAATTATTTCGGAACTTCGGAACTTTAATAATTCATGATAAATAGCCCTTTTGTCAGAAAATTCGAATCTCGCGACTTTTTATAGGAAATTCAATTCTCTACAACTTTATAGAAGGAAGTTTTTCCAAATTCCAAACAGAAATTATCCGAAATCCATAAATGAGCAATTTTACAGTCTATAATCAATTTTCTATTAAGAATTGTGTCCACCGAACACACAAAAACATATGTTAAACATTTAATGCCACAAAATACTCTACCTCCTAATATACTCATATATCCCACATTCATTATAAAAATATCACCGTTAATATATTATTAAAATAATATATTTAAATGAATTATTTTATCGAGGAAAAGATAAAATATTAATTTTCAACAATTGTCACATTAAAATTTTCTCATCTATATCCACATAAAATCAATATCATATAAATCAATAATTAATTATTCACAAATAATATTATAGAATCACATTACTAACAACCAGTGCGCCTCCTGAGAAAGAGGGGCTTTCCAATAAGGATTTCTCCTTACTTCTTGGCCGCAATTAGGTGACCAAAACTCTCCTTAGCATGAACTTTCTAGACATTGCCAATAATGTTATCTCGATAATATTATTCAAATAATATGAATTATTGATTTGATAATGGAAAATACCGTAATGACAATTATCAAACAACAACAAAGTGATACCAAATATCAACGCAAAGAATTATCGAATCAATATAATATTGAACAAGAATTCATCGTAATAATTATTGAGTAGTGCCTTCTTCGTAAGTGGATCAATAATTCAACAATCTTGTGCAATACCGTAAAGCTACTTGTGCAACCACGCATATTACTCTATTTTAACCACCGTGTAACCCAACAAAGTGTTAATTGTAATAATTTACTGCCGTTATTTATAAAACTCAATCTTTGTCGCTTTCTTTCATCCAACCGCTTTTCCGTTATGGGGCCCACCAATGATCACTATTGCAGACGGAGATTCCCGACAAAAAGAATATTCCACGACCAAACGAATATTCCCCGATAATAATGAATATTTTATAACCACTTGCTTATTTTGTAAACTTTGCATATTTCACCCATAACCAAAGAATTATATCAAATTAACCCTTATTAATTTAGAATAATGAATAAAGAAAAATTCAATTTTATTTATAATAAGTTGGGGTCTTACAACCATTATTATATTATAATAATATTATTTTATCAGAAAAGATAAAATATCAATTTTTAACAATTGTCACTTTAAAAATTTTCTCCATCTATATCCACATAAAATAAATATTTTCCTCATCATATAAATTAATAATTAATTATTCACAAATAATATTACGTAATCACAATAATGACAACCAGTAGCTCCTGTGAAAGAGGGCTTTCCAATAAGAATTTCTCCTTCTTCTTGGCCTTGTGATTAGGTGACCAAACCTCTTCTTAGACGTAACTTCTAGACATCGCCAATAATGTTATCTAATAATATTATTCAGATAATATGAATTATTGCTCAGATAATAAAAAATATCGTGTAGTGACAATTATTGAAACAACAAAGAATATAAAAAATTAACGCAAAGAATTATTGAGTCAATAAAATAAAATATTAAATACCGTGTGCATCGCATAACAACGCCAGATTCATCGTGTTTTTTAACCAACGGTGTTCCAACAAAGGTTAATTGTGAATAACTACTGCCAAGTTATTTATAAACAACTTATACTTGTCGTTTCTTCATCCAATCGCTTTCCATTATGGGGCTCACACAAGGTTGCGCCGTCGTACGAATATTCCCCGACAGTAAGAATATTCCACGACCAAACGAATATACGAATATTCCCCGACAACAATGAATATTTTATAACCACTTGCTTATTTAAAATATTTGCGCATTTTACCCATAACTAACCACATTAATCAAATAAACCCCTTACTATTTCAAAATAATAATTAGAGAAAATTAAATCTTTATTTATAAAAAGTTGGGGTCTTGCATCAACTGTTGACTTTTTGACCAAATAGTGAATCTCAGAAAATTTTGTGTTTATAGACTATTTTTACTAATTTCGTCGTTCTGGACTCAAATATCACGTCCGCATCTCCAAATTCAACTCCGAACAACATTCATCATTAATATTTTAACTCACAATATTTATCAACCAAATCCTTCCTGAAAGAGGGCTTTCGAATAAGGATTTCTCCCTATCATGCCAATTAATTAGGTGACCAAACCTCTCCTCGACATAACTTCTAGACATTGTAAATATTGCGGTTTATAATATGAATAACTTTGTCATCTCAAGTATTGATTTAATAAAAAACATTTTATGCGGATACATCGACCATAATTGAATCCATAATATGATAGATATGATACAATTCTTATCAGTAGCAATAATTGAGTATAATCGAGTGACTTCTCACGTAAGCATCAATAATCAATATCGTAAGCTACTACTTAATCACGATCACCAGACATTCAGTACTTTTAACATCGGGTGTTTCAAAGATTAATGGAAAAACTTCCACCGTTATTTTCATAAAGTATTTTGTCATTTTCTCAATCGACAATAATTCCGTTGTGGGTCCACCAATGATTGTGTCGTTGTACGAATATTCCCCGTTAAAACGAATATTCCCCACCAACCAATAATATTATATAACAACTTATGTACTTTTTGCAAAATTTGTAAATATTACCCACAACTATAACATTATATCAAATCCACACCATAATATTCAAAAATATATTTCGAGAAAATTTAATCTTTATTCAAAAAGTTGGGGTCTTACAGTCAAGGGGTTAAATATGGGGTATCAGAAAATCAAGATAAGGGATAGTGTGAGATATGCAGCTTATCGCGCTATAAGGTTACAAAACATGGGGGGGGAGGAGAAACATGTTCCCAGGAAAATCTTACGGTTTTTTCCACTTGGCATAGACTTGGGCCGCTATTCATGTCGTCTCATACGGCTCAACATATGAGTTGGCATCAAACAAGGGATGTCGTGCCTGGTCAGCTGACTCACCCAGCGGATGGAGATGAATGAAAGAGATTTGATGTAAATTATCCTGAGTTTGCGGAAGAAGTTAGGAACGTTAGGCTTGGTATGGCTACTGATGGCTTTTGCCCTTTTAATAATTTTAGCCAGCCGTACTTAGTTTGGCCAGTCATTATGGTCGCTTATAATCTTCCACCGATAATGTGCATGAGGGATCCGTATTTGTTTTTGACTTTACTCATTCTGGGGGATAAAAGTCCTACAAAAGACCTTAATGTGTACCTTCGACCGTTAGTGGATGAACTAAAGATGTTGTGGGAGACAGGGGAATTACGCTCCTAATGTCGTAAATACTCGAAGCCCCTGGTACACAGTAGTCACTACTAAAATACGCTGATTTAATGCTGATAACATGTTTGGTATGGATGAGGCGTTGCAAGAAGATGTGAGCAACCCATTGGTCGTAGTGTTCCATGCTGAAGATGTGGTGAATTCTGATGTCATTGACATACCTAACGATGAGGATGTCGAGGCCAATGTACACAAGAATGATTATGTAGTCGTTGAGGATGATAACGATGACGAAACTGATCTCGAAACTGTGGATGAGGAAGATACCGAATCCGAGAATGATATACACGTTGATTCTGATGGGTTTGATGACGTGCGTAATTGAAAATGAGCATTCATATTAGTACTTACCTCATATTATTAAACCTTACATATTTGTAATCTACCAATTTTGTTATTGAAGTAGGATATTCATGGCTAGACATAGCAGTGGAGGTCGCCGAGGTGGTGGGAGATCCGATACTGGAGACGGTAGCCACAGTGGAGGCTCTTCTTCAGGCGCGAGTAAGTTATCTTAACTAAGATTTAAATATATCTCAAGCTGCATTAATTACAATGATTATTGAAGTACTATGTTAAATATAATTATTACAGATGCACCTTGTGACGCCCCCAAAATTAGGTATACATCACCCATCTTGAGTCGCCAGATACATGGTACAGAATTTAAATATAACTTAATAATACAACTGTCGTGTACAATACGACAAAACATAAACTGTGAGTTTGAATACAAATATTGTCTACTAGAGATTATACAAACTCAAAAGGAGTCCTCATTACAATTATTATCACACTATTTCACAGAATAGTGAGGACTACTAATGCACCATCTAGGACCATCACTTTGTTCCCCGACTAGTCCCAGCTACGTTCTCATTTCCTGAAAAGAACAGTGAAAGAAAGGGCGAGCTCAACTAGCCCTGTAAGAAATATTATGACTAAGATAATGCAGATAATTTATCGTTAGCCTTTAACAGTGTTAAACTGATAAAATATAACAACTATCAAGTTTAACTGCAGCGGAACAAACAATCCATTAGAAGAGTCAAGTAGGGAATAAAATCTACTATCTTCTATGATTTAAAAGGTTTTTCATCACTTTTATCGCTGGGACTCAGCTTAATAAATAATATACATCATCGAATCACCCTCGTGACTACTACCAAGATATTCTTTAAGATCACGAACACGAATTATCCATGCACTACGGCTTAAGATAATCATGTTTTCATCAACGGTCCTGATCATGCCATAAAACAATTCATCTTTGCACTACGGCCAAAGAGAATCCATAACCATAATCATAACAAAAACTTTCCATCAATGCACTACGGGCCAATGAGGACTTTTTTCACATCATTTATAACATTACGGTTATGATTACACCGAATAATCTCTGGTCATAATCATACCAAGTCCATCTATGCACTACATGCCGCAGATGACTTTCAACAAAATATAAACATGAGGATGATGACAATGATATAAGAATTCAATAAAACAAGTTCAAGAATTAATTTATCCAGGAACTGATAACGCTCAAATTGTCAACATGATCTTTGCTTTGTAGAGTAAAATTCAAGAATGCTCGTAAGAATATTTCCATGAAAAGATATCGGATGAAGCATTAAATATCAAAGATATTCCACTAATTTCATGAGTATAGAAGTCAAAGTTTTAACCAACCGAGTATAATAAAGAATGGAATAACAAAAGAAATCATCATGCATGTGATGATAGGCCACAGTGAAAAGTTATTCCAAATGAATAATAAAGGATTGAACCAGTCCGGCGTAACGCATACGCATGTGGATATTCCAACGTAATAATAAATAATGGAACCAGTCCCAAAGTAAACGCACCGACGGATATATTCCGATAGAATAATAAATAATGGAACCAGTCCAAATAAGCGATGCAGCACGTGGATATTAAAGCGTAATAATAAATAATAGAACCAGTGTCCTACAGAACGTAAGCGCATGCATGAGATATTCCGAACCGAATAATAAAGAACGGAATATTAGAAGAATGTCACCATGTATAGGGTAGCCGCGATACAAAGTTATTCCAATGTAATAATAAATAATGGAATAACATAAGTTCTCTTCATGAAGTACAACAAATAACATCCCTTACCGTAAAAGAAATCAATATAAGAGTAGGGAAGTAGTAGAATACTTTTCTATAGGTTCTCTTGTAATTCTCTCTAGAGTTTCAATTGAATTCGTAAGAAATAATGAAGGAATGAGCTTCTATTTATAGGAAAATGGAATGAATAGTAACTAATTCATGAACGGTCCATATTGATTTACTATTAAACGGACGGTCCATATTGGTTTACTATTAAAACTTAAAGCAACGGTCCATACTGATTTACTATTAAAACTTTAAACCTGCGATCCATATTGATTTACTATTATAACTCCACCAGCGGTCCATATTGACTTACTATTATATCTTCAACCAACGGTCTGAAAAATTAGCACATCTCCTCATGGAATAATATTGTACCCAAATACCCGAATGCACAATACTAGAGTGAATAGTAACCGGGTGAATAGTAACTCGTGAATAGTAACTCGTGAATAGTAACTCGTGAATAGTAACTCATGAATAGTACTCCGACACAAAAAGTGTCCCGAATACCCGATTGAACAATATATCATATTATGCAGATGATACTGTAACAATAATTGAATCAATAATATGAGAGATATGATGCAACAATTACTGTAGCAATAATTGAGTATAACTGAGTGACTTCTCACGTAAGCATCAATAATCAATACCGTAAGTGCTATCAGGCAACCACGCCAGACATCGCATTTTTAACACCGGGTGTTTCAATAGTTAACAGTAAAACTTCCGCCATTATTTTCATAAAGTATTTTTGTCGTTTTCTCTATCTGACAATAATTCTGTTGTGGGGTCCACCAATGATTGTACCGTCGTACGGATATTCCCCAACAAAAAGAATATTCCCCAACCAATCGAATATTATACAACCACTTGCTTACTTTGCAAAATTTGTAAATATTACCTACAACTATAACATTACATCAAATCAACACCATAATATAAAAAAAATTATTTCGAGAAAATTAAATCTTTATTCATAAAATTTGCGGTCTCACAATCTCCCCTCTTTATAAAATTTCGCCCTCGAAATTTACATACGTACCTGGTATGCCGAAGAGGTGAGGATACCTTGACTTCATTTCAGATTCTAATTCTTAAGGTATAACCTTTGAGTGTTGAATACGATCCTTCTTATCTAAGATATTAACACGTATCTCCTCATACGTTAAATCTTCTGCTATCTCGTCCGGTTCTAAATTAATAATGTGGTTCGGGTCGTCCACATATTTACATAGCATCGATACATTAAAAACGTTATGAACACGCGACATACTTGGCGGTAAAACGAGTCTATAAGCCACACTTCCTATTCGATCAAGGATTTCAAATGGGCCAATAAAATCGAGGGTTGAGATTTCCTCTCTTCATCGATTCTTGCTTCTAGAATAACGCCCTCTTGAACCTTCTTCTTCACATTCATCAGCTCTAAGTATGTAGCTTGAGCAGCTTTAACTTTATCGATTCAAGTCTATTCTAATCGTATATTTGTTATCTTCACGTGGATCCCTAGAGTCTTTAACTCTATCTCCATCATTTGTAAGTTATACTAAATGAGTCTTTGTGTTAACAACATCACACTCATTACGCGATACGATCTTCTACTCAACGCCAACCACTACGCTCATTTTTCCCACGATGATATTGAATGGTACGATCGTAATCTTCAATAGCTCGAGCCAACGTCTTTGGCACATTACACGCTCGCTTTAGGTGAAGAAAATATTTGAGGGTTTTAGAAATGGGTGTTGTATTAGGGTTAATACAAAATTTGATTTCACGCCTAGGGGTAAGGCTAAGAAGAATTCAAGAATACGTCAGGAAATTTATTAACAATAGAAATATCATTAAAAACTATGACTCTCATCCAAGACTTGGATAGCACGTCACATTGATACCTATCAACTTGTCACCGCTATTCACGACATTGCCTACGTAAAGTCGGGCTTCTGCATTCCACACAAAAAAAGTCAACAACGAAAGGATCGGGGCTCTTAATTTATGGCTTGATATAACAATGATTGACTTTAGTGGTTTGGTTACTTTGAATTCGCATAACATGTTGGTTAGAGTATGAAAGCTAAACAACCTTACAAAAAGCATGATGAGTAGTTAACCAATCGTTTCCAAAAATCACATCAAAGACAAGTATTTTCAAAGAGATAAGATCGACAAGTAACGTGAAAGTGTTGATTTGAAAAAGATTTATAAATAGTGGAGGTAACGAAGGTTTCTCCCAATTGAGTTTAAATAGATATATCAAAGTCTAACTTCTCTGGAGTTAACTTCAAACATTAAACACAACTAGGTGCAATAAAAGAGTGAGTAGAACCGGTATCTAACACGGTATAGACTTTGCAAGAGTTTATGACTAACATACCCGTGATAATTTTATTCAGGTTCCTCGTCACGAAAAAAAAAACGCTCTCTCTTAAACTACGGCTTTTGGCTTATGCGGACATCCTTTGGTGCCTCCATCCTAGCTTTAACTTGTCTTCGATGAACGACAAAAAATCGGGCTAAGTGACCTTCTTCCACAATTATAGCATACTTTGACTGACATCGCGCAATTTGGACCGATGTGTCCTCCCTTCGCATTTGAAGCATATGATAGGTGGTCGTTCTCCTCCTTAACAACAACGGGTCTTTGGTCTTTGGCGCCTTCCATCATTGTTGAATCTCCTCTTCTTGAAATGTCCATTCTTATTGTTTTGACCATGATTACCACCGAAGTGGTTACCATTTCTGGCATGTTGATTCCCTCCATGCTTATTGTCACCGCTTTAATGACTATTATCACCGGTATTATCGTTTTTCTGGCTGCTCTCTTTTGGTTGCTTTGACTCGTTATCGCGCCCCACTAACTGAGCCTTATTTACAATATCTGAATACAAACACAGTTTATGAGAAATAAGATATTGACGTATCTCCGGCTTCAAACCTCTTAAAAACATCCGCGTCATTCTCTCTTCATTATCAACCAAGTGGGGACGCAAATCGGGACAACTCTCGGCAAACTTGGCTTCGTCTCGACACACCTCCATGTTGTTTTGCTCCAACTTGATAAATTCCACCTCCTTCATGTGTGACGAATGCTTTCGTGAAAGTACTTGTCATTGAATGAGATCTTGAACTTCTCCCAAGACATCTTGAAGTGCGCCAGTCAAGTACGTTTATAGATTCCCACCGGTGATCTCGCCTTTTCACGCAACATAAAGGTGGCAAAGGGAACCTTTTGCTCTCGGAGCATCCCAAGACATCAAATATCTTGGTGATCTGCTTTAACCACGCCTCTCGCCTTTAAGTGGTTCTGGTTTTCCCAAAAACTCCGGTGGTCCCAGCTCCTTGAATTGCTTAGCGGTGACCAACCGTGGGTTGCCATTGTTTCCTCCTGCATTATGAACAGGAGCCGCTTTTGCCTGATGTTGCATGAATTCTAAAAAGCTCCTAAACGTACCGTCATTCATCAATTGATCAGTGTTGTTGTTTATAGGAGGATTATCGCCATCTTATTGCACATTGTCCTGATTATTGATCTGTGGAGAATCAACGGTCTCCTGTGCTCCATTGTTATTCTCAACATTCTTGGATGTCATTTTCAAATGCTGCCACAAAACAAAAGGTTAATTGACATGTAATATATTATCCCTATATTCTGACCGACCAATTAAATACCAAAAAAACTTAGGTAGGTCATACTAGCGAAGGAATTCCCCTTCTCTCCCCTCCTAGTTCTATTCTCACATCCTAGCCAGGGATCATATCCCTAAGCTTTGATACCAACTGTGATGCCCCCAAAATTAGGTATACATCACCCATCTTGAGTCACCAGATACATGGTATAGAATTTAAATATAACTTAATAATACAACTGTCGTGTACAATACGACAAAACATAAACTGTGAGTTTGAATACAAATATTGTCTACTAGAGATTATACAAACTCAAAAGGAGTCCTCATTACAATTATTATAACACTATTTCACGAATAAAGAGGACTACTAATGCACCATCTAGGATCATCACTCGCTCCCCGATTAGTCCCAGCTACGTTCTCATTTCCTGAAGAGAACAGTGAAAGAAAGGGTGAGCTCAACTAACCCAGTAAGAAATATTATGACTAAGATAATGCAGAATAATTTATCGCTAGCCTTTAATAGTGTTAAACTGATAAAATATAATAACTATCAAGTTTAACTGCAGCGGAACAAGCAATCCATTAGAAGAGTCAAGTAGGGAATAAAATCTACTATCTTCTATGATTTAAAAGGTTTTTCATCACTTTTATCGTTGGGACTCAGCTTAATAAATAATCAACATCATCGAATCACCCCTGCACTACGGCCAAGGATATTCTTTAGTATCATGACCACGAATTATCCATGCACTACGGCTTAAGATAATCATGTTTTTATCAACGGTCCTGATCATGCCATAAAACAATTCATCTTTGCACTACGACCAAAGAGAATCCATAGCCATAATCATACCAAAAACTGCCCATCAATGCACTACGGGCCAATGAGGACTTTTTCCACATCATTTGTAACATTACTAAGCATGATTACACCGAATAATCTCTGGTCATAATCATACCAAGTCCATCTATGCACTACAGCCACGATGACTTTCAACAAAATATAAATATGAGGATGATGACAATGATATAAGAATTCAATAAAACAAGTTCAAGAATTAATTTATCCAGAACTAATAACGCTCAAATTGTCAACATGATACTACTTTGTAGAGTAAAATTCAAGAATGCTCGTAAGAATATTTCCATGAAAAGATCTCGGATGAAGCGCAAATATCAAAGATATTCCACTAATTTCATGAGTATAGAAGTCAAAGTTTTAACCAACCGAATATAATAAAGAATGGAATAACAAAAGAAATCACCACGCATGTGATAGATCAAGATGCAAAAGTTATTCCAATGTAATAATAAAGGATTGAACCAGTCCGGCCAGAACGCATGCGCATGTAATTAAAATGAATAATAACTAATGGAACCAGTCCCAAGGAACGCATGCATACATGATATTCCGATAGAATAATAAATAATGGAACCAGTCCCACAGAACGCATGCATGTGATATTCCGGCGAATAATAAATAATAGAACCAGTCCCAAGTAAAAGCATTGCATGTGATATTCCGAACGAAATAATAAAGAACAAAATATTTGAAGAATATCACCACGATAGGGTAGCTCAGTATACTGAGTTATTCCAACGTAATAATAAATAATGGAATAACATAAGTTCTCTTCATGAGTACAACAAATAACATCCTTACCGTAAAAAGAAAATCAATATAAGAGTAGAGAAGTAGCAGAATACTTTTCTATAGGTTCTCTTGTAATTCTCTCTAGAGTTTCAGTGAATTTGTAAGAAATAATGAAGGAATGAGCTTCTATTTATATGAAAATGGAATGAATAGTAACTAATTCATGAACGGTCCAGATTGATTTACTATTAAACGGACGGTCCATATTGGTTTACTATTAAAACTTAAAACAACGTTCCATACTTGTGACGCCCCCAAAATTAGGTATACATCACCCATCTTGGGTCGCCAGATACATGGTACAGAATTCAAATACAACTTACTAATACAACTGTCGTGTATAATACGACAAAACATAAACTGTGAGTTTGAATACAATTATTGTCTACTAGAGATTATACAAACTCAAAAGGAGTCCTCATTACAATTATTATCACACTATTTCACAGAATAGTGAGAACTACTAATGCTATCCTCTGAACCATTACTCCGCTCCCTGACTCGTCCCAAGCCTATATTCTCATTTCACTCAAGAGAACGGTGAAAGAAAGGGTGAGCTCAACTAGCCCAATGAGAAATATTATGACTAAGATAATGCGAGAATAAATTATCATTAGCCTTCAATAAAGGTTAAACCGATAAAATATAATAAACATCAAGTTTAATCTGCAGTGGAACCAAAGAATCCATTAAAAGAGTCAAGTAGAAAATAAAATCTACAATCTTTTATGATTTAAAAGGTTTTTCATAATCATTATAAATTTGAGACTCGACAATAAATATTCCACATCATCGAATCACCCCGCACTACTACTGACCGAGGATATTCTTTAGTATCACGACCACAATTATCCATGCACTACGGGCCAAGAATATTTGTGTATTCATTAATGGTCATGATCATGCCAACAATCATCCATCAATGCACTTTACGCCAATGATGACTTTTAATTTTCACATCATTTGTAATATTACGGTGATGATTACAATAATCAATAATCCTGGTCATAATCATACCAAGTCCATCTATGCACTACATGTGCCACACAGATGACTTTCAACATAATATAAACATAAGGATGATGACAATGATATAAGAATTCAATAAAACAAGTTCAAGAATTAATTTATCAAGGAACCAATAACATCTAAATCTGTCAACACGACTTCGCTTTGTAGAGTAAAATTCAAGAATACTTAGAAGAATATTTCCATGAAAGGATCTTTGGATGAAGCGCAAATATCAAGGATATTCCACTAATTTCATGGAGTATAGAAGTCAAAGTTTTAACTTGAATGAGTATAATAAATAATGGAATAACAAAAGAAATCACCATGTATGCGATAGAGATGCGCAAAGCGAGTTATTCCAACAGAATAATAAATAACGGAACGGTCCCATAAAACGCATGCATGTGATATTCCAACGTAATAATAAAGAATGGAACCAGTCCCACGTAAAACACATGACGTGATGTTCCAAATGTAATAATAATAAAGATTTTAACCAGTCCGGTGTAAAACACATGCATGTGATGTTCCAACAGTAATAATAATAAGATTTTAAACCAGTCCGGTGTAAAACACATGAGCAGGATGTTCCAACAGAATAATAATAAGATTTTAACCAGTCCGTTGTAAAACACACGCATGGATGTTCCAAATGAGATAATAGAAGAATGTCACCAAGTATAGGGTAAACTGCATATACAAAAGTTATTCCAATAGAATAATAACCAATGGAATAACAACGATTCTCTTCATGAATAAGAAAGAATAACACCCTTTACTTTAGTAGAGAGATTGAATCTTGCAGATGTAGTAATAGTATCAATACTCTTCTTCTTTCTCTCTTATTCTCTATACTTTCTCTCTATAAGCTTGAATGAATTAAATGAAAATAATGAAGCACTAGGCCTCTATTTATAGAAGATTTCTAGCTTAAAGACCCGCCATGAAAAGGCAAGTGGCTTGACGGTAGTGATGTGAAAAGAAAAGTGGTTTGACGCCTGTAATGTGAAACGACAATTGGTTCGACGCCTGTAATGTGAAATGACAAGTGGTTCGACGCCTGTAATATGAAACGGCAAGTGGTTTGACGTCTGGTAAAGGTAATTACTATTGACGAAGGTAATTACTATTGACGAAGAGACTCTTAGATGATGACATATGGCCCCCCCCCATAAAATAACCAAACTTACCACAAACGTCTCATAACAGACTCTTTATATACATCAAGGATTGAATAAATATTACCATAAATCATTTTATTTTTAATCAACACATAATTAATCCTTCAAAAATTATTAATCATTTATAACTTGTCATCTCAATTATTGATTTAATAATATAACATATTATCTGAGATGATCTGGTGACAATAATTGAATCAATAATATAAGAGATATGATGCAAGAATTCTTGTGAGAAATAATTGAGTATAGTTGAGTGACTTCACGTAAGCATCAATAATTAATACCGTGTGCTACTATGCAACCACGCCAGACATTCTTTGTACTTTTACTACCTGGTAGTTCAACGAGTTTTAACGGTAACACCTCCGCCGTTATTTTCATAAAGTATTTTTGTCCTTTTCTCAATCCGGCAATAATTACATTGCGGGGTCCACTAATGATTGTCTTGAGTAAATATTTAATATTCTCCGAACAAAAAAGAATATTCCCCACCAAACGAATATTTTATAACAACTTGCTTTACTTTGCAAAATTTATAAATATTACCCACAACTATAACATTATATCAAATCCATGACATAATTTTTAAATAAAAATATTTCGAGAAAATTAAATTTTTATTCATAAAATCAGAGGTCTCACAATACTGATTTACTATTAAAACTTTAAACCAAATGATCCATATTAATTTACTATTATAACTCCACCAAAGGTCCATATTGACTTACTATTATATCTTCAACCAACGATTCAAAAAATTAAGACATCTCCTCATGGAATAATATTGTACCCAAATACCCAATACACAATACTAGAGTGAATAATGCTTAGGGTGAATAGTAACTCGTGAATAGTAACTCGTGAATAGTAACTTCGTGAATAGTAACTCGTGAATAGTAACTTATGAATAGTAACTCGTGAATAGTAACTCATGAATAGTACTCAAACACAAAAAGTGTCCCCAATAATTCGATTGAACAATATATCATATTATGCGGATGATCTTCAGAACAATAATTGAATCGATAATATGAGAGATATGATCACGACAATTCTCAGTAGCAATAATTGAGTATAACCGAGTGACTTCTCACGTAAACATCAATAATCAATCCGCAGGTATCTTTCTTTATGCGACCAGCGATATTCTTGTACTTTTACACCGGGTGTTTCAACAGTTAACAGTAAAACTTCCGCCGTTATTTTCATAAAGTATTTTTATCGTTTCTATATCCGATAATAATTACATTGTAGGGTCCACCAATGATTGTCTTGTCGTATTTGGATATTCCCAGATAAAAGAATATTCCCAGACCAATCGAATATTATACAACCACTTGCTTACTTTGTAAAATTTGTAAATATTACCCACAACTATAACATTACATCAAATCAACACCATAATATAAAAAAAATTATTTCGAGAAAATTAAATCTTTATTCATAAAATATGGGGTCTCACACACCTCGTCGACGACACCGAGGGACGAACCTCGGTATCTTTGGTCGTCCATGTAAGCGATTACCACTTCTGATAATTCGGTGGATGTCGTTTCCCCGGTGATAAGCTTTAATATATTACGTATTATTTCTATCGGTTATTGCAAAACACAATTCACATAACACATATTGTTATACTTTTTACGTAGTATATACTAGACCCGGTGGCTAAGCACACCCTACACGTGATTTGTTTGACGCATCTCCCGAGAGTGCATGCGATTCGGTCGAGATATGTGATGCGATGCCACTTTTATGCAGAGGCCGTCGTCTCATGGGAGTTCCACGTAAGTTAAGCATATTATCACTACATAGTTGTATTGGGATGACTAAATCAATTGTTCTTAATTTTAAATAATCTTTTGTTATATGTTTATAATCGATTTGACCCGAACATCTCTCAGTCAGCTGGCGATGATGTGATTGAGCATCACGTCGCTCCGAATTACTCTAGATGGCTGTATGAGATGCGACAGAAGGCAGCCCGGGACCACCATCAGAGATCATCAGCCCCGCATAGTCTCCGATTTAGCCTGGGAGGCTATGTGTGCGCACTGGGAGGCTGATGACTTCAAGAAAAAATGAAATCTGGTGAAGAAGAAGAACGTGGTCGACTCGGATAAGACACACCACTGATTCTCAATCGTTCGAGGAGGCGAAGACTATAAGTGCGTTGTATTTAGTTATTTATGTATCAAGTTCTCACATAAATACTTAAGACCTATTTTATGATTATTTGTATTAGGCATTGGGGAGGACCTTGGGCCGAGATCCTACCATTCTGTAGTTTTGGGATCGGCGCTTTGCGCCAAGGACGAAGCGTGCTTTGTCTCGAGCGACTTTAGCTATATCTGGGTAAAACTCATCTTACTATTTATCTTTTAATAATATTCAATCGTAACTAAAATGATATAATTAACATACGTATACGAAATACATTACAGGATTTCAGAGGCTTCGCGTATAGCTGAGTTGGAGACTATTAAGAGGGTTACGGTAGTTAGATTACGCCACCCTCTTCCCGATATTGTATTAGATCGGGATGAGGAGCTGAGACTATGGGTCGCGTCTCGGGATCCCCTACTAGCGATGCAATGAGATATCGAGTGTTGGGTCTACCGAGGATACCCGCATATACACTTTCTGGAGGTAATATTTTTTCATGTTTCACGAAATTATCCGAATTTATCACATTATATAAATTATTATTAGTAATCAATTTGTATCTCTTTATAGGCTCCAACCGGCCTTGACTCCGAGAGCACATGTCGGACCATCTCATACACGGCATCGGCTTGGATGACGATATCTTTCGGGTGATAGGGGTAGTGTCGAATAGGTTCCATATCGATCCGGTCTTTCGGCGTCGTGATTGCCTTCAATTCTCGTCTTCATCAGATTGCTTGCTCGAGATATTATAGCGAGGGCCTCTGCAAAGAGTACGAGATTACCACGGGAGCAGTTCGATGCTTGGAGCGCCGAGAAGCTCCGGATGGTGATTACCCTCTTAGAGGGTGATTTTCGTCCGCCCCCACCTACTCAGGTATTCTTATTGTTTATGTTTTTCAATTAAGGCTAGTTTGTTAATTCTCACATATATATATACGGACTAATGATTTATATCTTTGATTCTATCAACAGGGTGGCGATGGCGACCAGGCTGGCGACGATGAGCAGGAGCACGAGTCTGATTTCTATACACCAGAGCAGCGTCGTTCACCTCCGCCCGATGATGATACTTTTACTAGTTTATAGTTCATTTGTATATATTCATGTTATTGTAGAACTTTTGTATATATTGTATTGTCTAATTAAGTCTCTGTACAACTTTTGTAAATTATATTGTTTAACATTTATGGAACATTAAACTATATTTGTAATTGGTTAGCTTATAATACGTTTTGGTGGATATTTGAATGTGAATGATAATGAGTTGAAGATTATGTTTTAGTGCTACGTTGCATATTTGAATGTGAGATACAGGTTTATATTATTGTGTATTGGGTTGTGACAAAGTTACTGTACATTAATGGGTTTAAACACACAGAAACCCGAACTTTTAAAATTTGCAATTTAAAAAAAGGATAGTTAATTCCGACGGAATAGGGTATTTGCGACGGAACTTCCCTCGGACTTAACAAATAAGTAATTTTTAATAAATACCGAAATATCCTAATTTCAGTCGAACATACGTTATCTTCGACATAACGTATCCGTCAGAACACACTCTACTTAAACGCAAAATTCAAATGAAGTTAATAATTAGCCAATTTTAATGAATAGTGGGTTATTTTATTTTTCAGTCGGACATAAGATACTTCCGAGGGAATACATCCGTCGAAAATAGGTAATGTTATATTCGACGAAAAGTTTCGTCCTATATATTATGTCGAAGATAGTTAATGTTCGACGCATACGTTTTGATATCGTTAAATCGAGGATAACGAATTTTCGACATAATTTTTGACGGATCTTATTTTCGACGCGAATATTTACGACCGAATATCTGACGGATATTTTCGTCAGGAATAATATATTTTCGACTGAATAGGTGTATGTCCGACGGAATAATCCGTCAGACTTAAGCTTTTTTCTTGTAGTGATGAGATGAAATATTTTATATAATAACTTTGATGAAGTGAATTATGAAAATAAATTTGATTCAGAGATGCATAGATGATAAATGTTATGATTTAGGGAAATAATTAAAGTAAGAAGATAGAAATATTTTAATTATTCCGTATTTTATTAAGTATAACATTGAATAATAATATAAAATCAATAATATAAAATCAGAAATTAGATGTATCGTTAACGACCGAATTCGGGAGTTAATTGTATGAACTTTGGGGCGTTACACTGCTCATCTAGGGCACTCGAATCGCGTCTCACTCTCTGCCCTGACCCAAAGCCCCAAATTGCCTCTTTCGCCTCCAATTAACCTCTCCCCGTCTACGCCTCCGCTCTACTGTACATCAATCTACTGGTTTCTTGTTGAATCGTTTTGTTAATTATGCCACATCTGTCGCAGCTCTGACGAAGGAGGCGGCACCGTCGCCACCGAAATCGACAAGGAAAGACGGAAAGAACACGGATGACTTCACTAGAGCTGGCGCGATTGGGTAGGTGTGTCAGGTGATTGGTGTTGTTGTTGACATTAGGTTTGACGATGGGTTGCCGTCGATTTTGACGGCGTTATATTTCATCTTTGCTTAGAAATGATTTTGATTTTACTAAGCTTGTTCGTATTTGTACTTTAAATTATTAGGACGACAAGGCCAAAGCCGTTGAGATACTCGTGAATGATTTGAAAGTGCTCTCTACGTTCAATGAAGATTTGTATAGAGAAATCACTCAGTTGCTAACACTTGCCAATTTCAGGCAACATTTTCTTTTGTTTTGGAAGTATACTGCGCAATAGCAAATTATATTTCGGAATTGTCCTTCTCTCTTTTATTTGGTCAGAAAAACTAGAGACGACCACTTCAGATCTCTAAAATTGTCATTTTTCGGGTCCTGAAGCTTTAATTTGTTATTGTCTGCTCCTGAAGCTTGAAATTGTCATAATCTGAAATTTTGATAACCTAAAAATTCAGCCAACTTATCTATTTAATACATTGATTTGGTCTAGTTAAGGTAAGTTTTTTTTTCTTGAGGTATTTAATTCTGGTAAATACTGCATATCATGAAATTTCTAATACTAGTGGCGCCAATTGGCTCTCGGAGACGGAGAAATAACAAGAAACTAATATACTTGAAAAAGCTTATAAAGTGAGAAATTTGAGATTTGTTTTGTTATGATGTTATATTCAATAACCAAATAAATTTACTGATGCGTTGCATTAGTTATAAGAATTTGACTCAATTTAAATCATACTTTCTGTGGTAATGCTTCTCATCATTTAAAATAACTTTATTTAGTCAAAGTTGTTCAGCTTTTTTGAAGTAATCTATGTTCTATGATGTCAGGGAAAATGAGTAAATATCTAAGTATGTTGACACAAAAACAGCTCGTGGTATAATATACTGGTAGAGCTTAAGAAACTAATTGAACCAAATCCTCTTTTCCGCGAGAAGCTTGTGTTTCCTACGCTAAAGTCATTAAGACTGCGTACTCTAATTAACCAAAGGTATGCTTGCTTGTTACTAGAGAAATAAGCATTTGGGAGAGAACACAGTGAGGACTATTGCTATAGATAGGACTGAGGAGCTTATTAGGGGTAAGAAAGTCCTTGATACCGGCTCTCCTTTCATTGTAAGCTATTTTTCTCTCTACATTTATATATATTTATATAATATTATACGAATTTCGTATAGACAGATCACTTTGTTTATAGGTAGAAGTAGTGGATAACCTACCACTTAAGCGTTAGTGATTGGGTTTTGCTCTTTGAGATTTGGTGGGTGATATTGTCGATGCTACTATTATTGGTTTTAATTTGGAGGTCCATTTTTCATTTTTAAATTATTATTATTTATTCTAAATCTCAGGTGTTATTTTACTGTGTTCTTGATACTCTCTAATTAGTCATCATAAGCTATTCTCTAGTGTATTTATTTATTACTATTTAATTTTTAATTTGTAGTGGTGCCTTGGTGTATATGAGTTATCTTTTCATGAGGGTTGTGAAATCCCCATAACATTTTGAATTTCAGAAAGCTACATGATTATTTGTTAAGGGTTAAGAAGTTGATTCATTTAGTTATGGTACAGTTCTTTGTATATTTTGCCCTTATTTTGTGGTTTTGGCGGTTTCCTGTTGCTGCCATATCTGAGCAACTTGTGCAGCCCTTTGGTAATACATTCATGTCCCTCTTACTTTAGTTTTTGAGACTGTTTCTGTTCTGCTTATAAAACAAAATTCCATTCAAATGTTTGGGGGTTCCGATTAAGTTCATTTCCCTAACACTTTGATCTCATGTCCAGATATATAATGCTAACTACCTTGTGACTGCAATACTTAAATTTGTTTGACTAGTGATAAACTGTCAGACACTATAGTATGAAAACCACAATTCTGAATTTTTAATAATAATTTAAGAAAATAACTGCAGTTGTCTTGATATAACGGAATCCATCTTTTTCTGCAGGGAGGATTCTATCTTGGAGAGCTGGAGGTCCTTTGAATGACAATGTTATGGTAAATAGAACTAGGAGTTGCAATTTTAGTATGATTCAGTTATTCACTTTTTTTGTTTGTGGTTTACTAGCTGCTGAGTCATTCAATTCTGGTAGGGACTAGATGTGGGAAAGAGTGGGAGTGGGAGTGGGAGATTGGATTCTCTTGCTCGAGTTATTTAGTAGGGTAGGGGGTCCTGTATGCATAATGTTTTAAATCAGAATTGATATATTTATGAGTGGATGTCTAGATGAAAACATGATAGAGTATCAACACTAGTAAAATATTGAAACTTCACATCCATATTTTCCCTTTCACCCCTTCCGTTGTGCACGTCTTTAGTACTATTGTTTTTATATTTTTAAGAATGAGCTGGGTTCGTTCTGGTGGAAAAATGCGTATCTTACTTCATTATTAGAATAGATCAGGATTTTATTAGTTAACGGTAATTTAAGAAGGAGAGGTTATAGGAATGAAAGTGTCTGCACATTGGTCATCTCTATAATTTGTATGTTTGACATGCTTGTGCTTTGATATACACACAAGTGTGTATGCATTCATTCATTTATTTAAAGGGTAATTTAGAAGTTGTTCATTTGGATTTTTGCATAATGATTTAGTGGTTTGTAACACATGGTATAGGGTGCTCAATTTATTATAGGTATGTGAAAATTACTCTTTCTGTTGTCTCTACCTAATGTACTTATTTATTGACTGAGTACATATGATTATGTTTTTCAGTTACCCGTTGCACTTAGAGTATTTGGGTATGAATGTTCTAAATTGTAAAAGGAAAGCAAGAAGAGGAGTGGATCAATGTCAAAACTCCGTACTTGGAGAGAAGTTAATGAATTATTGGGATGGTTCTACATGCATATATATATATATATATATATATATTATGACTTTTGACTTTTGATTAAAGATGTTATATACAAATACTTTAATAAATATGAATGAATGAGTTAATCGTATGAATGGTTTAACATTGTTCGCTTTTGGTGTCTGCAAGTTTATATATATTGTTCGCTTTTGGATTTATGTTCATTTGTAAGTTGTTATTGGTGATTGGCATTGTGCCAAATATTTTTTTTATATAAAAAAAATGGAACATTTTAGACACGGTGAAAAATCGAAACCAATGTTCGCGTTTTTAGATACGGTTTTTAAAATATTCGCGCGACAAACCAATTATAAACGTAGGTCACGGTGTTATGACTACCACTGTGTCCAATACCTATATATATTTTCTATCGGTTATCATTTTAGTCATGTGGTGAAATTAGATACGGTTTAAAGAATGAAATCGAAATGGTGGAATCACCATTCACCGTGACAAAATTTGTCACGCAACCTATAGACACGCAACATGTGAAACAAAAACCCGTATCTAAAAGCAAAAAGTCACGGTTTAAAATCGCATCGAAAACTATTTTTGTACCAATGTTATGAACATCATGATCTATTTACTCTCCTAATTGATTGTTATTTCCATTGCAATTATAGATTTAAAATTTGTTTTTCATTATTTTCACTATTGAAGACTAAAGATAATTTATACTTCATTATCTTAGTCATGATATTCTTTACTGACTATTTGAGTTCATCTTTTTCTTTTTTATTCCATTGTTCTTCTCAAGAAATGAGAGTGTAGTTGGGATTAGCCGGGGTGTGGAGTGATGGACCGTGATAGTTTCTATAATTGTCTTCACCATGTTGTAAAATAGTGTGACAATTATTATGTTGAGGACTTGTAATATGTGTTGTCATAATTTATACGACATTGTAATAATTTTAGTATGGATATTGTCGTATTATCTACGACACTGTATTAAGAGAACGTATGATTGTGGTATGTATTTTAGTGATCCAAATTGGGTTGTGTGGACCCTATCTTGCTATCATGATGAGTCTGTCAATTTGGGTTTCTTTTATCTTATTTACCCTAAGGCCTAAACCATCTATCAGCTCCAATTGTCTTAAGTGAGAGATTGTTGAAGTTGATTTAGAGTTTTGTGATTTTTCTATGTTTTCGAAACAGTGCAGTTAAATTATTAGCATTTGTTCAGAGAGGCCAGGTTCTTGTTTTTCATGATGATGTAGATGACTAGATATACTTGTAACTTGGATTACAATATTTGCAGTTATCATATTTCCTTAGAACTTGAGAATTACATAAACATGCAAGCCACATTTCTCTGTCAAGTCTATTTATTAAATGCAAGAGGGATAATTGTTGTTTGTTTATTGGTTCATGCAACTTTGATTAAATTGGTATATTTCAATTTATTGAATCGAAAGTGTCAAATTTAGATATAAATTTTACTTTGAAGTAGGGTGTGACCCTTACAATAAAATAATCCACTCTACTTTCACATTTCTCTGTTTTGCTAAAATTCATGTAAAATTAAAGAAAATAAGAATTTTTGGTTGTGGTTAATTTATTTATTTGTTTTATTGACTCATTGGTTAGTTTCATGTGATTCATGTGTCAATAGTAGTTCCTTTTATGAATACATAACCCACAAACATCATGAACGTAAAAAAGAATCTGTACCAAGATGAAAATCTTGCCTAGCTCAAAGGCATCATCCATAACATAGCAGAATTTCATACATTTGCAGCTAAAGAGTGAAGTTCTTGCTGGTAAGAATTAACACAAGCATTCACATTTGAATTTGAACATGTGTATAATGTTAAATGGGACTGACATGCTCTTTAACTTAAAAAGAATATGGGGACTCTATTGAGGCATGTATAGCATATCAGTATGTAATATTAAAACAGATGTGCTGTCACATGTTGTTTGATTGTGCTGCACTTGCAATTGGGTTGTTGCCTTGTTGGATCTTATAATATACTTGTGCTGATTGCAATTAGGTTGTTGATGTTGTAATTTCAGATGCTTTTTGCTCCTTGTGCTGATTGCTGTTGGATGTGGCTGTTGCTGACTTCTTGTTGCTGACTTCTTGTTGCATGTTGTTGTACTGTTGGTTGTTGGCTGTTGGCTGTTGGCTGTTGGCTCTTGAGTCTTGAGTCTTGAGTCTTGAGTCTTGGCTATTGCACAAGCACACTGCTGAGTAGCTGTTGTCTGCTAGTGCCTAGTAGAATAAATTCTTGTAGATGTAGGGTGCTAGACTGCTAGCTGTTTTGTTCAAGTCATAAACTTTGTTAAGGTTTTAAGGACAATTATTTTGTTGGCTTGTTTCAAGTTATTTTACTACTGGATAGTTACTATGCATCAACTACTGTTGCAATAATTGAATAAAACTGAGTGACTTCTCACATAAGCATTAATAATCAAATAATTGTACAATACCGTGTGCTACTGTGCAACCACGCGTATTACTGTACTTTTATTACCGGGTATTTCAATAGTTTAACGGTAAAGTCTTGTCGTTATTTTTATAAAAATGTTATTTCTGTCGTTTTCTATATCCGACAATCATTCCGTTATGGGGTCCACCAATGATTCTGTCGTCGTACAAATATTTCCTCATAAAACGAATATTCTCTGACCAAACGAATATTTTATGACAACTTGTTTACTTTGCAAAATTTATAAATATTAACCACAACTATAATATTATATCAAATCCACGCATTATTATTTAAAATAACATTTAGAGAAAATTAAATTTTTATCCATAAAAGTTGTCCTAAACCCAGATGCTTAAAATTAGCCAAATTTAGATTTATAATCTAAATCGATTAAACTGGTATACCGAATCAGTTTACCGGTTCGGTATCGATTTTTACCTAATAAATATCGAAAATTAATATAATTATTATTTTTATAATTATTGTTATTTTTATTAATATTATTTTTATTATTATAATCATTATTTTATTATTATTAATAATTATTTATTAATAATAATAATAAAATTAGAATACCGGTATATACTGAACCATAAAAATTCTGTATCGAAATTGGTATGTATCGGTTTTTTTGTATCGAAATCGGACCGAATGGTTTGATCCTATCCAAAAAATTAAAAAAATTGGAAAAATCAGAAATTATGCTCACCCCCCTCACAACTCACGAGTGCAGCCTTGTAGGTAAAGTTTCAGTCCAAATCTCTTGAATACGTTAGAACGATGTCGTCGGGAATGATATAGTCTCGATTGACACGTAAGTGAGAATATTCAACAACAAAAAAAGTCTGCCGTTAAAGAAATTTGTCCTAACCTATATGCCACGTGGACTTCATACGCGGAAAGTCGGCTTGTAATTTCCTACCAAAAATGTTACTATTTCTTAAGTTGGCAAATCCGACGGTCTTAACTGCCTTAATTCGTTGGGACCCAGTTTCATTTACAATCGGACGGTAAAAAATGCCTGTGATCCACATTAATTAGATACTGCTGTCAAATAAGACATAGAAGTGAGTCAAGTGACCTCCCAAAATGCTAGTAGTCGTTATTTTACGCAACCGCCAAAGCAAAAAAAACCAATTTCATAATCATACGAATTTTAATACGATAAATTCGAATTTATTTAAGATTTTACGTTTCAAGGATTTTGTTCTTCTTCGATTTCCCGGAAAAAACAAATTGTTGGAAGAGATATCGATTGTGAGGTAAATTTTCTCAGTTTTCTTCAACAAATTCTCGAATCATTGTGGAATCGAAGAAGGCATTTTGCATTATTCGTCAGTGTGATTGATTTCTAGGGTTTTATGCCTTTTTTTTATCTATGAACAGTTGGAATTTACTTTTTAGTTGGATTGAGTTCATTGTATTTGGTGATTAAGTGATGTGAACCTAGTTTTTTTTGTTGCGAAAATAATTTTTTGATGTTTCTGTTTATATATTTTGTAGAAATTCTATTTTCGTATCCATTTGTATGCAGGACATTTAGAGCAGAATTTGGCATCTGATGATTTTATATTACAAGCTTTGTACTTTGATTCTGCGATAAGGGATGGTTGTAGTTTCTGTAATGCAACAATTTGATTTAACAAACTCTGTCTGAATAATTTGTGTCCTTTAGGAGGAGGATATGAGATGTACGAGGCTAATGCTACACCTTTATGGGGTATATACTTCATAAATGCTAGAGTTTTTGGTTTGATTGAGTGTGTATTGTTTCAGTAAAGATAACCTAAATACATGCTCCAAAATGCATATTGAAGTGTTCAGATTAGTTGAGCTTCTTCTGAATACAAGTGACTTAAGAAGATAAATGATCAACATAATATGATCTCGTTTAGTTACTTCATTAGGTTTTGCTAGGATGCTCAGATTAGTGAGCTTCTTCATTAGAATTCTCCCTATCCCTTTCTTCCTCACAAATTCTACCTTGTTTTGTCCATTCTTTATCTCTATGAACTCTGATTCAGTCTATTTCTATCACAAGTAATTAGAATGTTAGAATCAAGCTAGGATCATAGCTTTATTATGACAATGTGTGTTCTGTATTCAATCTAGCGAGACTCATATGCATTCCTTCATTTCTCTATGGCTTAAAGGATGTTGTTCTAGTAATTTGGGGTTTTTAGAAAAGCATGAGTTTTTGTTGTTTTACTAGAGACCTGTTGCTTATCAAATTTACATATCATCGGAGTGGAAGTGGTAAAATTCTTTGTCATCGCAGATTGGGGGTATGGACCAAAAGAATGCTAGGATTATTGGAGATATATGTCTATGACTTTCATCTTTTTCTGAATAGAGTTTTTCTTTTTGGCTTCTCTCTGGGCCTCTACCTCGCCTGCTTTCAGAGGTTGTCAATTTATGATATTTATAGGGATTGGAGGCTAACATATGCTTAGGGTTTTTTATTTTTCTCCTTGGCTTTATTAGAGGCCTCCTTGTATATTTCTTCTTTTTAATAAAACTTTGCTTCTATCTAAATAAAGTATTAATTTTAATATGTAAAAGTTAGTCCCTTACTAAATTAGAAACTTCTGTGAATAACCACTCTAAATTTTGATTAAAACTCATTTCTCTCTTACCAGTACTTCTTTACAAATTTTATTAATTCTTTGTTTTGTTATATAGAAGTTAAAGAATAGACCTTCTTAGCAAATGGTTTCTGGTACAAGTACCTAGTGATCCTGATGTGATAATGCTCAATATTGCCAAATAACTTCGCATGGATATGGGCATTAGCTGTTGAAGACAATTGAATGTCCCTTATCTTTGTAAAGATATGTGCATTGTGAAGTTGTTAATGCATTTTTAAATTTCTATTTTGTTTCCTTCATTTTGATGTTTTATGTTTTTGATATTAAAAGGCGTCGTCTCATTTTGTTATGCTGTCATATTTTTGTTGGCTATTTCCTTTGAATATATAGTTATTAAGTAGAGTAATATATATTTTGAGGTTAACATGATGCAGTTGTTAATACCACTTAATTGTTGCTATATTCTCCCATGTTTTGAAGGATTTTTGTTTTAACTAATTGCACTTTGTGTTATACAACATTTTTTTTAACTTTTGCTATTGTGCTACTTGGATTTGGATGATAATGATCTCAGTTGTATAAATTTTTTCTATGTCCATTGAAGGTTTCTTGGTCCTCCCCTTCCTTGATGCTTGCTTTCCATCTCAAGAAATTAATCTTCTACTGGGACTGTGCTGCTATTCAACGCATATTAGTGTTTTTGTTGTTGTTATTCATGAGATTATCAAAGCATCATTGAACCAAGTAGTCAAGCAGGTCTGCCTTAATTGTGATTTATATAAAAGTAGCAAATTGTCCATACAGTCAAACTACATTCAGGGTGAAGTTTCTGAAAGCATCTGCTCTTTGATGCTAAGTTTGGAATCAAGATTTGCATTCTCTTGAGTGAACTCGTTTCATTTTCACGTCTCAAGTAGTCTCATAAGTAGATTTTGCTAATGGAATGGCGAGGAGTTTTATTTTCTTTATGTTCCATTGTCACTCTGGTCGAATCCTCAGGCAGATTTGGGGCTTTGTTGTTAGTTAGTGTAAGTGGTGAGCGGACATTACTATACAGCTGGACAATATGCAGCGCTGGCATATTCGTACTTGTTGCCCTTATTCTATCCATGTATCTCATCTTTGAGCATTTAGCAGCCTACAATCAGCCTGAGGTTTGATTTTTCATTCTTATGCTTGAATTATCTTTTGATGCTCCTTAATTCTTTCACTTTCCAATTATATGTAGTGTTTTCTGAATTTATATCTTTCTTATGCTTACAACTCTTTCAACTAGTTTTTTCATTTCATTTGGGACTGATTAGTAGGATGGTTAATTATTTTCAGGAGCAGAAGTTTATGATCGGACTCATTCTAATGGTTCCCGTGTATGCAGTGGAATCGGTATGTGGAACCCCTTAGTATTATTTTAGGTTTTTATTTCTTTCTTTTGAAGTTGATTAAGATTGTCCTCACTCCTCAATAAAAGTTTTGACTGCTGCTCGCATGGAGAAAGAGAGAAATTAAAATAAAGTCATTAATAACGAGCATTTGTTGGTATTGGATCTTCTTCCCAAACTTCTACTTTTGCACGAATCTCTACTTTAGTTTCATGCACTATTATTGTAATTTTAGTCAAGAATAACTTCAACATGGGAGCTTATCCTGTGAATGTGTGTTTATTCCTTGCATTATCTGATACGCCAATTACCTCTTCATGAAATTCCTGGTTTCCAGTCTTCTTATCACCCCTGCATCAAAGGCATTTTTGACTTATCCAAGATTCAGTAAAACAGAGACTAAAACCCATCTAGTGTAGGATTGTTTATATTAAGGAGACTGTACGTATACTGTTGGGAGTACTTAGAACAACAAATCTCTGGTAGTTTGCTTTAAAATGTTAAATGTGCTTCTCACTATGGGTATGTGGGGTATTCATGCACTGTCGGGAGTAGTTAACATGACAAGTCTATGTTAACTTGCTACTTATAATAATGGTTGACATGTTACTACCAAAGAGTGTTAGTTCATTCTTGGGCTATTGCAGTATTTGTGATAGTTTGTAAATCCAGTGAAACTAACCAAGAAAAAGATTCTGTAATCAGAATTCAGACAATTCATGACTGTTTAGTGAAATTTGATTTACAGATTTGACAAATTATTTACTGAGTGAAATTTTTATATAAATTGGTTGTCCAGTTTTGTGTTTCTCCACTTTCTCCATATTTTTTTGTAAGCAAGCGTTGTCAACAATACAGGATATTAGGCTATACTTTCCTTTACTCACTTCAAGTAAGAAGTATTCATTTCTCCTAAATTTCTGTTTATCGTTTTAACTGATTTGCTTCTGCTTTGATGTAGGGTTATTAAGATGATATCTTCTATTCTCAACTCCCCTATCTTGCTAATAGTACTTCTGGGTATAATACAGCATGACAGTACTTTGTTGTGCCCAACTCTGATTTTAACCCATTTCACTTGGTGTAGCTTGTAATTGTCTTGATTGAGACTCAAACTAGTTAGACTGAATTAACTGTACGTCGTGATTGAACGTTATATCTTTTCTGCAACAGTTTTTGTCACTAGTGGATTCAAATGCTGCATTCAACTGTGTGATAATCAGGGACTGTTATGAAGCTTTTGCATTGTACTGCTTTGAGAGATATTTGATAGCCTGCATAGGTAAGCACACGTGACAGAACTTTTACCCTTTTTTTTTTGCCTATTATTTAGTGGTGGTCATTTTTACCTTGAAGTTGTTATTTGACAAGGAAGGTATCAGTAAATCTTTATCCTACTACTTATTTTATTAAATCAATAATACTTTGCTTTCTGTTGGAATTTGTATTGAGGAACACTTTGAAATCCTTGAACATTTATATTGTATGGAGTTTGAGTTAAGTTGATAATTTACTAATTTGACATCTGTTCCTGTTATCAT
The DNA here is from genome assembly GCA_020205605.1 of Panax ginseng. NCBI lineage: Eukaryota > Viridiplantae > Streptophyta > Magnoliopsida > Apiales > Araliaceae > Panax > Panax ginseng. The sequence goes on from CM035148.1 coordinate 36,290,903, forward strand.
AAATCCAATTATTACCGAGTGAAACACCTTTGGTGATAAAGCCATGTACATCAAATATATCTCTTTGTATCTCGTCACTAGTTGTGGTGGTAATATTATATCGTATAATTGATCTCTACCTATTGTGGTCAATTTCTATTGGTCCTAAATAATTTATCTACATTTCCTTTTCTAAATATGTGTGCCTTTTTGAGATTGTGAGGGTTATACATTCCACATTCCCGATATTCACCCAATTTATTGTTATTGGGGATATAACTTTCAGACTGGGATAGTTGCATGAGGTAGTTGTACTCATATAGGGAATAATTACTTTTGATGGTTAGAAGTATAGTGTTTGAAGACAAACTTATTCAACTAGTTAATCTTTAAGGCGATGCTTACCATTAGCCATTAAGGCAGTCTGGTCATCCTGAATAAGGCATATTATGTTGATATGTTCACAATCATAGGCCTTTTAAGTTTTCACCTTTGCTAATATTCATGCTTGCACGAGTTAATAGGTTCATATACTACTTTGGCATAGAGATGGTCTATATTGTGAAAAATAATTAATGCATAATCTTGTAGATTTATCTGGCCAGCATGAGTTACTTTGCTGTGGAGCACTTCTGCTTGTGGGTCTTGTATATTTATTAGATGATATCAAGAGTGCAGAAATGTTTTTTCTCTTTGCCACAGCTCAAATAAAAGATGTTGGTATCAAGCTACATATCATGTTGACGACAGTGGCCCTATGTTTATTATGATGAACGTTTGCTTGTGTGCATCATTTAAAAAACACTCCCTCTGTATCTTTAAAAATCAAACATTTTAAGGACAACTTTATGTTTCAATATTTAATCATCGCTAACTCAAAGTTATAAACCACCATATCTTCATGTCGTGTAAGCTCTGTATTTTAGATTGTAATTTTGGATTATTGCAAACTTTGTAGCTCAACTTTTTATAAGGGCTCATATTGGGATCCACCCCGGGAAAAAACACACATCCACCCAAAAAAGAAAGAAACGTAGGGACCATTAAACTGATGTGGATGTAGTATGATAGTGGACTTAGTTTTCCTTTTATTATACCGTACCTTTGATGGAACTTCAACCCTTTTTTATGATTTGTATTACTGCTTAAAGGTGGTGAGGAGATTACAATCAAATTTATGGAAAGTCAAAGCCTTATCAGTACCAGCATACCTCTTCTGGAAGAATCATATACCTATGGAAGTTCCCTTCCCGCTTAATTGCTTATTGAGGAATTGGCGTCTTGGTCCTGATTTCTATCAAGCCGTGAAAATTGGCATTGTTCAATATGTATGTACTCTTGTTTATATTAGATTTTCTTTCATTGTTCATTGTCTTTTTTAAAACTCACTTCCATTGTTCATAATGTCTACTATCCAGATGATTCTAAAGCTGATCTGTGCTCTGGTAGCGATGATCTCTCAATATTTTGGCGTTTATGGTGAAGGAAAGTTCGAGTGGGGATATGCGTAAGATTCTCTCTTTCTCTCTTCCCCTCTCTCGATCTTTTTATAAAACTCAGTAGCGGTAATTGCACTCCACGGTGTAGCTGTTCTAATGCTGTTTCTTTATCTTGTGCTAAACTGCTAATTTATGACGAATCCAGTGTCATAATAGTTCAGAGAATATATAATAAATTGTTCTTTTTTCAGTTTCTCTACTTTCCTATAATACATGAAAGGGGTCATTTGCATTGAAGCGCACATCAAATGTACCCTTTTGCTTTTGTTGTTGTGGTAATCTGTTATCAGCCCAGCTTGATGTTATTCCTGTATCTACATTTGTGTAGCAATATATAATTTTCTGTATCTTGTCATGGCTTCAAACTATGTCATTTGCTTGCAGCTATCCATACCTGGCAGTTGTTCTAAATTTCAGTCAGAGCTGGGCATTATATTGCCTCGTACAGTTCTATTCTGTTATCAAAGATAAGTTGGCACCAATAAAACCTTTGGCCAAGTTTTTGACATTCAAGTCCATAGTATTCCTTACATGGTGGCAAGGTGTGGCTGTCGCATTTCTTTTCTCAATGGGAGCCTTCAAAGGGTCCTTGGCACAGGAGTTGAAAACACGTATACAAGATTATATCATCTGCATTGAGGTATGCTACAATATCATCTATTGGATTTTGGTCATTTCCACCACAAAATAATACTACGTCCGTTCCAAAAGATAAGATCACTTGCCTTTGTAAAATACAAAACAAATATGAGATCATCTGCTTTTATAAAATATAACAGGAATTTTATAAAGATATTGGAACGGAGGAATCACATGTTTCACTTGAATAGTGCGTTGGTGATTAAAGAATCGGTACTAAATATGATCATCAACTAATTACACTTTGACACCATTTTTTAAGATTAGTTTTTTTTTGGGTATGTGTAGCAATAGTTGTTTCACTTATCCCTATAACATAATCTGTTTTAGTTATACACTTTAGACTAGCTGCGCCCAGAATGTTAAATACAAGTGTCAGAAAGGAGTATGAAAACCATCGATGTTACATAGAAAAGTTGAAGCTTTTACAATCACTATATATTTGATTCTTTGTGATTTGCAAGCTTACACCATTGGGTATAGTAAAGCTTGCTGACTGATGTTTATATATTGTCATGGTGTATGCCTTGGGGCAATACAGGGCACTTGTATCTTCACTATCCGAATATTTTACCTAAATTAGTAAATTGAGAACTGTTGGCAGGTTTATTTACATTGTCTTGAGAGATTTAAGTATCTTTATAATGGAGCCATGGAGGTGGCCCTAGTCGTAGACTTGTACTCTTTTAGTTCCATAAATGCATGCAACTGTATATTAACATTGTTATATTAGATGCGAGACTATTGACTAGACTAGAATTAGAACAGGAAGCACAAGAAGTCGTCAGAGTACTAGCTAAAAAATATTTAGTACTTATACTAGATAAATATGAATTTATGTACTACACAAGAATATGATAATGAATAACACAATAAACTATATGGTTGTAAAATTTGTAATGTAACAGAGCTACTCAGTGATGCAGGTCATATTTAGGATGAAAAATTAATAGAAAATAAATTACGTTTAAAACACTAGGATCTCTCAAGTGTATCAATTTTACGTATCACACCAAGTGGATAAAATACCTCTACGGTAGGATATAAAATAATCAACTTCAATATCAATAATATGTAGTCTAAATGACTTGTGGGAACTTTACTACTCCCTCCGTCTCATAGTTATAGACAGATTTTTCATTTTGAGATGTCTCAATATATAGGCTATTTACTACTTATAAATTTTAGTTGGTTCATTGTTTTACTTTTATGCACTTATAATAAATATTCAACCATTACTCTTTTTTTGAAGAAACAACATTCAATGTTATTATTTTTATCACCACATTTAATGTTGTATTCTCTTTGGTTAAAGTTCTATGGTTATGGACTTTAATGGTCAGTATACGTCAATCAATGAAGTTGAGAGTTCCAATGTGATAAGTACAGGAGCGGACCTGCCTTAGGGCAGGGGGGGCACCTGACCCCACTGAATTTTCAGGGGGTCAGGGGTCATATTAGGAGGGAAAAAAATTAAGAGGGTCATATTAGGAAAAAAAAAATAAGAGGGTCTAAAGTGAACATGTATACTAAGAAATATGACCCTCTTCAGATATGTTATATATATACTAAGTGAGCGGACACTAGGCAACAATCCCTAATTCCCAAATCCCACTAAGTCATTAAGCCAACTTTTCTATTCTTCTATATGTGGATATGTAGAAAGCGATTCCAATTTTTCGAGTATAGAAGGAATTGGGGAATTGGCTCAAATGTTGGTTCAGAAAAGAAAGGATGATGTGTATCTCCGAGTCTATTTGTTGCTGAAATTGGCTCTACTTTTGCCCGTTGCTACTGCAACTGTTGAAAGGACATTTTCAGTCATAAATATCGTGAAGAATGAACTCAAGTAACCAAATGAGAGATGAATGGATGAATGATCATTTAGTAACATACATTAGCGTGATATTTTTGTAACTATAAAAATGAGGCTATATCATGCAACAATTTTAAGCAATGAAACCTCGAAAAATGTTATTATAAATAATATTTGAGGATTGTTTAGTTTTGTAAGTTATTTTATGAAATTTTTATTTGTATGAATTTTTTTTTCCGAGTTTGACCCCACTGAACAATCCGTCTGGATCCGCCCCTGGATAAGTAAAGAGTAATTAACTTATTTATTAATTCCATATTAAGGGGTATATGTGGAAAATTTCTGTTAAAAATTGCCACTTAAATTGATTTTCTTAAACTATGTGCCAAAAGAAATCAGCCTATAACTATGGGACGGAGGGAGTATTTAAAGAGACGACCATAATATTACTCGTGGAATAATAGAAGTACTAAACGACTAAAATACTCTTATTAATAATTTCTAATCACAAATTAATGTTCTAAATTCCCATTAATAAATACTCCCTCCGTCCCAGGATAAAAATCATGGTGGACTTTTCACGCATATTAAGAAGAGGAATGAAATGGCAAAATTGCTCATAATAATATGTCATTAATTATTTTCAATGTAGGTGAGAGAGTGACTTTCTAGTTATTCAATTCAAAATATTCTCTCTCCATACTTATTAAATATAGAGAGAGAATTAGAATAAGAAAAGTATGAGATATTTAATGTTACGGGCATAATAGGAAAAAATGTGTAAAAGTTTGGTTATTAAAGGAAAGTGGACATTTAACATGGGACTACCCAAAATAGTAATAAGGACTTTTATCATGGGACGGAGGGAGTAAAATACATAAATCACGTCAACTACTTTTATATTAAACATAATAAAAATTCCAAATAATAAATATAAAAAAATATCTTTTTTGTTCTTGACTTGGAGTTCCCATCATTCTTCTCTTGTTGGAAAAAACTCGACCTCGAGTTTTATAATATGATGATAGAATAAGCTATGAACTCCTCCGCAACGGAAGAACATTTTGAAACACCTTTGACAACATCATCACGCTGTAAGGCTCAAAATTTTTTGGAAAGAGAATTGATGAGAGTATTGCTTTTGTATTCAAAGGTGCTGAAAAGAAGCTTTCAGGAACAACGAAATCAACAATGTAAACTTGAATTGGATCAACTTCTCGGATCGTCCTTTCTTCGGTAACGAACAACACAAAAGCAACTTTATATTTTTTCTCAATTTGTTCCTTATACACAATCTATGGTTCAACTTTTGGTACTTCAAGAATTTTCATGGACACGTCACAACTGTCTGTAGCCCAAAAAATTGGAACATCCTCCTTTTCTTTTTCTTGCTCTCGCTTTGTTTGAATATGTGCCCGCAAGTCAATAAGGCCTTCTTTTATAGAAAAGATGTCATCTTTTATAAAAGAGATGTTACCTTTTATAGAACATATAGAAACCATTTCATGTGTAGCCTTTTGAAGTTCTTTTGCTTTAACAACGTTTCTTTGCTTCAGCTTTTTTTGTTCATTGTGATATCGACGTTGCAATTTTTCAAGATAATCTTATGCATCAACCATATCCCATTTAAGCTCTTCCTGCTTGAGTTTCAAATATTTATGGCCACATGTATTAATAAGATAGTCAATTCGATCACTTTCACCGTCAAGAAACCAAATTTATTCCTTTACTTCCGCAAGCAATTCTTTAGTGGCTTGAGACATTAGGTGTTTGAGACAATGAGTTATAAAATAAATAAATAAATAAAATAATTTTTTTTTTGTTGATAACTTGAGGCTAACTGAAAAGAAAATAGAAAACAGGGGCTAAAGTATGAATGCAGAAAGTGTAGGTGCTAATTTAAAATGATAAAAGTGTATAAGTGAAAAGTATATAAACTATGGGCTAAAACTGAAATATTAGATGAAACTATGGCGAAGCAAACTGTAATTTTGGTAAGATATTTATAAGTTAGAGATTGTGGTTACCACTAGACGGTGGCAAAACACGACGACAATTTCTCTCTTCTACCTTTCTTTTTTTTGAACAGTAACTCCGACAACGATGAACAATAACTACGACGAATGCATAGTGTTTTGTGATGAATAGTAACAAAAAAATTTTTTAACCCAAGATCTCCCAAAAACTAAAAAATTAATGGAGAAACCTTGAGCTCTGGCACCAAAAATGATATAGGACATATTTAGGATGAAGAATTAATGAAAAATAAATTAGGATTTAAACCCCACGTTTAAACCACTAGGATTTCTAAAGTGTATCAACTCTACGTGTCACAAGATGGATAACATACCTCTACGGTAGGATACTTCTACGGTATGAATAAAATAATCAACTGCAAAATCAATAGTATGTAGTCTAAATGACTTGTGGGGATTACATCACTATTTAAAGAGACACAAAACCATAATATTACTTAGGGAATAATAAAAGTACTAAACGACTAAAATTCCTTTATTAATAATTTCTAATCACTAATAAATGTCCTAAATTCTCACTAATAAATAAAATACATAAATTACATCAACTATTTTTATATTAAATATAATAAAAACTCCAAATAATAAATATAAAAAATCTTTGTTCTTGACTTGGAGTCCCCAAGAATTCCGAGAAGTTTTAACCAAATTCGCTGTCCTGTTGGGCAGTGTTATAATAGAAAAAATGACTTGGTGAGCAGTAGCATACAATTGCAACTATCCGGGGATAAAGAGTTCTATAGTTTCAGCATCTGTATTCATTTTGTTGCTTCCATCCATTGAGGACGATAAACCGTATATAAATTTGTTGGGGGAACTTAAGATAGTAGGTTTTAGTAAATGCTATATTTAGAGTCGTGACTCTCACAAAAGAGTGGACTCTGCATAAAATGAATTTATGTTTTCTTGCTATTTTCTTTAAAATATCTATTACTACTGCAGCAAAGTTAACCTGATGACAAAATTCAGAACCTTGGTATCGACTTTAGATTCCACAACTGGAGTTTATTGATGTGCTATGTATTAAGAGGCCATTAGTAATTATGAGCTGCATGCGATATCTCTGTTGGCTTCTTTAGAAATCACACGCCATATGTTTGAAGTATGTCTTCTTAATAATGTGCTTCCATTGGGTGAATTATTTAGTTTTTATGCATTTAGAAGTAGAAGTTACACCCTTATTTTGAATCATCAAGCTGTTTTTATAGACTTTTGATTTTGATTGGAACGTGTCAAACAGATGGGTATTGCTGCTGTGGTGCACCTATATGTGTTCCCAGCAGTACCATACAAGCGAGGAGAAAGATGTGTCCGTAATGCTGCTGTGCTGTCTGATTATGCATCTCTTGGAACGGATCCAGATCCAGAGGAGGTTAGAGACTGAAAGATATACTAGGATACACCTTGGTCGACAAGATGAGAGAGAAAAGCGTTTGAATTTCCCTCAGAGTGTTCGTGATGTGGTTGTCGGAAGTGGTGAAATTGTGAGATTAGGAACATTTTACTCTTGTAGTTGCTTCTCTGTATTACTTCTCAGTTCTAATAACATATTGAATTTTGTGAATTGTGATGTCACATGTTCTTTTTTAGATTGTTGGCGACATGAAGTTCACAGTTTCGCACGTTGTAGAACCAGTTGAAAGAGGACTTTCAAGAATAAACGAAACTTTCCATCAGATATCTGAAAATTTCAAACGGCATGAGGAGCGAAAAAAGAAGTCTAAGGATGACAGTTATTTAATCCCCTTGAATTCTTGGGCCAAAGAGTTTTCTGAAGTGCATGACAACCTTATAGATGGCAGTACCAGTGACAGTGGTTTAGCCGATGTTAAGAAACAGCATACCCAATCAAAATCTTCAGTATATCGGTTTAGACACAGATAGTTCTCACGTTACTCGTATTCTATCAAAAGTAGGATTCGTGTGACATACTAACTCGTGTCATTTCTTCAAAACATGAATATAATTTGGTGAGTAACCTTATAATTGATTATTTCTCAGTTGAATAAATGTACTAGTGTTGCTGTTTTTTTTCAATGGGATGCTCTGTTCATCTTTTTGCAGGGTGGAGTACCTGGAAGATCAATAACATTCACTCTTTTAACTATATATGGAAATCTACAAGTCTGTCTTCAAGCATGCCTACTGATGAGATGAACAGGTACTATTTTGACTTGTACTGAACTGGAAAACAGTTGCATACCAAATATAGCATACAAGGCCATGTCTATAACGTTTGTGTTACTCTTCACGTACAAAGAACTTGGTAATGTGAAACACATGTATACAGATACACCAAGTCCATGCTTACAGAACTATACTTGGTTGTACGGCTTCTTGGACGACCCTTTGGGGTTGGTACTTAGGCAGTGTAGTTGTGAACTTTCTAATGATATTTCTTTCGGGATGAGCCGTAAACTCGGACGTCTTGAGATCGAATCTCACTCAAGTGTCAAGGCTGAAAAGGTCATGGGGCCACGGAAACGCAGGCGCAAGCCTGGTCCGGGGTCCAGGCTGCTGTGGTAGACAGTTTGGGATGATGGAAGCAAATTTAAGTATAAATGTGTTTTTGTGATTTGTGTGCTGCTGAGCCTGCTTGGGAGGCCATTTTTGATTTGCTTGGGTATTGTTAGTTGTTATTTATTTTTTTATTCTCTCTTTAAATACTTTTCCTTTGGAGCACAAAGATAGAAAGAGAAGAAAATAGACTTTGCAGGTGTGAGTTGCATAATATAGTGCATCAGTGTATGATCATTGGTTTCACAAATATTTTATTCTATAGAATTTCTTATTTACTGTAGTTATAAAAATTACTATAACATTTTGGATTTTTGTAAGATTTGGAGCGGGTCTTGTTTGTTTCTCGGTTAAGTAAAAAAAGGTGAAAACATATATTGTACTCTCCCATGTCTGTCCCACGTGAGATTTTTCTAAGAAATTATTGAGCGCAGTGTAAAATTATTCTACAAAGTCTTTTCACTATCATTTCAATAATAATATTGATTAAAAATCACAATTTTTATGGGAGTTTTTTTTATGTATTTTTCGATTTAGCACAAGTAAAATAAATTTCCTTAATTAAGTACACAATCACTTTGTCAATAATTTAATGTTATAATTTATATTTAAATTTAATTTTTAATTATACGTAGACATTGATTAGCCTAGTTAGCGAGTTACGTCATCAATTTATGATGTGACAAGTTCAATTGAACGAAAATTAAAAAAAATTAATAATTTAATGACCTAATTAAAAAAATTAAAAATTTGATCCCCCAAAAGCCTTTTATAAACTAGTTTGGGTTAAATTCATATGACCGCCTGGGGTTTGGGTGGTTTTTCACATAACCACCTATAGTCAGTAAAGTTATATTTAAACTCCCGATTTTTTGAGTTGAAGTGAAAAAATGCTTTCCATTTTATCTCCGTTAAAAGAATTGGCTAAAGACTTAATTACTCTTCATGAATTTATATTGTAACATAAGCCGGTGCCGGTGGTATTATATAAACAACACTCCATTCCGTTCCATTTTTCATAAGCATGTTAGTTTTCAATGTTTACATTTTTCATAAGCATATTAGTTTCACCATCATCTTCTTCCCTCATTGAGACAAGCACCATCCGAAGCATGCATAAGAACGGCTGGTCACTGTCTAATAACTGGTACAGCGCTGACATACCTCCCATCCTAGTGCCAGATCCTCCTCCAATGCCAAGGCCACCACCAAGTCCAGACTCATCTAATAACAAAGCTTGTAGCATGGCAACTGATTTCTTTATTAAAGGAAGTTCAACCCAGTTTCCATTTTCATCTTTCTCCAAAGATGATCTCCAAGATTCCCAGCCCCTTCCACCACCACCAAAGTCTGTTGCTGAAGGAAGGCCAACTCCATACCACAATCGACTCCTGAATTTCCAGCCCTCAGCTAAATCTACAGTGCAGCTCCCATATGACATAAAAGCACAGGAAACAGATTGATAAGGTATGTAATACAAAAGACGAGTGCAAGAAAACAACAGATTGTCATACAAAAGTCATGACATAAAGATGTCCAAAGGTATGTTTGATCATTCTAGATGTAAATGGTAATAAGACATAGACGATATATGGTAAAAGAAAGTCAAAATGTATTCCAAATAAGAAACTTTCCAAATCAAAAATTCAATTAATTCGAAAATGGTCGTACAGTGAGCGGAGCATAGTCTTCCATGAGATTGCACATTATCTATTTTCCTTAATTTCAGATGAAGCAAAAAAACAAAGAACAATGATCTACCCTTGGAATTCAAAACTTTTCGTAGGCAAATTGTAGCAAAAATATAGTTGTCCACCAAATATTTTGCTGGTTTTTAATTTCCTTAGCTAATTATTTATAACTTTAATTACTCCAAATTTTCCATTTCTACTATTCTATATATATTCCAAAAAAAATCATAAAATGAACTAGTAAGAATCACTAGAAACAAAAACAAAAACAAAATGAAAAATAAACCGAACTCAAAAATCCATTCCATTCCAAAAGAAAATACACATAAAACGCATAACAAAACATCAAACTGATGTTATACAATCAAATTCAGTAGAATCCAAAGAGAGAGAAATTACTGTCAGCAACGGAGGTTTTGAGCTGCTCAAAAGCAGAGAGACTCAAAGAAGAAGCCACCCTGTTAGTATCAACTATATCAGTTGCCTGAATCTCACACCGGGCACTATTATGTCCCCTATGAATTAGGGTTTTTCTGGGTTTGCAAAAACTCCCAATTTGATGAAATTGAGAGGGTGATGAAATTGAGAGGGCCACTTTAAGAAGTTCTAAAAATCATTCATCTTGCGATTACTTAAGCTAGAGGATTCCTATGAGAGCCAAAAAATGAAACAGAGCAAAATCAAGACAGTGATGAACGTGAAAAAAAGCCCTAAACACCAACCCCTGACCCACAACCCAACGTCTTCTTCAAACCCTATATACGACCAAGGCTGAGCTCCCGGCTTCACTCATCGCTTCTCCAAAAACCGAGGGCGGAGATGCGGCGGAGGAGAGAGGAGACAGTGGGTTTGAAGGTTGAAGGGAGAAGAAGAACGGAATGTCTTTTAAAAGTCAAGAGGAAGAAGAAGGGGTATTTTAGTCTTTTTAAATCGTTAAAGCCCTTTTTCACACGTTTTTTGCGTCTGACATACACGCACAGTTAAGTTAGATGAAAAATGTGACATTTTTACTTTAACTCAAAAAATCAGGAGTTTAAATGTAACTTTACTGACTACAGATGGTTAAATGAAAACCGCCTAAACCTCATATGGTCATCTGAACTTAACCCAACTAGTTTTTTTGTAAGAGGGGCAGGACTCTCGACAAGGCTTGCGAAAAAAGACGAGGGTACAAATGTAATTACAATTATAAGTAGAAAACTAGGGTTTGGTGATTTGAAAGTCACCTCCTCACCAGCCCCTTCTTGGTCTGGCTATATATATAAACGGCAGCAAAGGCTTCACCTTCAAATATTCAGAGGTTTTTGTGGTTGCGCCTGCACCTCTTTCATATTTATATCTCAAATGCTATATATATATAGATTTTGTATGAACAAATAAATTACATTAATTTGATTTTGATTGGGCAGTGATGAGTATTGATGAAAGTCATGCACCACTCTGATTTTATCATTGATGACAAACTTTCTCTTACCCATTTTTTCTTCTGAGCCCATTTCTTCCTGTTTAATCACTGGATCTATACATACATGTGTGTATATATATACGTAGGTATTTAATTTCTGATTTTATTAATTTTTGAATTTTATGTCTATATGTATTAGTATGAAAAATATTGGATGATGGAACCAAGTGATGTGATCTTTGAAAAAAGATCAAACCATGATGCGGACCGTACAAGCTCTAAAATGCTTCTGGGGATACACTTTTGGTCTCTGATGGTTCTCATTTCTTTCTTCTTAGTTGTTCCGGAAATTAGATGTTCATTTCGACTTTTTTCAAGTCAATTTACGAAATTTCAAAGTTGAATATTAATATAATTTTGTTCTAATTTTTGAAAAAAAAAATGATAATTAGCAATACATATAATTGTGCATGTGTTAATAACCAAAAGGGATTTTTTTTCCCCCCTGATTTTGGATAGGCATTATTTTTACTAGTAGTCCACGAACACGTGATGCGTGTAATGTATAATTTATTTATTTAGGGTTGGATTTTACAGTCATTATAATTTTAGACTTCGATTATAAATGGATTATGCGATAGAATTTTCAATTTAGAATGAGATTGGACAAGAGAGGAAGAACTAAAAAAAGAGAATTAATATTTTTACAAGGCTCTGTATTATGAGAGAGTCACACCGTGGTATATATTAATTTATTTTAATAAAATGTAAATGTTGTTAAGACTAGTAATTATTTCATTCAAAATTAGAGTTATTTTTGAAGTAATTTTCTGATTATGGTGATTTGGAGAAAGTATTCACCAAATCATTGCCTCACGGAGAGCTGGCGTGCAAGGAAAAGGAAACAGAAAAGAGAGAGTCAATCGCCTAGTGTCAAATTGCCAATCAGTTCAGCCCTTTAAAATGTTGGATTACATGTGAACACATGACTAGACCCCACACTTGAATCCCAACAATTGGGAGTAGACACCAATGTAGGTTCCCCAATGTCCCATGGGATAGCTAGAAGCTCAACATTTTTAGGTGCTTCGCTAAGCAATTCGGGTAGCTCAAAATTAAGTAGTTCAGCCTCCAAATACTCGACCCCTTTATCGTTACAATCGATACCATCTTGGACAAATCTTCCAGCTAGTGGATAATATAGCACAGGACTCAGGTATATAACAATACTATGTCATGATATGTAAAATTTAAATACCATGGTTTTCTCTTTGAACAGAAACCCATAATATCTTTTTCGTATTGATTACCAGTTGAATAGAAACTATGCAGTTGTAATTCTGAAGAAACAACATTTAATATCACAAGTCAAATTATATCCCATACTAAACAAGATTCATGTCTCAAAAGTTAGCAAATTTCAAACACTTGTCACACGTCATCTGTCGTGAAATGACACACCAAGATAAACCCAAATGGAAAAGACACATAAATTGTACGAGAGTTACAGTGCTAACACGCAGGGAGAGAGATTACCTTCGGATTGTCTGTTGACCAAAGTTAACTTGTTAATTACTTCCAGAAAAAACCAACCAAACAAACAAACACGGGAGAGTTATCAGAATTAAATATGTAGAGAATAAATAAGAACGCTTCACTTTGCATCTGATTGATTGGAGTGGTACCACTGATACCAGACCCACAGGATTTTCCCGATCATGTTCCTGGGTCTAGAAACACAAGACATATCTCAACAACATTATTTTTCTTGCCTCATTTATTCATATGATCCCCCACCCCACCCCCTTTGGGGATAGGGACATATGGCTGCTAATAATAATCTTTAGACAATCATTTCCCTTGCTCTGCTGCTCTTGTTGAATTTGGCGAGCCGACATTTCCGCAGACCCGCTCATTGCCTCTAACTTGATCATCTCTAATGTGGAGATATCCCCTAAACCATATGGAATCTCCTTCAGGTTTACGCAGTTTACCAACACTAAATGCTCAAGGCAGGGTAAGTATTCACTAGAAACATTCCATGCTGTAATATACAGGCTCTTAAGCTTTAAGAACTTGAGTTTACCAAACTCCCCTTCTTTCATGTCCCACCGGCCCTAAAGGCTCCATCAACTAATTTCAGAATATGAAGATTTGGTAGCTTGCCAAGAATTGACATACGACTCCAAGGTACAGAAAAGGTGTATAAAGTCTCCTTTTTTAGACTAGAGGGAAATGAGTTCTGCCGTATGGGAAATATTGTGACTTTGTAGTTGAATACTTTGACTGTTTCAAGGTGAGTAAGGCAGTCTAGTTTGGGGAATGCAGCACTGCTTATCAAAGAGGACCGCATACTTGTGGCATATGAGCTTGGGAAAACACAATGTAGCTTTCTGATATTTGGAATCATTGATAAAATTTCTTGGTCGGAACGAGACAAACAGAGTGTGGAAACAGTTTGGAGATTGAACAAGATGATATCCGTGGGTTCTTTGACAAAAGGAAGATAAGCTCCACCCTGAATATATATATGCCTCAAGTTCACCATTTTCCAAATACTACCGGGCAATACAGTGCCAAAAGGTAGTCCTTTAACAACAAGTGTTTGTAGGCTGTGAAGACCAGATATTGATGATGGTAGACTAGCCACAATAGTCCAAAGGGCTAAGAACCTTAAATGAACTAGCAAGTTTATTTCATTAGGAAAGGATGAGACACCAATGGACTCTATATCCAACACTCTTAAGAATCTTGAATGCCTGATATAGATAAACGATGAATTCTTCTCCAGGGATGGTTCTACATAATAGTAAGCATAGCACAAAAAAGAGCGAGTATACCAAGTAGTAGGCTCCAAAGTAATAATATATTACTGGAAACACGAGAATGAGTGCAAAGACGGCGATGCTTACATTTTGCAGTAATTGAAGAAGAAAAGATCATGATGCGACAAGATTTGATTCCACCATTAATCTCCTTTGGGAAACAATTACGAGACTTCTATCAATTAAATCAATCAAGCATTCCTCTGCAACATCCTCCAAGCATTTTTTCCCTTCTGGCCGGATAAACCCCTCAGCCACCCACAACCAAATCAACTTCCGTACAGCAATTTCAGAGTCTTCCCGGAATGCTCCCAAATATAGAAAGCAAGGTTTCAAGTGAAGTGGTAAGTGATTGTAACTCAGTGCTAGTGTATCCATGTACTTTTTTGGGTCATCAACAAGGCATGACCTTACACTTTGAGCAACTTGCTTCCAATTATCTTGCGTCTTGTCTCTCTTGGAGAGAATTCCAGCTACTACAACAATTGCAAGTGGTAATCCTTCACATTTCTTGGCTATTTGCTTTCCAATATCAATCAATGATGGAGGGCAGCTATCTTCCTGAAATACCTTTTGTTGCAAAAGATAACAACTTTCTTCTGCAGTAAGAAAACGCAGAAAATGAGGAGGCACATCTGGTTTGACATGAGCAACCAATTCTCTGAGCTGGCTAGTCAGAAGAATCCTGCTACAATTGTTATCATTAGGAAAAGATCTTCTCAAACGCTCCCAGGCTCCCATATCCTATATGTCATCAACGACTATGAGATATCTATTACTCCCTCCGTCCTAAATTAATTGCTCAGTTTTGACTTTTTAAAGTCAAATTGACTATTTTTAGAATTAATAATTAAGCATATATAAATATATTTCTAAAATTATAAAAATTGGGATTAGTAATAAATTGTATATACTTTCTTTTGGTTATAATCTCTTCACCTATATTTTAGCAAAAATAGTAAAAAGATTAGTTTTAAAAATGGTCAATTTGACTTTAAAAAGTCAAAACTGAGCAATTAATTTGGGACGGAGGGAGTACCTTTTAACCGTCTATAAAGCTCTTCACATAACCTTTGCTCGCTCATTCTTAGCAGCTGATCTGTGAGTAGGAGAGCGGAATTCAAAATGCCAAGCAGCAAGTCTCTTTTTTGATATGTTTGAGATACAGTGATCCATGCACAAATATAGAAGTGATAAGCAACTAGAGGATCATTAAAAACTTTTTTGGCCAGAGTAGTTTTCCCAAGTCCAGCCATTCCAACAATTGTAATAATGTCCAGCTGCTTTTGATCTCCAGTAAGTCTTTCCACAATCGCCATTGCCTCATCATCTAATCCGACAGAAATTTCTTCCTCGACTTTAGGGAAGTTCCCTCTTCTTGAACTTCCATCAGTGGGATTTCCAGATTGCAAGACTTCGCTTCCCATATCGTTGCCATCAATCTCCATCACTTCTGTCTTCATAGATTTAACTTCTTCCATGACATGATCAAGCTTTAGAGAAAAATCATCGCACAAATGATCATCATTTTTCATAGCTATTGCGTTGACTACAAACAAATCGACCATAGATTCAGCCTCGTATACCACATCCCCAATTTTCATCACCAGATTTTGACTTTCTCATGCTCATAACAACTTCCCTCAGAATCTTTGAGAAAAGTTCTCAAAGAATCTTAGCTCGTCATAAAGAGATTGGATTTGATCCTTCTCAAGAAGAATAAAGGGGTTGCTTTAGTTTATTAGCTGCTTCAAGTTCTCCAAAATAAAATCTATAGCAGTATCTGTCATTTCTTCCCTTATTCCTGTGTTTTTTTTTTCAGGTAAGTCCCAACTCTTGGAAGCTCTCAAACTTGAAGAAGTTGTTGTGCTTCTTCAACTTTTAATGATGATGCTGAAACCACAATTGCAGAGAGAACATATTAATGATGTAGATGTACCCGCTGTCAGCAACAGTGACATGAATTATAAGAAAATATACTCTCTTTGTTGACCAGCCAAAAATCTTTCTTTTCAATGAATCCAATGTTAATTTAAGACCAAATTTAGTGAATGCAAGACATGTTCTCAATTCTTTTCATAATCTTGGTTCTGGTTGTTTTAAGTATCTGTTTAGTTACCATTGAGATCACCCTCTGTCTGAAATCAGATGTCCCATACTATAGAGATAGAATAATGATCTTGTTTCTGGTTGTTCATGCTAGAAACATTGATCAAGGCTCTAAGCCAACTTTACATCTAAAAGAAAATTTTGAAATAAACCCTTAAAGTTAAACCAAGCATAAGGTTTAAGCATTAATATTATATAATCATTCTCAAATCCTACCATCGACTCAGGGACGAAACCAGGATTTGATCTTGGGGGGAATTTTTTTTTGCTATATCAATATCATTATGTACTTGCAAAGTAATTAGTTAATGATCAACAACCAATAATCTCGGAGGTTCTAGCATAAAAATTCAGCCCCATTCAGACATTAAAACAAACATCTTCATGTATCAAATTATCAATCAAGAATACTTCGTCTTCAGCCATTAAAACAAAGTAACAAACATCTTCATATATTAATAAAGAAGACTTCTTTTCCTCATAAAGCTTCTTATAATTTACCAAAATTTGACACCCAACAATTCAATTTATAAACACTTAAACACAAACCCCCATATAAGGAAATTCAATTATAACAACCATTATAAATTTATAATTTCTCAAGAATCTATTACTTCGTCAAACCCATAAAGTAAAATATATAGTAAACTTGCTAAAACACATAAGGACATTATTTATGGCCAATCGGATTGAAAATAAAGAGCTACGAAAAGTAGACTGAGCAAATTTATTTGGGACACTGAAGAAAAATTGTTATATAATGTAATGAACTGGAAGTTCAGAACTAGGATTTAACTAAGAATTTCAGAGAATAGGTAGAAGATTCAGAGAGAGAGAGAAGCAATATTGGGGAAGATATAGACAGTCACAAAAATAAGGGAGAAATGAGATTCATTATATCATTCATGTCCTTAGCATTACAATGTGATACTATTTATAGCTAAACCATTCTCTCTCAGCAGCACGCAAATGATGCCTAACAGAAATGGACAAGCTTAAGGACTAAAGTAACCTCACTAATACAAGAGAATGACAATATTACTCTGATATAAACCAACTAATTAGCAGAAATGTATGACCATTCCATCATGGTAGCATCCTTACAGTCCACCCATCATCAAAACAACCTTGTCCTCAAGGTTGGAAGTGAGGGAATTGCTTGTGAAAATTTTCCCAATCTTCCCAGGTGGCTTCCGATGGTAGAGTGTTGGACCACTGCACCAATACTTCAACAAATGCAGCATTTTTCTTCTTAACCATCTTTCTATCCAATATAGCTAATGGTTCCACCAAAAATTGACCTTGTGCATCCAAATAAGGAAGATCAGCAGAACTGGAACAATTTGAGCCAATTTTCTTCTTAAGAAGGGATACATGGAAAACGGGATGGACTTTAACATGTGAAAGTAATTGGAGTCGATAAGCCACAGTCCCAATCTTCTCTAGTACAGGAAAAGGCCCAAAATATTTGGGAGCTAATTTACCAAGGACATTCTGAGATAATGTAGATTGTTTGTAAGGTTTAATTCTCAAGTATACCAAATCATCTACCAAAAATGATCTCTCACTTCTTGACTTGTCTGCATAGTACTTCATTCTAGATTGAGCAGCAACTAAGTTATGTTTAAGAAGCTGAAGAGTTTGAGTTCTGTCTTTACAAAAGTTCCTTCTGGCAGGGTCATGGACTTGACCAAACTGATGAAAGTTCAGGTGTGGAGGTTTATAGCAGTACAAGGCCTCAAAGGGAGTAGTTTTTAGCCCACTATGATAACACTATGATAATGCGTATTGTACCACCACTCGGCCAATGGAAGCCATGATAACCAACTCTTAGGCCTCCGAGATATCATGCACCTTAAGTAGCATTCCAACACTTGGTTAAGCCTTTCAGTCTGTCCATCAGATAGTGGGTGGTAAGCAGAGCTCAAATGAAGTTTGGTAACTACCAACTTGAAAAGTGATTGCCAAAACAAGCTCACAAATATTTTGTCTTCATCAGATACAATGGTTGAAGGAAATCCATGGAGCTTGCAAATATTATTGATATATACTTGGGTTAATTATTGAGCAGTAAAAGGATGTTGGAGAGGTATGAAATGGCCATATTTAGTCAACCTATCTACCACAACCCATATAACTGTATAACCTTTAGATTGTGGTAACCCTTCAATGAAGTCCATAGATATATCAATCCATGGTCCCTCTGGTATAGGCAAGGACTGCAGCAGCAGCCCTCGTAAAGCCTTAGTCTCATGTTTATGTTTCTGACAGACATCACATTCTTGTACAAATCTGGGGACCAAAATAAGTAATTACTAAACCTCTCATAAGTTCTTTTTATGCCAGAATGACCCCCCATAGGAGAGTCATGAAACTCAGTCAATAGCTTGGTTCTCAAAGAAATATCTGGCCCAATTACCAATCTATCTTAGAATTTAAGCCTACTATGATGAAAAGTATAACCAGGTAATGATTGTGGATCCAATTGCAGCTGAACAATTATGTCCTTTAATCCAGGTTCTAATCCCTGTGATCCAATGAGGAATGGTTGTAGAAATAGCAACACAAGTACAGTCCATTTCAGAAGTATCAACCTGTCTTGAGAGGCAATCTGTAGCTACATTCTCTTTTCCCTTTTTATACACTATCTCATAGTCTAGTCCCATCAATTTAGTAATCCACTTTTGTTGGTTAGTAGTGGTTACCCTTTGATCCAAAAGATACTTTAAACTATGGTGATCAGTTTTGATGAGTACCTTATTAGCCAACAAATAATGTCTCCATTTAGTAGTAGCATAGATGACTGCCATCAACTCTTTCTCATAAGTGGACCAACCAAAGTGTTTTGCAGCTATAGCTTTACTGAGATAAGTAATGGGTCTTCCTTGATGCATCAATATAGCTCCTATACCAGTATGAGAAGCATCAGTTTCCAAAACAAATGGCAATTTAAAATTAGGCATAACTAACACAGGATCTTTAACCTTAGCTTCTTTAAGTGCCAAGAAAGCTTAGGTAGCCCCTTCATGTCACTGGAATCTGTCCTTCTTTAACAATTCAGTCAATGGTTTTGCTAATTAACCCATAATTGTGAATAAATTTCCTGTAATAGCCAGTCAAACCCAAAAAACCTCTTAAACTCTTAATGTTGGTAGGTAAAGGCCATTTGGTCATACAATTGATCTTATCAGGATCAGTAGAAACCCCATGCTTATTAATAACATGCCCCAAATATTGAATCTGCTCAGTTCCAAACTCACATTTTCTTCTCTTAGCAAAGAGTGAATTATCCTTTCAGAGCTGCAAAGTTAACTTCAAATGTTCTAAATGTTCTTCATAAGTCTTGTTGTAAACCAAGATATCATCAAAGAAAACTAGGATGAACTTCCTGAGATATGGCTTAAATATTTGAGTCATCAATGACTGAAAGGTAGCTGGTGCATTGGTGAGTCCAAATGGCATCACCAAGAATTCAAAGTGTCCTGTAGGTGTCCTAAATGCAGTTTTAAGAATGTCTGAAGCATGAACTCTAATTTGGTGGTAACTAGATCTGAGGTCTAACATGGAATACCACATGGATCCATGTAACTCATCCAACAATTCATCAATGGCTGGTATTGGAAACTTGTCTTTAACTGTCATTTCATTCAGTGATCTATAATCCACACACATTCTCCAAGATCCATCATGTTTCTTTACTAATAATACTGGAAAAGCATAAAGGTTGTTGCTTGGTTGTATCACTCCAGAAGCCATTAATTCACTAACAATCTTTTCAATTTCTTCCTTTTACACATAAGGATACCTGTAAGGTCTTAGATTGATAGGTTGGCTGCCTTCCTTCAAATTAATGTGGTGGTCACGAGATCTGTTTGGAGGTAGACCTTTTGGTTGTTTGAAGATTGAGGAATAAGATTGCAACACTTCCTCCAACTAACCTTGAGATTGGTTCTCCTCTATGTTATTCCCATTAACAACATCTGATTCCATGACCTCAATATTTTTCTTTCAAGGCTTCTTGAACCATTCCAAAAAGGTATCCAAAGTAGCCATGAGTTGTAGGCTTCCACTATCAATTAAGATTCTCAACAGTTTTCCATTAGCCATTCCCACAATTCTTATAGTATTGTTAACACTGTGTCCAAACAAAGCATGAAGTGTGATATGAGCTTCCTGTTGCTCAACAGTATTCCCATCTGCTTCATCATCACAACACTCCTCATTGTCCCCATTCTTGCTGTTATCTTCAATAGAGGGTAGCATCATAAAAAGCTGTGGTTTTCTACATTGATGTCCCACGGTATAAGGTTCATCACAAGAAAAACATAGTTTCTTCCTCTTCTCAGCAATTTTCTCCCTTGTTAAACCCCTAATAGGTAATGATCTCCATGCTTGGAGAAACAGCAGAATGCACAACAGCAGAACCACCCTCACTAGTTTTGATGTTAGTCATATTACTGCCCTTTTGATAACCCCCAGTCATTTGATTCCCAACCTACTTTTGTTTAACCAAACCTCCAACTTAGCTTCCTCCACCCTAGCTAGTCTGATTAGGTCTTTAAGAGTAGTTATTTTTAACTCTCGAACACCTAATTTGATTTCCTCCTTTAAGCCTCCCATAAAACAATCCATAAAAAATGACTCATTGAACACAAAGTTCCTTAACAGTGCTCAACTCTTTAACTCCTTGAATTTTCTTCTATATTCATCTACAGATCCAGTTTGCTGCAAATTTGTTAATTCTCCTATCGGATTGATTTGAACTTCAGGACTGAATCTAGTAGTAATTTCTTCAATAAACCCCTTCCAAGTCAATTCATCTCCTTCATATATAAATCCAAAATACCACTCCCCAGCCTCACCTTTTAGGTTCATAGTAGCTAAATATAACTTTTGGTGTTCAGCAACCATGTGATGAAAAACAACTTATTACATTTCCTAATCCATGATCTGAGGTTAGTTCCATTGAATTTAGGAAATTCAAACTTGATAGTTCTAAATATGTTGTTGCTAGATTTTTCATTACCAGATTCTCCTTCAAATGATCCCAGGACAGAAGGATCTGGACTATTGAAAGTACCTGGTATATTCTTTGGCTGAGGTACCCTAGCAGAAAGGAGAGCTTCAATTCCCTTCATCATTTGCTCAAAGTCCTGTTTGAGGCTAACAACCGATTCCTGCAACTGAGTTCTCAATTGTTGAAATAAATTGGTATGCTCAGTAACTTGAGTTTCCAGATTACTAAGGCGTTGATTGTTAGTTGCCATGAATGGATCGAGTGGCTTTGATACCAATTGTAATGAATTGGAAGTTCAGAACTAGGATTTAACTACGAATTTCAGAGAATAGGTAGAAGATTCAGAGAGAGAGAAGCAATATTTGGGGAAGATATAGACAGAGTCAGAAAAATAAGGGAGAAATGAGATTCATTATACATTCATGTCCTCAGCATTACAATGTGATACTATTTATAGCTAAACCATTCTCTCTCAGTAGCACACAAATGATGCCTAACAGAAATGGACAAGCTTAAGGACTAAAGTAACTTCACTAATACAAGAGAATGACAATATTACCCTTATATAACCAACTAAGGATAACAGTAAAATAAACCAACTAATCAGCACAAATGTATGACCATTCCATCATGGTAGCATCCTTACATATAACTTGGCGGAAGGAAACTCACCTCTCTGAGGAAAATTGGAAAAGCTTCGTAGTAGTAGTAGTAGTAGATGATCAAACAGAGAAAATGATTGTGCAAAAGAATGAAGTGACTCCAGAGGAGCATAGGAGGGACCACGCCTGACGCCACCACGGAGCAATCGAGCAGCGGAACAGAGATAGTTGGATTTCAGATTTGCCGATTTGGATTTTGGGAGGGTAAAATGCAAATGTGGCCACTGAACTTTAGGTATTTTTGGGTATTGAGCCCCTTTCTTTTTGTCAACGCAAATTGAGCCCTTTTCTGTTCAAAAATTTGGATATTGAGCCCCTAGGCGCCACATGAGCGTTGACATGCCTCCGTGGCAGATCTGACGTAGGCATTTTTCATTTCGAACTCAAAACCCCCAGTTTGAAACTTTGGTCATATGACCACCCGAGCACCACGGGCCTAGTTATTAATATTTCACAAGGATTAACCTTTATAACGAAACAATTCATTTCCCCCAGAAAAAATAAAAAAACAAAAACAGATCCTTAAGATTAGCTAAGTTACACCATCATCTTTGTCTCTCTCTCTCTCATCTAAAGCTCAACAATTTCAAATCTCCAAAAGTTAGGGTTTGCTAAATCAAGAAGTGTTGCTAGTTTTGTGGAACATGAAACAACCAAAACCAGGAAATCGTACCCTTCAAACTCCATTTCTCTCAGTCATGGAAGACGATGACGAGTTCGAAGATTTGTATATGGATGTCCTTGCACCCTTTACGATTTCCTCTGCTCCTCACACGTGCCTCCATCAACGTGATTTCCTAGGTTTCGACGCCAAAAGTTCCGATTCGAAGTGGCGGCTAGGGATTTGGAGAGTGATGGTGACGTGAAGCTACAAGGTATCCAGAAAAAGGGTTTTGAATATCCAAATTTAATAGACGAGTCTTAGATTTATGTACTTCATCGCCGATTAAGAGAAAGAGAAGGAAGATTGGATCAATTCGATCGGGCGGTCAATTGTTCAGCACTCTCTCTCGGTTAATGATAAAGAAGTGTAATAAACCCTTCTAAACATTGAAATTCTCTTTGTTGAGTTAAGTCTCTGATGATGCGTCTATTTTTTTGGTTTCATGAACATTACCTAGATTTAACTATTAGGTTTGTGGAATCCTTCGAGGATTTGGCTCTAAGATTGTTTGTTGATTAAAATTGCTTGGTTGGTTGTAGTGTTGTACATGGGCTGATTTGGGGGTTCCCCTTCCTACAGGTGTTTCAATGGTTTTTTTTTTTGTGGGTTTCTTATATAGGATGCTGCTTGTACAAAGGGTTCCACCCCTTGTTTCTCTTTGATCGTTGTAAAAGTAATGTGCTTGTTATTCACTTCTGAAAAATGAAATCAGTAGATTCTAAAATAAAAAAATTAGGTGTTTTATTATTATTATTATTATTATTATTATTATTATTGTTATTACTGATATTATTGATTATTGTTATTATTATTGATAGTATTATTATTATTATTATTATTGTTATTATTATTAATATTATTATTGTTATTATTATTACCTAAAATTATTGATTATTATTATTATTATTATTATTATTATTATTAATGTTGTTGTTGTTGTTATTATTATTATTATTATTATTATTATTGTTGTTGTTGTTGTTATTATTATTATTATTATTATTATTATTATTATTATTATTGTTGTTATTATTATTGTTGTTGTTATTATTAGTAGTATTATTGTTATAAATATTTAATATTTATCAAAATAATTCCCCTCCCCATCTATTCGTCATCTCTTTTTGTTTTATTTAGTTGTTATGAATTGATTTAGTATATAGCAATATTATTTGGGTAATTTAGTAGTTAAGTTTATGGTGCTCAAGTGGTCACTTGGCCAAAACTTCAAACTTGAGGTGCCACGTGTGTGCCACATAGGCAGGTTAACGCATGTGGCATCTGGGGGCTCAATATCCTAATTTTTTTAGAGAAAGGGGCATGATTTACGTTGACCAAAAGAAATGAACTCAATATCCAAAAAACACCTAAAGTTCAGTGGTCACATTTGCATTTTACCCAATTTTAAATAAACATTGTGTACTGAACATAATAAATTAGAGTTAACCTATAATACATATTGGGCCAGACCTCAAACAATAGATATATAATAAATTAACAACTGGGCCTAAAAAAAATTCAAATATTTGGGGGGTCATGGCCCCCTCCGGCTTTCGTCATGATGATCGATTCTTCTATTTACAACTTGTACCCCAACCCAATTTAGTGTCATCCTTCAACTTATAATATTGACACATTACACAAGTTGTCAATTTGCAATTTTGTATTGCCTTTGACTTTCATCAAATGTGTTTTATTTATTTATCTAACAAAATACAAATGATTTTGAATTTCTCGTTCACCATAATAAATCATCTTGGTTGTCCAAAGTTTGGGATAAATTCCTCGTCCATGTAGTACCGGAGGCACGGGACACAACTACTATATATATATATATATATATATATATATATATAGAGAGAGAGAGAGAGAGAGAAAGGATCAAGAGCACTCTCCTTAAATAGCACTCCGCCTTAAATAACACTCTTTTATCAAAACGACGTAGTTTTGGAGGGGCCAGCATTGGCATTTTGTAAATACAATGCCACCGCGTATTTACAAAAAATGCCACCGCGTCCCTCCAAAATTACGCTGCTTTTGATAAAAGAGTGCTATTTAAGCGAGTGTTATTTAAGGAGAGTGCTCTCCGCCAGATATATATATATATATATATATATATATATATATATATATATATATATATATATATATATATATATATATATATATATATATATATATTGGAAATGATCCGTGAAAACATTAGCTATTAACACTGCTTTCAACTAACATTAATCTAGCCGTCCAATAATAGAGTTAATGGCTGAGATGAATGCCCGGCCGCTAGAGGGAGTAGTGACCAACAATAAATATTAAAATCCTCCCTCTTGTGCCGCCAGAGGAGAGTAATGGCAAATAAAATCGAACGATCGCCGCTACTCCTCTAATGGCCGAGAGAGAGGATTTTAAAAATCGTGGCCTGTTAGGAAATTTAGCCCAGCCGCTAGAGAGAGTAGCGACCAACAAAAAAAATTGGTCCAATTATTGATTATCCTAATTATCCTCATACATTCTACTTATTAATTAGTAAAATAAAATAATAAAAATTGTAAGTATAATCAATAATTATCCTTATACTTATTAATAAAATAAGTATGTATAAGGATAATTAATAATTATCGTCTTATGATTTTTAATTATAAATAGGAAATAGTGATTGAATTTATATTATATTCTACTCAAATATATAAACTCAATCATTATTTCCTATTTATAATTAAAAATTATAAGACAATAATCGATAATTATTCTTATACATACTTATTTTGTTAATAAGTATAAGGATAATATAAAAATAATTATTGATTATCCTTATAATTTTTATTATTTTATTTTACCGATTAATAAGTAATATGTATAAGGATAATCTGTTAATAATAAGGATAAGTATAAAGATAATTACCGATTATCCTTATATGTAATACCCACGAAAAAAAAAATATAGTAATGATAATAATAATAAATAAAGTAAATAACATTTAAATCTATATTTTTAAATATAATAATTGGGCTTGTCTTTTATTTGGGTCAAATTTGAAAATAATTTATGTGGGCTAATTAGAAGAGTTAGATAATATTAGTTGGTTAAAAAAATAATAATAAATTTGGACCTTAATATTTATTGAACCCAATTATAAGTTCATTAGGGCAAGACCCTCTTAATTAAAAAAATTGCTAACCTAGTCTTATTTTGTTATACAAATCGAGGGAAAGAGAGGCGGTGTCAGGAAGAACAGAAAGGAAGGAATATTTGATTGAAACAACAAAATGGTCAATCTCTGTTTTTGTTAATGGGGATCAAGAAAAGCCTGATCTTGTGACATACTCAGATGTTGCTCTCAATTACATGTCTTGTTTCAAGG
Source organism: Panax ginseng (assembly GCA_020205605.1). Lineage (NCBI taxonomy): Eukaryota > Viridiplantae > Streptophyta > Magnoliopsida > Apiales > Araliaceae > Panax > Panax ginseng. The sequence continues at coordinate 36,317,124 of CM035148.1, forward strand.
CCTCTTCTTTTGCCCAAATGCAACTTCTCTATTGGTTCATAACTTCTGTATTTACCACATTGATGCTCATGGCCATGAGACGGGAGCTGCTGTGATATCATCAGTAGGTATTTTACAAATACTTATTAGATTAATATAAAAGCAATACTAAATGTTTTAATAATTATGAGAGATTTATCTGCTTTTAAAATTGGTGGGATTGGGTGGTGTCTTAAATTCAATTTGAATGTATATATATGTAATCTTAAAATCCTGACATGCTTCTTGTTAACACAAACAAATGCTAATTGTATTTTATTATTTTATATTATACAAGTTTGAATTAATGATTAATTTAGGTACAATAACATTGATTTCTTTAAATTAAATTATTTGTTTTACGTATAAAACTTACAGGGTATTTGAAAGCATTCTTGTGAGCAGGAATTTTTTTTTTAAAAAGTCTCTATGTTATATATATGAAATATTTTATAGGACAAATTAAAAGCAGTGTATATAATTCTAATTAATTAATTGGTTGATAAAATTATAAAGGCTACTTAATAATAAATTTAATAGTATGATGTTAATAAGGTTTAGATTTGTAATAAAATTTTATTTTATTATATCAGACGGAGAGAATTTAACAAGTTATATTTGGAATATATTTTGGGCAATAATAATAATTCACTAATTATGCTTATTTATCATTTTGTTTAATTAGTTCGGACGGAAGGAAATTAACAGGTCATTCTTGAAATATAAATTTTGGAGTATTAATAATTGATAAAAGGCGATGATTAAAGGCATATTAAATAGATTATGAATTATTTTGGAATTAGTAGTTTGGATTGTTTTTAATTTGAGGTGAATATGTTTAGGTTGCGAGTAACATTTACGTATTTGATATCGTTGGCATTTGAGGTAAGATTTTGTGGAGTGTCTTATAAATGGTTTGGAAGTATCGGTCACGGATTAAATACTCTTTCTGCGATACTCTTGTTAAATTTGATTTGTTCGTTTTGTCGCTTGTTCGAATTTCGTTATTATTTCACATAATTGTTTCCTGTGAAATAAATATATTAGTTTCATTTTGGAGTTGATACATTGGACTCGTACTTATACTCTTTGAATCAGGTTATCATGTATAGTATTTATTTTGATAATTGTAGAGCGGTACATGTTGCTACCTTCCTTTTGAAACCTTGTGACTATAATTTGATTTGGTTCAACATGTACATATAGAACCCTTGTTGGTATTATGTCGCATGTGTTGTGACATGGTATTTTGTTAGAATATCTAGTAGGGTATACAGAGCTATAACCACTGTGGGAGTACCACGAGCATGTCGCTCTTAACACGAGAGACATGACACTTTCCGTGGCGGTGTGATTAGTCCACGGCGTCTCCGTTTTGGGCTCCGGAGGAAGTGGGCCATTTTGTGTTTTGTTGTGGGAGGCGTATGGGTTAACCCTAGTTTTTTGTTCTGCGGATTGGTGATGTTGTGCCAAACACACCTATCCGATTTGCATACATTTGGATTCGCGGTCCAATGTGTGATTTGCCTGTGTGGCATTGTTTTGATGTGCCTGTGTGGCATTATTTTGGTTGCCTATGTGGCATCATTTGATTCACCTGTGTGGCATTATTTTGACTTGCCTGTGTGGCAAGGTATATTTCTGAGCTCATTCGGTATGAAATAACTCCGACCATTTGTTTGACTTATTATTTTATTGGATTAGCTTTGTTGATTTCTTCAATTCAAGTCATTGAGTTAGTTACTTGATTCGTTATTTCTTCATTCTTTTATTGATTTAAATCAATTATATTGATTGAGATATATTTCATTCGGATCTTTGGAGATTATATTTTCGTCCAGTATTTACACTTGAGGCTTTGTTTAAGATTTTGTCTCGATTATTTTTGTATATCAATTGTATATCTTTTGTATATCTCCGTCCGTCTTTGGCGATTGGCTCATCTTTGTGTTTTTCTTCCCAAGCGAGTTTTGCGGGGGTGATTCGAGGCTAGTGTGATGAGAGTGTTACCTTTGACCATCTAGGTGGATTCAATTTTAGGTTTTGATTATTTTGACTCTATGTTGAGAATCGTATTTAATGCCTTATTGATGGATATCATTATTACATATTTGAAGTCATTAGTGCTCTGTTTACTATTTTTGAGATTTGCTGTGCTTTGCACGTGACCGCCCTTTCCTTTTCGGGAAGGGGGTGTTACATTATAATTATCATTATAATTTTTTATTATTTTATTTTACTAATTAATTAATAAGTAGTATGTATGAAGATAATTATGATAATCAGTAATTGGGCCAATTTTTTTTTTGTTGGCCCATAACAACCCGCGATTTTTAAAATCCTCTTTGCTGGCCGCTAGAGGGAGTAATGGTCAGTTTTTAATATTTATTACTGGCCGCTACTCCCTCTAGCGGTTGGGCATTCATCTCAACCATTAACTCTAATATTAGACGGTTAGATTAGCGTTAGTTGAAACAGGGTTAATAGCTAACGTTTTCCACGAATCATTTTCATATATATATAGAAACAACCGAGGCCAGAGTTGTGCAAATTAGTCCAAAAAAGAAAAAAGAGAAACACACAAATAAACAAATCAAAATAAATAATGAAACACCAATTGGCAAAAACTAAAAAATAACCAAGCATTAGTCGAGTACTATATTGCCCAAAGATTAACTTTTCACAATGATTTTACCTTAGCTTTACAAAAAACCGATGCAATGCCCAAGATTAAGAGCCTCAAAAATCGTGCATCTGGGTTACCGAAACCATCCCACTCACAACTGCACGCCTCAAATTCAACCGTGACCCGAGTGCCCGAAATTCCTCCGGCAGCTGGTAATCCAGCTCCCGGGTTGGACTAACCACGGGCTCAAATACCCCGTACGGATCCTCGGCCAGTCGTTGCAGTATAGGAGGCTAAACGCCGGTGTCTTTCCGCTTCCAGTCTGAAGTATCCCAATCATTTCAGCGACAGTTTGGGGTACTAAGTTTAGGATTTAGACCCAGCTGAGAGAGAGAGAGAGAATTGTAGGGTTTAAGTTTGTGTCTGTTTGGGATGATCATTTTGCAGGAATTACAAGGGTTTTAATGAAAATATGTGAGTATTTTTTGTTTATATTTGTCCTGCATTTTCCCCTCGAGCAAATGCTCCCGTCAATGGTGTTCAGGAGAGAAATATGCCGTAGAGCGAGAAGAAGAAATGCAGTCACGTGCGTCGGAGGATGGCTGGATGGGTGTTCTTTAATTTAAAAAACTGATATTTCCATACAAAAAAATATCCACGTAATTCTCTCTCATGTAAATGTGAAATTTATTCGTTATTTTATGTGGAAAAATTAGGTGAAATTATTATTTTTATGTAAAAAATATCAATTCTATTTATTTATTATTTTTTGTTTTTAATAGGTAGAGAATTTGACTTTTATTCTCATTAAAAAATAACTATTAAAAAATGAGAATTATTATTTTATTAAAAAAAATTGATGTTTTTAACTTGTCTCACTCATTTGAATATGAATCTTATTACTATTCATGCAAATACTTGAAGGAATAAATAATTAATTTTTCCTATTTATTTGTGAGTGTTTATAGATGCAGATTGATGATTGCTCCTTAAAACAAAATTAAAAAAATGATTAATTTATCCTTAATAAATGAGATTTAATTTCACATATTTATTATATGTCCAATTTTAAACATAATAACTACAAAACCAAACACAACTCAAAACAAGTATAACCGTTGTAGTAAATGGTTAATAATTTTGTACTATAATACTTTACAAATATAACGACAAAATTTATATGATCATAATTATTCCTCCAGCAAACATAAAAATGTTTATAATTCACATGAATATTATATAGTAAGTTTTGGGTTGCTTTAGTAACACTAGTATGGGGGAAGAAGTGGACTATAGAGGTACTACTAATTCATTGAGGAATCATAGGAGGTTTAATTTGTGTTAGACTTGGCAAAACATGGTCCAAACTCATGGGTAGGCCAAGCGCGACTTTGGACTGCAGAATTTTAATTTAGTCAAATTAAAATTAAGGCATTTTTTTCGCCATCTCACCACCGTCTCATCTTCTGTTTAGCCAAACCCCAAAAAAAAAAGCGTAAAATAAGCACAAATTGTTCTCGACCACGACCCACCTTTTTTCATACACGGGCCAAGTTTTGGGCCGCAAAATTTTAATCCAACAAAGCCCGGGCCTTTTTGGCCCGGCTCGCCACTCGCACAACTCGTTTGAGCTTGACTCGTCCGTTTGTCAGGTCTAATTTGTGTTTCGAAGATGCATAGATTCATATTTAGGTGTGAGGTTATCACAATAATTTTTTTTCCGTTACTCAGTGTTAAAAAATTGTGGGATTATCCAAGTAATTGTGAAGAAGAAACACAATGCTCCGTCCCAAATTAGCTTAATTTGATTTTAATTTTTATGATTAAAATGACTAATTATAAAATTAAAAATTAAGAAAATTTATTTATATTTTCAAAATTAAAAAAAAAATTAAAGATAGTAATAAATTCGATATAGTTTTTTATAATTAGAGTTTCTCTGTCTATATTTATAAAAAAAAATAGTATATTAAAAAATAATCAATTTAAATGGAAAAAAAATTCAAATTAAGTCAATTTTTAAAGAACTGAAAGAGTATTTTGAACTAAGAATGAGCCTCATCCTAAATCCCCGCTACAATAAAGGGGCAAAGGAACTCCGTAAACCCAATTCATAAACTCTACATGCGTCGTGCACCACCACAACCCCAACCACTAGATCCACATCACCACCAACGCTCAACCCACCTCCGCCACACACCACCACCAACCACCGGCCCCTAGATTTAATTTACGGTTAGATTCAGTTGAGGGTTTTAATTTTACATTTTGTAATTTGTTAATCTGATTCTTCATCATGGATTGCAATAATTTTGTATTAAATTATAATTACGAAATATATGACTATATAAAATTAATTATTATAATAATAGTCTACTAATAATAATTATTAACTTAATTTGCTTTTGGCTCCTAAACACAAAACACACCCTATTTTGAGCAAACTCCCACACTTCCCCTCTCTACCAGTAAGCAAGCAACCATGAACAGCAGCTTGGAGCAGAGAAGAAAAAACAAGGAAGCAGAAGAAGACGATAATGAAGAGAATGAAGAAGGGGGATTAGAAGCTTGGGAGAGAGCATACGCAGACGAGAGATCATGGGAATCATTACAAGAAGACGAATCCGGACTTCTTCGCCCAATCGACAACAAAACAATTCAACACGCCCAGTATCGGAGACGACTCCGCACTGCTTCCACTTCTGCTCGTATCCAAAAGGGGCTCATTCGGTATCTCTATATCGTCATTGATCTCTCCAGGGTAAGAGTTTTTTTCCTACCAATTTCTGACTTTAATCGATGTACTATGCATTTTGTAAATGTATACCTAATTTAGTTAGGTTTTAGTTATTGTTTTAATCCTATTTGCTCATTGATTTTATGGCTAAGTATGAATAGTGGGTCAATTAAGTAAAATTTGGGAAGAATTTGACAAGTTAGGGAAGTGGGTTGAAGGTGTGTCAATAGAGTGTGGAATGGAGTAATGGGTAACATTCTGTCTGAAAAATTGAACAATCTTTCACTATGTTCACATCTTTCATAGGCCGAATAAGTGTGAAATATGCAAGTCTAAACATATTCTAAAAACAAGCCTTATTTATCTGACTTAGAAAGTAGGTATAGATCAGATAGGTAGGAGATTGAAAAAGACAAAGCAAAGTCCATGTAGCGGTGGGGGGGAATATAGGCAAGGATTAAGGCATGGTTATGGGGTTTATAGGTTCTATACAGGGGATAGTTATGCAGGGGATTGGTTTGATGGGCAGAGTCATGGTTTTGGAGTGCACACATGTTCAGATAGGAGCTGTTTTGTTGGTGAATTTAAGTGTGGTGTGAAGCAATAGGTGTTACCATTTCAGGTTAAAATTTCTTTTAACTTTTTAATTGGGTCTTTTTTTGTTGTTTTGAAATTTAAATCTTGAACTACTGCTGTTGGTTTTGTTTGATTCTATATTTGGGGATTCCGAATGATCTATAGAAAAGTAGGAAATCTGATTATCAGGAACAAAGAAAAATAAGAGAGCGTAACTGTTCTCTTGTTTTTCTATGCTGAATGCTTATGGTTTCATAATCTGTTGTGTATTAGTAATTTGAATTCTATACTATTTTTGTTTCAGTGGAGGATTAGGTTCAGGAACATTGACGAAGGAATGAAGATTGATACTTTATTGATATCATAGTCATTTGTTTTGTACTGTTGTGTGGCTTGGAGGCCTCGTTTCTGGACCCTGTTGCTTTAGTTTTTTTTGGTGCTTTTACGAAATTTGATTAAACTTTTTTTTTGTGTGTGAAGAAATTTGATTTACTTCTTCCCCCCTCCCCCCTCCCCCCTCCCTCCTCCCTCCTCCCTGAAAAAGAAAAGAAAAGGAACTGTTTTTGTTCTTACTTTCTATCCCCTCTTTTCTGTTTTTATTGTTAGTATATGCTGTTGGTCCATGATCATTTAAATGACTTGTAGGCAGCTGGTGAGATGGATTTCCGTCCAAGCCGAATGTTTGTAGTTGCAAAACAAGTTGAGGGTTTTATTAGGGAATTCTTTGACCAGAATCCTCTAAGTCAAATTGGCCTGATAACTATCAAAGATGGGGTTGCTCAGTGCTTGACAGATCTTGGTGGCAGTCCTGAATCTCATATTAAAGCCTTGATGGGTAAATTGGGGTGCTCAGGTGATTCTTCCCTTCAGAATGCGTTAGATCTTGTTCATGATTATCTAAATCAAATCCCATCATATGGTCACCGCGAGGCTCTTATCTTGTATTCCGCTCTTAGTACTTGTGATCCGGGGGATATAATGGAATCCATCCAGAGATGCAAGAAGTCTAAAATTAGGTGTTCAGTGATTGGTCTATCTGCAGAACTTTTCATATGTAAACATATATGCCAAGAAACTGGTGGATCATACTCAGTTGCATTGGACGAGGTGAGTTCAGCTAATTTAACGAGTTCTGCAGTTCAAATGGTCATAGTAGACCGCTTTCTAAACTTCAAGTTAGTTGGATAAATGCTTTTCCATCTAAATGGATTTTTTTCCCCCAAAGTACATCTTAATAGATTTTTCATCAACATTATGACTTAATTGAAAGTGTCTAGAATAAGATAGAAAAGAAAGATGACAAAAAAGATGGAAGGTTTAAACCATTTATGAGAAATTTATAAACAACATATTACAGAGTTAGAGCTAAGAAAAGATGACTACCTTAATCAAATTAATGATTAGTAAAAAAGGATAAATCTTCCTATAATCAAGTTAATCTTATTTGCAAGTACACTTCTCTAATTTATATCGTCTACTACAGTCCCACCTAAAAGAGTTAGTGCTAGAGCATGCACCACCACCTCCAGCCATAGCAGAATTTGCACTCGCAAACTTGATCAAAATGGGGTTCCCACAAAGAGCAGCAGAAGGTGTTATCTCAATTTGTTCATGTCATAAAGAGGCCAAGGTTGCTGGGGGTTACACTTGTCCAAGATGCAAGGCTCGTGTCTGTGAGCTACCCACCGAATGCTGCATCTGTGGATTGACCCTTGTTTCTTCTCCGCATTTGGCAAGGTCATATCACCATTTATTCCCTATAACACCGTTTATTGATGTGTCACCCTCACTTCCTAATAATCTACATCACAAGGTACCAAAAAGTTGTTTTGGTTGCCAGCAAAGCCTCCTGAGTCCTGGTAAGTGCGCCACTGCAATATTTTGATTTTCCAAGATTCTCCCTCTCTATTATTAAAATCAATGTGTTGTTTCTAAACTGCATTTGCTTATTATGCTGTGGAACTAAAACGACCATTTCCTTGCTGCTTTCATGTTTGTGTGGTCTTCATTATGTTGCATTTTGCAAGTCCTCAGAATTGGATTTAGGCATGTAAAGTGTTGGTGGCTGCACTACTAATTGAAAATTGTATCGCCTTGGAGAGCGAAGTAATTAATAATGACGGTAGTGCTATTTCATAAAATGTTGTGTATTTTCATTTAAATTTTATGGTTAATTTGTATACAAGTATATATTTCGACAGCTCATATTTTAGACTTTTAGTAACTTCTATTGTTATAAAGTTGTTGATGCATAACTTCAAATCAAACAAAATTTTACACAATCTCATACTTTTACATGCTCATTACATCCGCACGGTTAAATTATTAACTTGACGATTAAATGACGTTGTATTGGAAGAGACCTAAGATAACTTATCTTATATCGATCTAAGATGCCTTTTACTCTCTCTCTCTCTTTATATATATATATATACATGTTAATTAGTTTATCTATCAAATGTCAAATGGAAACACCACCTGGAATACACATGAACAAAATGAAAATGTACTTGTCAAAAAGAAAATAAAGGATGAAAAGAAAATGAATGCGTGAGAGTTATGACGAAGCATAAGGGTAATTAAACTATGAAATGCTGAAGCTTATGGGTATTGCGTATCAGTTATCACCACCTGATCATAATTAATTAGACTGATAAACCCCTATGATATGCTGACAGTGCGTATGTGTAGATATTTATTTATATTTATATTTATATTTATATTTATACACAACTGATATTAAATTATTAATGCGATACTCCGTTGTAGATAGTTTTTTGGGGGCTCATTTTTTAGGGGGTTTATGGCTTTTAGGGCATAATAATTCTTCTTTCCTCTAATTCCTTCGTGTACTTCACATGTAGCCATGTTTTTGCCAGTGTGGTGCTTTTTAAAAACTAATTTACCTATCACAAAAAAAGAAGATTAATAGTTCACCTTTCTAAAACAGTCCTGTTTCAAAATATTAATTGAACTGTGTTATCCTTCTCTTCAAATTGCTCCTACTTGTGATTTTTTCAGTAATATTCTAGTTATAAAACTCAGGATTGCATAAACTGTTTTTATTTTTTTTAAACTTATTTTTTAATCTTGCTACTTTCTGGTTGAAATTTGATTATCTTATTGGACGTCCTGTTACTCCAGTCATAAAGGCTTCATGTTTGTTTTGGCAATGTATTGATTCTTTCAATTATGAAGTCAGATTGATTGTGATATTATTATTATTATTTTATTATATTAAAGTTCTGGATAATAAATTATTAGACCAGATTAAGATAATATTAATCCATCCCTCTAGAGTCTGTCTTAGAATTAGGATAAATTTTCCTGAGTTGTACACAGTGGCAACTTCTTTTTAATTTTTATTAAAAAAATAAAACTTGTAAAACAGGAAGAGGGAATTATTCTGTCAATCTTCCATTTCACATTAGCTCTGCTCTCATTGTCCTAATTAAGGATGAAGAGATTAAGTTTATCTTCAAAATTTGAGCTCTTGGGATTTCCATTCAGGAACAACTTAGCTCAAGTCATAACTCTAGGAAGTCAAGAATCTTATAGTGTGAACAACAGTGCTGATAAAACCAACCAAGCTTTCTATTTTTAAGAAAAAAGTAATACCAATCATTGTCCATCTCTCTCTCTCTCCCTCTCTCTTTGCCTCCCCTCTTTCTTCCTTTTCTTTCCCTCCTTCCTTTTACTGTATTAAGGGGGAAGGGGTGTGAGACTGTTGGTCTTCAAGTTTTGCTTGGTTTACATAGATTTTCCTGTTAGATGATTTACCAGAAAAGTAGCTTTTAATTTGGGGGAAAGAACAACACCTTTTTTACTTCTTTCTTCTGGAACTCATTCTTCATATGGATCCTAGCAGTTTACAACTATTCTGTCCTCCCAGTTTTGGTTTCTCATTTTAAGCTTTATAAGACCAATGCGTACTTAACTTGAGACTGTAAATCAGTACTGGATCATGTGGTAAGCTCAACAAGATTGCAGTTTGGACTTTTTTAGTAGTATCCAGTTCCATTATGGATAAAAATAGACTGAGAGAAAAGTTACCTGCAAAACTTTTGAAGAATTTGTTATCAAGATTCAAGAAGTTTTGGCAAGATAAGTAGCAGAGCCCCTAGTAAGCAGACCACATCTAGTTAAGTGTGGTTTGTGTCTAGTACTTGTCAAAAAAAGGTTGATTTTTGGCTGTAAACAGAAAACAACATATTAACTTAGTTGCACCTTTAAGTGCTTAGAAAAGTAGTTTTACACTTTTACTAGCCAGATAAAAGTGTGTAGTTATAGAAGGAGAAAAGTGTATTGTGTCGTGTCGAAAAGGTAATGAATATAATGACACGAGCAGAGTGAGAGAAGCTGAATGAGACAGCACTAGTTTATCTAAGTCAAGTAATCAACTTATATGATTAACTTAACTTGGTTTTAAATTGTTTGCAAGAACTAACAAGTAGGAAGAACAAGCTATCTATCATTATTGAAGGTAAAACGAACAGGTAGGAAGAACATGCTATCGTTATTGAATGCAATCAATAACCTTCAAATTTATAGTTCTCTTTCCACAGAAGAAGTGTGACTCTGTCGCCTAAGCTTGAAGTACAGTAGGGATGTAGAGGGCTAGAGGGTCATTATGAACCTGCTAGGTGAGAGGAGTTATCAAGAGATGGTTAGATGGATGTCTCAAACTTCTAGTTCTATATAACATCTGTATTCGTATCCATAATTAACGGATTTAAAATCGAGCATTTTTTATCCATATCTGACTAATATAATTCAAATACGAAAGTTATCTGTAACCGTTAACGTACAATTTTATACAGATAGCTATTCGAAATATTCGTGTGTGTGTGTATATATATATATACGGTAAGGATCAAGAGCATTCTCCTTAAATAGCATTCTTTTGTTAAAACTACGCTGTTTTGGAGGGATTGCGATGGCATTTTTGTAAAAATACGCGGTGGCATTGTATTTACAAAATGCCACCGCATCCTCCAAAACGCATTTAGTTTTAATAAAAGAATGCTATTTAAGGAGGAATGCTATTTAAGGAGAATGCTCTTGATCCTTACTGTATATATATATATATATATATATATATATATATGTTTCATAAATTAACTTTTTAATTTCAGGTATACTAAATATAATACCAAAAGTAATGTTCAACAAACCAAATAACATATAGATGTGCCTATATCTGTATCCAGCAAATACGGATAATTTCCATTTTGACCGGATATCGTGTTATTCGTGTTATTCGCTTTGACCGGATATCATGTTATTCGCTTTGACCGGATATCAAGTTATATCCACTTTGACCTACGATTATTAGCTATATTGAATGACCTGATATTTCATTCTCCATTTGCATTTCTAATGTGATGGATGTATGTTAGAAAGTGATGCTCTGTTTGTGTTAGAAGCATGGACAGTCATGGTTATTGATAAGAACATATCATCTTGTGATAATTGTTCAGCTTTATGGTCTAATCATTGATGCTACGTTGAATTGAGGGAATGGAATAGAGGAATGAATGACATAAAAATAATATATTTGGGGGATAAATCATTCCAATGGAATGAAAATTCATTCCATCCCTTTGTTTTTTTATTCCATGTGGAGAAGGTGGAATAAAATTCATTCTAATGGAATTGATATATGTGATAATTTTGCCATTATATGACAATACCCACCACCACCAACAACCAAACATACACTTTAAATACTTTTAAATCATTTCATTCTGTCCTCTATTTCATTCCTTCAATCCAAACATAGCATAAAGATTACAATGCTCCTCCATAACATGATATTGACAGCTTATTTTCTTTTCCCACTTGACCCAAAAAATAGTGAGTTTTTTTATATTTTTTAAAAAATGTTTTTGCTATAAGGATTGTGTTGGTGAAATACTCCTTGAAGCAGCAATAGGCTGTGTAAATACTTTCTATGTTCGTATATACCGAAGGATTTTGTTCTTACATAATACTATTAGACTTTTTATCCTTTTTTACCAACTGTTTTTATCGACACTGATGCAGGAAACTTACCTGGCCCTTGTGTTACTTGCCCAAAATGCAAACAACACTTTTGTCTAGATTGTGACATTTACATTCACGAGAGCTTGCACAATTGTCCAGGTTGCGAGAGCTTCACGCAATCAAGTTGGTGACGGGTACTGTGTAATGACACCCTTCTCATTGATGGATCTTGATTTCATTCTACTGCAGAAATGGTTCGGTTCAGGCAGTCAAAGGCGTATCATTCAAAGCCAGAATCTCCACCAGTCCCCTCCTGACCGCAATAGTTCACAGATGAGCAGCAGTCGTACGCAAAGCACTCAACATTCAAAGCAACAACTACCGGCCAAGGCAAGAACCATAAAAAACCATGGATACAATCCAATTTATTTGGGCCCTGAGAATCTACATGAACATTAGGGATTCTGATTAGTATGTTTTTCTAGCTCAAATTTTGGTTAGTATGTTGCGGCCTCATACCAGTTGCCGCCCACTCCTTACCTCCCATAAAAAAAATTAACAGCATAGGTCCCCGGAGAAATACAATAATGTTTGATATATAGTTTTTTAGTCTATTTATATTTTATGATTTTGTTTATCTTACAATGAAAAAGAAGAAACATTACTCTCATTTTCTATAGAAGATCAGTGAAATGAAGAATATGCTAAACAAAGTTCAGTTTTTGGCTTCCCAGGGATATGTATCAACTTTGTATTGGTTTTCTAGTGTAGTTTCTGGGATTAGGTCGTGTGTTTGGTGGCATTTATGTGGATGATTAATTATGAACATATTTCAAATTAGTTTTCCAAAGTTACTAACTTTACTTTTCTGTATCGTAGAGTAGTGTTGAATCATAGGAACAGTACAACATATAGTACTACAACATATAGGGATATTAGTCGTACCATGACGTGTCATTAAAAAAAATGTATAGGGAATTGATATTTTGGCAGACAATTTTGTTAACTTCAACTAAGGGGATGTTCGATAAAAATTGAATAAATCTGAATGAAAAAAGTTATTTGATAACTGATATGTCTGAAACATCTTAATAACAAATTTTTATTATTTTACTCTTTTGAAAAAATTTAAAATTGTTATAAATTTATTTAATACTCCCTCTGTCCCTGGATAAAAATTTTGGTGGACTTTTCACGCGTATTAAGAAGATGAATAAAATGACAAAATTGATCATAATAATGTCATTAAATATGGAGAGAGAATTAGAATAAGAAAAGTATGAGATATTTAATGCTACGGGTATAATAGGAAAATATGTGTAAAAATTTGGTTATTAAAGGAAAATGGACATTTAACATGGGATTACCTAAAATAGTAATAAAAACTTTTATCATGGGATGGAGGGAGTATTACTTAAATATAATAATTAATATTGTAAAAAAAAAAATCATTCGGCTCTCGTTTGACTGAATCAATCTAGCATTCAATGTTAATTAAACACCCCTAAGATAGAGAATAAGTATTCCACACTTACCCCTAACTTTTATCCCCCTCGCCTTTTCTTAGGAAATTGTTAAATCCACACTATTTTTTATTATTTTCACAACAAAAGTGTCGCTGTAGATGTATAGCGACGGTGAAAACCGTTGCTATAGAGTCTATAGCGACACTTTTATTGTGAAAATAATATTTTTTAGTGTGGATTTAACAATTTCCTATTCTTATTCTCCTTGCACGCAAACTTCTTTCTACACGTGGTGCGATTGTGGTGAATGATACATAGGACTATAGGAGTATTTTGATATTCGGCCCTTTTTTTAGTCAATGTTAACCGAACCATTTTGAATTGAGAATCTTATTGTACCATGTGGTGTTGACTCGTATTTAAGGCTGTAAATGAGCCAACACAATTCGGGCTCGACTAAAAAAAATACGAGCGAGATTCAACGTCGTTAATAATATGATCCAAATCTGAGCATTAAAAATAGTTCGAATAAAAATATGAGTAGAATCTGAGCAAAGTTATACTCGACTCGTTTAAGATTCAAACTAATCGAATCTTTAATTGTGATTCGATACATACTCGGTTAATACATATTCGATTAGATGTTCAATACATTCTCTTATAATATATACAAATTTAAATCAAATTAGGATAATTAGTTATTATTTTGTTTTGTTTTTAATTTTAATTGTGATTTTATATTTGTAAAGTGTAATAATAAATATATTTTCTCATTTTTAAGTAAAATAACAAATTCAATTTATAATTATATTTATTATAAAACTAGTTATTATGTGGAGACTCGAATTCGAGCTTGAATTTGAAGCTCGCGAGTAGTTTGAATAAATATTCGAGAGTGTTTGCATAGTGCCTGCATAGTATTTGCATAGTAAAATCTTTTTATATAAAACAGAATACTTTTATAAAGTTATTTATTTTATTAGATTTTAAATAAAATATATTATATTTTATTATGCATAGTGTTTTCAGATAACATAGTAAAATTTTTTTATATAAAACATAATACTTTTTATAAAGTTTTGTTTTATTTAATTATAAATAGAATATATTATATTTTATTGCATAGTGCAAAGATAAGTATCATTTCCATTCTCCTATAAATAGGATGCTTAGTTAGAATTGAAAATCACACCAGAAATTCAGAGAATTCTTCTTCTATAATCTTGAATGTATTTATTTAGAGTTTTAAGAAGTTTTAAGCGTAGAAAACAGTATAAGTTTTCTTCAAGAATATCCTCGCCTTACCAGTAAGAATACTCTTCTTTTTAAGGTAAGTGGTATTATTCTTTCGTATTCATGAAAAGAGTTATTTTCTTTCAATACTCGTAAGGGTTGTTATTCCATTCTTTATTATTATGTTGGAAAAACCTGTCTATGTGAAGTACCGCATACATGGTGAAATTCTTCTGTTATTCCATTCTTTATTATTCTGCTGGAATAACCTGTTTGTGCGGTCTATCGCATGCCTGGTGAATTCTGTTGTTATTCCATTCTTTATTATTCTGTTGAAACATCTTGTCTATGCGGATTACGCATGACCTGATTCCATTCTTTATTATTCTGTTGGAACATCCTGTTTGTGCGGATTACGCATGACCTGGTTCCATTCTTTATTATTCTGTTGGAACATCCTGTCTGTGCGAATTACGCATGTCCTGGTTCCATTCTTTATTATTCTGTTGGAATATCCTGTCTGTGCGAATTACGCATGACCTGGTTCCATTCTTTATTACTTGTGGAAATGATCTGTCTACGTGGATTACCACATGGCGGGTGAAAATCCATTTGCAGTTTCATATATTCTATTATACTTAGTTGGTTAAAGTTTTGGCTCCTATACTCCATAAAATTAGTGGAATATCCTTGATATTTGCACTTCATCCAGTATCTTTTCATGGAAATATCCTTCAGAGCATTCTTAAACTTGTTTTTATTGAATTATTATATCATTGTCATCATACAAATCCTGTGGCTCAACCACGGACAAAGATGAAACTACCAAGTTTGGAAGTACCGGTAAGGCAGAGGGAATTTCCGGTGGAGCGGTGAAATGATCCTCATGTTTATAATATGTTGAAAGTCATCATGGCACAGCTGTGTGCGTAGATGGACTTGGTATGATTATGACCAAGGATTATTCGGTATAATCATGACCGTAATGTTACAAATGATGTGGTAAAAGTCCTCATTGGGCCGAGTAGTGCATTGATGGACGATTGTTAGCATGATCATGACCATTGATGAATACACGAATATCCTTGGCCCGTAGTGCATGGATAATTTGTGGTCATGATACTAATGAATATCCTTGGCCGTAGTGCAGGGATGATGTGTTTTATTTATTAAGTTGAGTCTCAGCGATAAAAGTGATGAAAAACCTTTTAAATCATAGAAGATAGTAGATTTTATTCTCTACTTGACTCTTCTAATGGATTGCTTGTTCCGCTGCAGTTAAACTTGATGTTTGTTATATTTTATCAGTTTAACACTGTTGAAGGCTAACGATAAATTATTCTGCATTATCTTAGTCATAATATTTCTTACTGGGCTAGTTGAGCTCACCATTCTTTCACTATTCTCTTCAGGAAATGAGAACGTAGCCGAGACGAGTTGGGGAATGGAGTGATGGTCCGAGATAGTGTCATAGTAGTCCTCACTATTCTATAAAATAGTGTGATAATAAATGTAAGGAGGACTCCATTGAGTGTGGATATTGTCTAGATGACAATATTTGTATTAAAACTCATAGCATATGTTTTGTCGTATTTTACACGACAGTTGTATAATTAAGTTTTTATTTGTATTTTGTACCATGTATTTGGCGACTCAAGATGGGCGATGTATACCTGTTTTGGGGGCGTCACAAAGATGAGAGATAAACTAGAGAGAGTGAGAGATGAGAGATGAACTAGAGAGTGCGAGATCTGAGATTAGAGAAATTAAAGAGATGTTTGGGAGGGATATGAGAGATCTGAGAGTTTTGAGAGATGAGAGATCAGATTTCATCTAGTGAAAGGACTAATGAGTCGTAAGAGTTTAAGAGAGCATACACGATTTCATCTGGTTCGGTTATTCGGGTAAACCGAATAACCCAAAAATGATATCCGTATAAACTAACTGAAAATCGTATATAATTTCGGATATAACCAAAATGCTAAAAATAATCAAATTATCAAAAAATTTTAGTTACTTTATTTCGGTTCAGTTCGGTAATTCGGTTATATCCGTTTTTTGCTCAATCCTACTCGTATCAATTTAATACTCCCTCAGTCCCAAATTATCTGCTGTTCTAGAGTTCCACACAGATACCAATATGTATGATAAAAATACTAAAATACCCTTTGTGCTGATTTTTTTATTTTTCACCAAAATCCCACAAAACAATTGGTGAGAATATGAAAAGGAAGAGAAACAATGATTAATTGAAGAGAGAGAAAGCAGCGGATTAATTGAAGAGAGAGAGAGAGAGAGAAACAATGATTAATTAAAGAGAGAGAGAGAAAGCAGCGGATTAATTGAAGAGAGAGAAAGAAACAATGATTAATTGAAGAGAGAGAGAGAGAGGCGTGAATGTGGATGTTTAAAAAAGAGGAGATGCATGAATGAGAGTAATGATTATCAACAATTAGGGTAAAGGGGCAAATTTGGAAAACAAAGGAAAAAAATGCATTGGAATCTTAAAAAAGCAGATATTGTGGGAATTTTTTTTTTGCTAAAACAACAGATAATTCGGGACAGAGGGAGTATCTTTGAGCAAAAAATATTTATTCTACCAAGATTTAAACTTAATACCCCATACTTCAAACACTAACAAAACATTAATTACCAACTAAGCTAAGAATTAATACTCCCTCCTATCTTAAATAAATGACATTTTAGGAAGTTTAATTTTATTCTATACAAGTGTCATTTTGAAATTTTTATGCAATATTGCACTATTTTCTATGCTTAGTAAATGCAATTCCATGAACCATTTGACCACATATACAACCAAAAAGTTCCAATAACTCATTAATTGCCTTCATCTTTGACCATTACCTTTTTAATTAATTGTGGAGAGAAAAATAATTAATTAGGGGTACAAAAATATTTTGTGTTATTTCTTAATAAGTGTACTTAACTCTAAAACATCATTTAATCTAGATAGGAGGGAGTATTATTTTTAAAAAAAATTATTATTAACACTAATAATATTAGTACAACTTTATTAGTAATATTATTAATAAGTTGTCAATAATTATTTATTAGTTATTAATAATTCTCTTTAACACGATGTTGCTTATTTGGATAAATAATTACAATATCTTATCTTAATAACATTAGTTATTAGATATTAGTATATATTAATAGTATTAGTAACATTAATATTCTAATAACATTATTGTTATAGTTTGCATTAATGTTAAAAAATAAACCTTATTTTATTTTATTTTTAAACAAAAATAATAATTAAAGTAATGTATGCTAATAAGAATAATTTATGATAATAAAATAATACAATAATTATAATAAATAACTTATTTAATCTTGTGACCGTATATTTTGTAAAAATAATAAGAACTTTATTTATTTAATATATTTTAATAATTTTTTAGATTTTTTGTAATAAGTAACGAAGTTAGAGAGGTAAAATTAATAGAATAACAAATAAATAAACAAATAATAAAAACTCTAACATGAGTCTTATTCACGGTTTTGACTCTTCTCAAATGTTCTTACATGAGAAACTAGGCAGAGAAAAAGAATTAAAAATTGAATTTATCTTTTCTTTTGTCAAAATTATCCTATTTTATCATTGGCATGAATGCATATTAATAACAATAATATTATAAGTAAATTGATATTATTAATAACATTAATATATCCTGATATCTAATAAGTAATATTATTAAAATAATATATTTTTATTTAGCTATAAGAAGCAAAATCATGTTAAGGAGAATTACTAACAACTTATTAATAATATTACTAATAACTAATAAATTGTATTAATACTATTATTGTTAGTAATAATTTTCTATGAGATAACATTAATATTATTAACTTAGTTGGTAATCAAATGTTTTGTTCGTTTTAGGAGTATCAGGTTTTAGTTTTAAATCTTTAGATAATAGAATTTTTTTTTATCTCAAATGTGTTAAATTAACATGTCAACGTATCATATGTACAAGTCAACGCTACATGACACAATATGGTTAACAATCCAAATTTTCAGATAGTAAATGGTTCGTTTTGCTTTGACTAAAAAAAAGGTCACTATATCCAAATACCTCTATAGTACGTGGGTCGCTTTTGTATTTTACTCGCTACAAGATAATATTTTCAAATCATCCTAGGTTATAAACTATTATTTCTTTATTTATATATTACATATGATTTATATTTTTTGTGTAAAACATTTATTTATACACATAACCATAATATATATAATATGGAGATTTATATAAACAAATTAAACGATAATTTAAAGAATGACGAATGATGTGCTTTTATTAATAAATAAATGTCCAACATAAATAAATTGAATTTTTATAGCAAAAGTTCAATAGACTTGGCCACTCATATTACTCCTATATTAATACTAATTCCAAGGCGAACTAAATTCCTTCCAAAAAAAACTGCAACCAACTTCTTTCAGACCCAAAATATGGACCATCTCCTTGAACTAAAGTCAGAAACTTCTAGTCATGTGTTGCGTCATTTCCTTGCTCTCCAATTCCATTCAAACAACTATATAAACATGGGCGGAATTAGGGGTGTCTAGGGCCCCAATCCTGTAATCTGAAATTAGTTAAATTTAATTTTTGTTATCAAATAGTATTAATTTATTTGTTTTTTTTTATGTCTTTTCACCTGTAATAAATTAATAATATTACTATAAGATAAAATAATATTAAATAAATTTGATAATTAATTAATTAATATTACACTCATTTAATTTGTCTTATTGACTTAATTATACATTGGTATCAATTTTTTTGTAAATGCGAATAACTTAATTTATTTTCTTGCTTTGAGTGGCTACTCTCAGTTGTCTCCAAAAAAGATAACCAGAACCACAATATAAAGTTTTGAATATATAATATTATAATTTTTAATTTATCTATAAAAGTAGCTAATCAGTTGACTAAAAAATTCAAAGTCTGATTAATAGTCTCACGATTAATGGAAAAATAATATATATATATATATATATATATATCTGAAAAGGATCAAGAGTAGAATTCATTAATAGCGAGAATGCCTTAAATAATATAATTTTATCAAAACGCAGCGTAGTTTTGATAAGACGCTAGCGATGACATTTTTTAAATACGCTGCGGTGGCATAATATTTACAAAAATGCCACTTGCGTCTTATCAAAACTACGTTGTTTTGATAAAGTTCTATTATTTAAGAGAGTTCTACTACTTAAGAGGTCTACTTTGATCTTGATCTATATATATATATATATATATATATATATATATATATATATATATATATATATATATATATATTTAAAGTTATTAGACTCACAACTCATAGATTTCTAATGGTTGGAATATGATGTTGTGAAATAATATAATTGGGCAAAATAAATTTAAAAGAAACACTGCAGGCGTCAATAAATATTTTTTTTATTAATGTATTTTGACCCCCTTTAAAATTGTTCTGGTTCCGCCACTGTATATAAATCACATTTCTGCCTCTCAAAATTTATCTTCCAACTTTCCTAGTACCTCAATTAATTATTTTTTGTAAATTCTCAAAATTTATCTTCCAACTTTCCTCTCAAAATCACATTTCTTACTTATTTTTTTTTGTAAATTCTTATAATTTTAATAAAATTAATTAGTTAATAATTTATTTATTTATTTATTTAATTTGTATAAAGGGGTACACTTGAAAATTTTTACCCTGGTACTTAAAAATCCAGGACCGGCTATGTTCAAATCATTCTAGGTTATAAACCATTATTATTTTATTTATATATTACATATGATTTATATCTTTTGTGTATAATATTTATTTATAAACATAACCATAATATATATAATATGGAGATTTATATAAACAAATCATCCTAGGTTATAAACCATTATTATTTTATTTATATATTACATATGATTTATATCTTTTGTGTATAATATTTATTTATAAACATAACCATAATATATATAATATGGAGATTTATATAAATCACATTTCTGCCTCTCAAAATTTATTGTAAAATTTTCCTAATACCTCAATATTCTTAAGGGTTTTTTAGGCATGTCGACGATTAGTTTTGCTGAGGTTTACGTGATGAAAAAGGTTTACAAGGAGAAGATGGAAAAGATGGAAAATGCGAAGGACGAGAAAGAAGCTTATCATAAAGAGAAGTTTGAATCTGGTGGTGGCCATGGATGCTTTCCGGCGATGTTTAAGAGAAGGATCCATTCCGACAGCGTTCAGAATTCGGACTGCTGAGAAAGTCCGGACGTGAAATTCGAATAAACATGTTCATTTTGCTCATCAGAAAATGAAAAAATTGTAATTTTCATAGTGCTTGTCTGGTTTACAAGAATACATACTTATTAAATTAATTATACTTTTAGACTTCTTGTGTATATTACTCTTTACAGGGAAGATCATAATACGTTTTATATGGCTTCAGCCTAATTATTATGTGATTTGATTGCATGTTGTTATTTTTAGCAAACCTAACACTAAATCAACATTGAGAAAAGTTTTCTTAACGTCCATTTGATATAACTCCAAATCCAAATGAGCAACAATCGTTAGGATGAGGGGAATTGAGGCAAACCTCAACCGGTGAGAAGGTTTCTTCGTAATCAATTCCATCTTGCTGGGTGTAGCCCTTGGCTATAAGATGAGCTTTGTACCTTTCAATGGAACTATCCTGTGGCGCCCCCAAATTCGGGTTCTCTAACCTCAGATTCAGTGCTCACGATCCATCATCATCATAAGCCTTCTATACACTATTGCGGAATAATAAACATACATTGTTCATTAAAATAAAGTCTTACAACATAGTCCCAATGTCTTTTTAACCTTAACTTAAACATACCCTTAATATTATAAAAGGTTTACATCAATAAGTACATCTGATAATATAATAATTAAACATTCTTCATACTCTTGAACCTTGCCATTGCCTTTGTTTTTCTTACTTGAACCTTCGGGCTTATCTGAAATAACGTCATGATATAGCAAGGGCAAGTGTAGACACTTGAAATTTAATTTATTTTCCTGTTACTAACTATGTAGGAGGGCAAAAACGTCTTTTTCACACTCCAGAGATAACCCTGGAGGACAACATCAAATCTAACCACTGAGACATCCATGTGGAACATCAAATCAACCTTGGAGATCAACAATAAGGAAAAGAAAAGTTGGCATCAATCAAACCGTGGAGACAACCCCGAAGGACAACCAAAAGTCCCGTCAACCTTGGAGACAACCCTCGGGAAGGAAAAAAGGTTATTTTGACAAGTCAACATCAACAACCCCAATACAGCTGCAAATAGGGTCACAAAGAGCTATTGCAGCACTTCTGAGCGCAAACTACGCAAAACAGCTCAACGGACTGCCTGCGAAGACCCGAAGATGCCATTTCGGTCATAGACCCATATTCTCTAATTTGGAAAAGGTCAAGCCCTATGTCCTTATGTATCTCTTGGAAAGAACTTTTCGGAATGGTATAACACATCTCCATCGGATTCCCGGATTGCAAGTTACAAGCGTTTCAATGAACCGCTCGTCAGTCAAATTGCACGACCGATATAGCCTTTCAAATAATTTTTTCCCTAAACAAATACACTGAATGACTGAATCGATCCGACATTCAGTGTTAATTAAACACCCCTAAGATAGAGAATAAGTATTCCATACTTACCCCTAACTTCTCTTCTTGCCTTTTCTCATTCTCCCATGACAAATTTGCTGGCACGCAGACTTCTACACGTGGTGCGATTGTGGTGAATGATAGGACTATAGGAGTATTACTTTTTTACTTTCATTTTTCATAAAATTTAGGAACAATTACATATTTTATTACATTTTTAAAAATAATTACAACAATAGTGTACTCATAAAATATTTACACAATTAATACACTTTCATATTTATTTACATTAATATTAGTGCAATTAGGATTTCTTAATTTAGGGAATTAGTATTCAATTAGGATTCCTTAATTTAGGGGATTATTATTAATTTACTTATTAAATTAAGTAATTAATATATCTACATATTAAAATAAACCAAAATGGCGCATATATGAAGAGAGAGGAATACACAGTGAGAGGAGAGGAGAGGAGTGGAGAAGAGTGGAGAGGAAGCTCAGAAGAAAGATAAAAATGGCGTCTTTTTCAGTTGCCTCAGCAATGACAATCAAATCAATAGCATTATCTTCATCAATCATTTCATCAAAATTTTTCCCAAGAAAAGCAGGCCACCCACCTTCCCATAACCCAAACTCAGTGGCCCAGATCTATACACCTACAAACCCTATATCTTTTAATTTTCTTCAACATATATTTATAGGAGTGTATATCGCTGCATATGTACTTGATTTGGGCTTTCAAAAGCTCCATATATATATATATATAGCTGCTTTGATTGATCAAAACAAAACCCTTCACTTTCAAAATACTCCACATGACATTATTATGCCCAACTTTGAGCTTTTTCTTTTTCTTTTGAAGTAGAATATAAGTTTACCATGGAATTATAAGGGGGTGTTTGGATGTAGTTTTTTCATGGTGCAGTTGGTAGCCAAACATTCATACCAAGGTAACCAATTCAGTTTTGTTAAGTTACTAATTTTTTTTGAATGTGATGCAATTGGTACTCAAACCTTCATGAAATTGGTGGCCAATCTTTTAGACCAATGTAACAAATTCATACTGCAGGTGTGGAGGTAGATTTGGTTACCTTAATTGGTATAAAAGTTTGGTTACCTTGGTATAAATGTTTAGTTACCTTGGTACGAAGGTCTCTCTTATCTCTCTCTTTCCTATGTAGTGTTCTATTTTTTATTTACCTTCATGAAATTGGTTGCCAAACTTTTAGACCAAGGTAACAAATTCATACTGCAGGTGTTGAGGTAGATTTGGTTACCTTGGTATAAAGGTTGAGTTACCTTGATATAAATGTTTGGTTACCTTGGTACGAAGGTTTGGTTATCAATATTACATTACACATCATTCTCTTATCTCTCTCTTTCCTATTTAGTGTTCTATTTTTTATTGGTTACCTTGGTATAAACTTAATTGGACATGGTTGTAGTAGAGAAATGATATCGGAGCAAAGAAGGTACAAGAAGAGGAGGAAGAGAGAGAAAATGATAATGACGAATCGGTAGAGGACGAAGAAAAAACTGAAGCGATGTGTTTGTTCTAAGAACTGATGGTCGTGGCGACCTTGTAATCTTCCATCGCTGTCGACTGTTGTTACAAAATAGTTATAGTTTTTGGATTTTGGAGAATAGTTGTCGATGTCGACTGTTATTATTTTGAATTTGAATTTATTTTTGTTGTTAGATCCCAAATATTTGAATTTGAATTATTAATTATGGCAGTTATTTCTCCTTGATTTTAAGTTTTCTTATTAATGTGAATTGTACTATTTTTGTAATATGGGTCCTAATTACACTCTTTTTGTAATTATTTTGATAATGCACTAATGACATATTTAATTTTTAATTATTGTATATTTCTGTAAAGAACTCTAAAATTTATTCAAGTAAAATGTAAAAGTGATCACTGTACTGTAGGTGTATATATTTGGATATTACGTCCCTTTTTTTTTAATCAATGCTAAACGACCCATTTTGGATTGTAAATCCTATTGTACCATGTGGTGTTAACTCTAAAAACATTTATTCTCCCCAGATTTGAACTTAATACCTCATACCTCAAACACTAACTTAATACCTTGGGCTAAAAATATTTATTCTCCCAAGATTTGAACTTAATACCTCATACTTCAAACACTAACAAAATATTGATTACCAACTAAACTAAGAATTAATATTATTTTTTAAAAAATTATTACTAACACTAATATTATTAGTACCACTACAAGAAAAAGCTTTATTTCCGAAGGAATTATTGTCGACTAAACGTATTCGGTCGATGTTAATATAAGACCGACCGAATATTTAGTCGATATTAATTCAGTTGGAATTAATGTATCCTCGACTGACATCAGTCGGACTTAAGATCCTCTCCCTGGCGCGAGTGTTTCCCGCCAGCGCGAGTAAATCGTCGACCGAATATGGGTCATCCTCGACGGAATAATGCGTCGAGGTTAGTCTAACGCCGACGGATACAACCTCGAATATTTGTTGTTGTATACAACATTATTAGTAATATTATTAATAAGTAATTACTTATTAGTTATTAGTAATATTATTAATAAGTTGACAGTAATTATTTATTAGTTATAATTAATAATTCTCTTTAACATGATGTTGCTTATTTGGATAAATACTTATAATATATTATCTTAATAACATTACTTATTAGATATTAGTATATATTAATGGTATTAGTAACATTAATATTCTAATAGCATTATTGTTATAGTTTACATTAATGTTAAAAAATGAACCTTATTTTATTTTATTTTATAATTTTATTTTATTTTCTTTTTTTAAAAAATAATAATTAAAGTAATGTATGCTAATACTGAATAATTTATGATAATAACAATAATACAATAGTTATAATAAATAAATAATTTAATCTTGTGACTGTATATTTTGTAAAAATAATAAGTACTTTATTTATTCAATATATTTTAATAATTTTTTAGATTTCATCTTTTGCAAAAAAGTAACGAAATTAGAGAGGTAGAATTAATAGAATAATAAATAAATAAACAAATAATAAAAACTCTAACAAGACTCTTATTCACGGTTTTAACTCTTCTCAAATGTTCTTACATGAGAAACTAGGCAGAGAGAAAGGTTAAAAATTGAATTTATCTTTCCTTTTGTCAAAATTATCTTATTTTATTATTAGCATTAATGTATATTAATAACAATAATATTATAAGTTTATTGATATTATCAATAACATTAATATATTCTAATATCTAATAAGTAATATTATTAAGATAATATATTTTATATTTAGCTAAGAAGCAAAATCATGTTAAAGAGAATTACTAACAACTTATTAATAATATTACTAATAACTAATAAGTTGTATTAATACTATTATTGTTAGTAATAATTTTCTAAGAGAAAACATTAATATTATTAACTTAGTTGATAATCAAATGTTTTGTTAGTTTTAAGAGTAGGAGGTTTTAGTTTTAAATCTTGAGAGAGTATATTTTTTTTTTATCTCAAATGTGTTAAATTGACATGTTACGTGTCATGTGTACAAGTCAACGCTACATGACACAATAAGGTTCACAATCTAAATTTTCAGATATATAGTAAAGGGTTCGTTTTGCTTTGACTAAAAAAAGGGCACAAGATAATTGTATTTTACTCGCTACAAGATAATATTTTCAAATCATTCTAAATTATAAACCATTATTTCTTTATTTATATATTACATATGATTTATATCTTTTGTGTATAACATTTATTTATACACATAATCATAATATATATAATATGAAAATTTATATAAACAAATTAAACAATAATTTAAAGAATGACGAATGATGTGATTTTATTAATAAATAAATAAATATTAAATAAAAAGAATTTTTATAACAAAAATTCAATTGACTTGGCTACTCATATTACTCCTATATTAAATACTAATTCAAAGGCGAACTAAATTCCTTCCAAAAAAACTGCAACCAACTTCTTTCAGACCCAAAATATGGACCATCACCTTGAACAAAAAATCAGAAACTTCTAGTCACGCGTTGCGTCATTTCCTTGCTCTCCAATTCCATTCAAACACCTATATAAATCACATTTCTGCCTCTCAAAATTTATCGTAACAAACTCCAACCCTAAAGTTCTCAATAATCTTAAGGGTTTTTTTAGGCATGTCGACAATTAGTGCTAGTTTTGCTGAGGTTTACGTGATGAAAAAGGTTTACAAGGAGAAGATGGAAAATGCGAAGGACGAGAAAGAAGCTTATCGTAAAGGGAAGTTTGAATCTGGTGGTGGCCATGGATGCTTTCCGGCGATGTTTAAGAGAAGGATCCATTCCGACAGCGTTCAGAATTCGGACTCTGCTGAGAAAGTCCGGACGTGAAATTCGAATAAACATGTTCATTTTGCTCATCAGAAAATGAAAATATTGTAATTTTCATAGTGCTTGTATATATATACTTATTAAATTTATTATACTTTTAGACTTCTTGTGTATATTATTACTACAGGGAAGATCATAATACGTATCCCAATATGAAACTTTTCACTTTTGTAAGCATACTTGTCTTTTACTTCTTGTTAACTAACTACCCAGAATCATCTTAAAGGAGTAATCAACCTATCTAATATGTATCTAATAAAATACAAATGATTTTGAATTTCTCGCTCACTCAATAAATCATCTGGGTCGTCCAAAGTTTAGGGTAAATCCCATCGTCCATACAGTGCCCCGAAGGCACGAGACACATCTAGTATATATATATATATCGTGCTAACATGTTTTATAAAAAGAATTTTATTGCAAAAAAAAAAAGAAAAAAAAGAAAAAGAAAATACTGAAAAAAATAATATTTCTTTAATGAATTGTAATATATATAAAGTTACACAACGTTCTTGAATTTATTCCTATAATTTCTTTATTATGTTATCACTATTAGAAAATATATCCGTTTATTCTCAAAATGAGTGTCGGTCTTTCGTTTATTCTTCACGTAATTTCATTTACTTGTTTATGATGATGTGACAAATTCAACTATATAAAATTATGATTTTGTTTCAACCATATAAAATATTGAGATATTTTTACATATTCTTCGACAATGTGAGGGGACCAACATGCGTACGTACAAGAGAATAGCCGGTCGTATTTTGTTGAAGTTGTTATCAAGTCTTCAGTTTATTTTTGTTAGTTGCTTAGTGGTTTGAATAATTTATATTTTTTATGGATAAGTTATTTGTTTTGATTTATTCAGAATCACTTATCACGTTAATAGATTTGTAAAATAAGATAACATTCTCTAATTTCTATTGTATTTATTAAGCAAACAGAGTTCTTAACATATTTGACCTATTTAAGAATTAATTTTTTACAATAATAAAGTATATTCTAATAGTTTAATAAAGTATATTCTACATGGCTATGGCGACGGATCGAACCGTCATGCCAGAATTGGCCAAAACGACGGTTAAATGCTTTGATTCGCTTTTAAAGTTATTTTTAAAGTTCTCTCCAGTAGTATATATATATATATATATATATATATATATATATATATATATATATATATATATATATATAAAACATAATTAATTTATGACGATTTTTTTTTTTTATTATGACGTCGATTTACTTCAGAATCACCACCATAGACATATATATGGGCTATATATATATATTGTGTAGAAGACACAAATATGGTATATTAACGATTTTTGAGCTATGGTGATTTGCTCAACTGTTGTCAATCTCGAACCGTCACCATGTACCGAGAATATCTATGGTGGCGGTTGAACCGTAACCGTCATGATACCAAAAAAAATCGTCATTATAAATGACCGTAATACACATTAATATATATATATATATATATATATATATATATATATATATATATAGGAATCGGATCTGTCCTGAGCAGGACAAGTTTAAAATCCGGACATTTTTTTTTGTTTTTTTTAAAACATCTAAAACACTGTATTATGTAAAAATTTCAGTTCCATAAAATATTAAACTTTTTTTATTTGTTTTAAAAAAAAAGCAAAAAATAAATAAATTTGAGGTCCGAATTTTCCCGGACCTGAGAATGTATGTATATATATATATGTGTGTGTGTGTGTTGTTTCTTTACAAAAAACCGTGTGGACCTATAAAAAGACAATGCCATCACTAGCATAGAAGCTACAAAGAGATCTCTCAGTTTCTTCCCAAGAAGAAATTAATCAAGTTAGTGCTAGCTTGGTCACTAAGCCAAACACTGTTCTAAGTCAAGATTTTTTTGGTTGCCTAACTATTGTTGTCCCCACTTCCTTTTATAATTTCCAACATGCTTGACGTTTGCAGAAAATCCAAAATGCATGTTATGCTAATTAAATAGTGACAGTTGCTTGCTCCCCAAGTCCTAAAGCCATGGACAAAAGCTATAAATTATCATCCGCCTAAGGCCACATATAAAATAAAATAAAATAGAATAACCCAATAAATTTGTTCTTTGTTCTCTTTGCCATACCCATGGCATCAGTAGGACATAGTCTTGCTGAAGTTTATGTTATGAGGAAGCAGCATAAAGAAAAGGTGGAAAAAGAAAGAGCTATGAATGAAGTTGTTGATGAAGAAGCAAAAATAATACTCCATCCATTCTTTAATATAAGTCTTTTTAGAGTTGTGCATAAGTATTAAGAAAATAATTGTATAGCATTAACTATAATATTAATTGTCTATATTACCCTTGTATTGGAATAAAATATTGTTATTTATTGGACATAAAATAGTGAGAGAACCAAAGTTACATTTAATACTTAGGGTAATATTGAAAACTAAGCAATTAATGCTTACTTGAAATTCTCAAACGACTTATATTAAGGAACAAAAATATTTCTCTAAAAAGATTTATATTAAGGAATGGAGAGAGTATCTAGGAAGGGCTGTTTCTCTTGCATATTCATGAAGATGCATTCTAGTGATACGTCTGCACAGGTACCATCAGCTGGAAAAGGAGACACGAAGGGTATTATAATTAGTAATTGTAAGTAATTATCAAAAGTATGTCGAATTTTTCTTCAAATTCGTCTATTGTTATGCGCGCGATGCAGTGGCTGACTTAATTGAAAACAGAATCGAATCATGGTTTTGCGTGCTTAGGTCGGTAATGCAAGTGTAGTACTCCTTCCGTTTAGTTCCTTAATATAGGTTGTTTTAGAGTTGTGCACAATATTAAAATAATAATTGTATAACATTAACTATAATATCAATTGTTTATATTGCCCTTATATTGGAAGAAGAAATTGTTATTTATTAGACATAAAATAGTGAGAGAACCAAAGTTACATTTAATACTTGAGATAATATTAGAAATTAAGCAATTAATGCTTGAAATTTTTTAACGACTTATATTAAGGAACAAAAACATTTTTTTAAAATGATTTTTGAAAGAGTTTCAGGCCTATAACATACTCCCTCCCTTCCATAATACTAACGGTCTTTTTAGAAGATAAAATTTGTTCCAATATATTTGTCATTTACAATTTTATAGTCTTCTAGAAGAATAAATTATTTATTTTCCTATATTACCCCTAACTTCTCTTATTCTTCCAATAAATTTTCTTTCTTCCATTAATAGTTTTTAACTTTTCATAAAGGGGTAATGATGAAATTTCATATAAATTTTAATTTTTAAATGATAATATTAAATGACTTTGTTAATTCATGTGTATAAAGCTAAAAAAATAATTATTTTGGAACGGAAAGAATATATGAAATTGAAGTTAGCAGAGTTAGCGAAGAGAATATATGAAATTTGATGAAATTTCATACAAATTAAAATTTTGTAAATCAAAAATTAAAAAATATTTTTAATTTTAAAATAGAGTAGTAAAAGAATCAAAATATATTTATTTTTAAGGTGATCAAATCATATATAAGCACATTAAAATTTTAATACCTTCCTATATTTCAAAAAAGAAATTTGTAATATCAGAAGAATAGAAAGAAATCTGATTGGATTGAAATTTAAACAGACTATCCAAAATAACTGGATTAGAATTCCGTCCATTACATATTTACATTTATCAGTTTTTTAATCTGTAGGAAATACGGGTTAGTGCGAGAAATATATTATATTAAATAATAGAGTTTATGATGAATAAAAAGTAATAAAATAAAAGAAACCTAATGATTTAATTAATTAGGTTCACAAAACATCAATAAATAAATAATTTTGTTAAAAAAATCAATTTATAAAATTTCAACTGAGATCACTAGGTTATGAATTAAGGGTTGGCCTCTGGTATATGTACTGCGTTTATGTAATATGTTTTATGATTTTAGAGGTTAAATATGCAATCAATTAAGTAGCATAAATTATATATATTTAATTGTATAATGCGAAAATGAAGGAATTATTTATGAGAAACTTAATTATTTTAATTCAAACAACTCACATTTAATTTACAATTATCAAAATAAAGGTAACTTGTAAAAGCAATTTGCAGAGGCAATAATGGTGAGAGGGTGAAGGGTAAAAATGTGGGTTTTAAATTATGACCTAATGAATGAACGAATGAATTAGGTTGTCATCCGAAAATCAAGACAACTCAAGACTATCCGAGCTGATTCACCTAACAATTTAAGACAACTTAGGACTACCTAAGTCGACCCACATATTCTTAAATTATACATTACAAATCAATAGTCACTAAATTACATTATTAAATAAATTAATTTCTAAAATTTTAATTGAGATGACCAAGTTATTTAAGAGTTTTTAAATGAGTGGACTCACTACATGATTTGATAATCTTCGCTTTATAGATAAGAATAAATTCTCTAATTTCTCTAATACATATTTAACGACACAAATATTGATTTGAACGACACTTTCAACAATATAATTATTTGCGACGAAATTTATTGCGTTGCTATGAACGTTTGTGAAGGAAAAATATGATCCATGTAGAGACATTTTTACACAAAAACACGTAAATTAAATGCGTACCTCTGAAGTGTGATATAACCTTTTGGTGCGGAAAAACTTTCTGAAATGGATTGTCCTATATGTGATACCCAACGGCGTCTCCAAACTACTATACGAGAATGAAGCTCAAATTCACGATTGGTAACAGTTAGGTTTTTCTCTGTATTGGGAGAGGCTACTGATATTAGGGTTTTTGGGCCAACTGA
Source organism: Panax ginseng (assembly GCA_020205605.1). Lineage (NCBI taxonomy): Eukaryota > Viridiplantae > Streptophyta > Magnoliopsida > Apiales > Araliaceae > Panax > Panax ginseng. The sequence goes on from CM035148.1 coordinate 36,348,604, forward strand.
TTAATATTGATTAATCGTGATGTACTGAGGGAGAGGAGACATGAGTCTTATAGGCAGAAGTAGGTGAACCACTTCCCTACAATCTGTCTAACTCTCCAACTCTTAGTTACGTAAAAGAATTTATTCAATCACATAAGCTGACTAATAAACCAAATGGGTCGGACCCTCCATGGGCGCCCCATTTAGATACCCAAAATCCAACATCTCCCACTCTCCCATGGCGGGGACGACATAATCCTCATATCTACCAAAACCAGCTCAAACCAAAATATGTAAACCTCTAACTGCCAAACCGTGCGACTGCTGAGTTCACCTGCAATGCGGGAGCTCTATATTAAACCCGTTAGGGCCAACATAGAGACATTTACCCTTCTAAAGAAAAATAATGCGGGAGCTCTCACGCCAAACTCAATTAGTTCACGTAGAGGCTACAACCTATAAACTCAGAGTACCCCAAACATATTTGAATTTTCACTAAGTTAAGTATCTCTAATCCCTCAAAGAGCCTTACTTAACCACCTTTGGGCCCAAGTCCATTTCGTATCTCACTTATTACTATATCACTATCATAGCGCTCTAGTTGTCGACAATAAGTGTAGAACGAGATGAAATCAAATTGTCTTCCTTTCGCCCCAATACTACTCATAAATGAATAATCAACTGCTTTCCCAGAATCGGTCCTTATAGTCTCATCAATCTTGACCTTAGGAATCGAAACCAAAGTAGCAACATCAATCCATGTCTTTGCAGTATAGTCAAAGATCACAAAGACCACTTAATGTAGGAACAAAAAACTTGTTCTACAGGACTCACACAGTGAGGAAGCATGGATTCATTCTCTCACCTCCTTTATATGCATGGTCGCTAAGCACATAAAACCCTCTCACAACATACTATTCTATAGTCATGTTGTGTGGACCTTAGTATAGTGACTCCTAGAGTGCTTAACTCGAACATTTTAAATTGCTCGCTTATCAAAACGCCACATTTAAAATTTCGCGTCTGGTTATCATGTCACGATAAACAAATCTCATCTACATGAGCATATGTCCTATGGTCGTGCTGTACGGATCTTAGTCCATTCGCTTCATAAGTGTGACGCCCCCAAAATAGGTATACACAACCCATTTTGAGTCACCAAATACATGGTACATAATTCAAATACAAACTTAATTTATACAATACGAAAGAACGTAGCTAAGAGTTTAAACACGAATATTGTCTCGTAGACAATATCCAAACTCAAATAAAGTTCTCATTACAATTATTATCACACTATTTCATAGAATAGTGAGCACTACTATAGCAACCATCTAGAGGACCGTCACTCCATTCCCTGACTAGTCCCAGCTATATTCTAATTTTTTGAAGAGAACAATGAAAGCAAAGGGTGAGCTCAACTAACCCAGTAAAAAATTATGACAAAGATAATGCAGAATAAATTATCGTTATCCTTCAACAGTGTAAAACTAATAGAATATAATAGACAATAAGTTTAACTGCAGTGGAATAAACAATCCATTAGAAGAGTCAAGTAGAGCATGATATCTACTATCTTCTATGATTTAAAAGTTTATCATCAATATTTTATCGCTGTAACACAGCTCGATAAATAATCCACAACACTGAATTATCCATGCACTACGAGCCAAGGATATTCATTAGTATCACATCCACATCATCGAATTATCCATGCACTACGGGATAAGGATATTCGTTAGTATTACATCCACATCATCGAATTATCCATGCACTACGGGTCAATGATATTTGTTAGTATCACCAATGGTCATGATCATGCCAATAACTGTCCATCAATACACTATGGGCCAATGAGGACTTTTACCACATCATTTGTAACATTACGGGTCATGATTATACCGATATAAAATTCATGTTCATAATCATACCAATCAACAGTCCATCTATGCACTACGGGCCAAAGATAACTTTCATCACAATATAAGCATGAGGATGATGACAATGATATAAGAATTCAATCAAACAAGATCAAGGATAAATATTTTAGATTTATAATTCAATTTATCCAGAGTTTAAGAATGTCCAAATTGTCAACATGATAACTACTTTGTGGAGTAAAATTCAAGAATAAAATTCATGTATCAAAAATAATTTGGACGTAAAAGAAATCAATTTTTATCGTGAATAAGACCCCGTGAATAGTACCTTGTTGAATAATACCACAATGAATAGTACTTCATGAATAGTATCTCGTGAATAGTACTTTGTGAATAGTGTCGTACGTATGAATAATATCGCACATATGAATAGTGCCATATGTATGAATAGTACCGTACGTATGAATAGTACTCCGGCATGAAAAGATTAAAATTTAACAAGAATGTTCAGAAAAATATTTCAGTGGAATGATTCTAGATGAAACGCAAATTTCAAGAATATTTTACTAATTTCAAGGAGTATAGAAGCAATACTTATCAACATAAGTGTAGAATTAGGACTATGAAACGAAATAATATTACTTACATACTAAAGAATATGGAAGAAAATATTATTTCTTACAAATATTGAATAAAAATAATATCCCTTACGAATATTGAATGAAAATAATATTCTTTATGAATATTGAACGAAGATAATATCCCTTATGAATATTGAATGAAAATAATAATCCTTATGAATATTAAACAAAATAATATTTCTTTCGAATACGAAAAATAAAATCTCTTACGAATATGAATAAATAATACCCCATACCTTAAAAGGAGAGTATTTCTGACTGGTATGACGGGGATATTCTTGAAGAAAACTTGTACTATTTTCTACACTTAAAGCTTCCTTAAACTCAAAAGAAATACGCTTAATATTATAGAAGAAGAATTCTCTTATTCTGGTGTGATTTTCATTTCTAAACTAAGCATCCTATTTATAGGAGAATGGCAAGATACTATTTGAATTAAAAAATCACGGACGCACAGTAGGAGTTCACGGGCGCCGAATCCTTTGTCTGATTTCTGAAAAAATTTAATTTACTATGCATCACTATGTAATAAAATATTCTAATAAAATAAAAACTTTAAATAAAATAAAATATATTCTATTTATATATATATATATAATTAATAAAACTAAAAGTGAGATAACTTTTTACCGATGATTTTGAAAAATGAATAAGTGGGGGTTCATGTAATAAGCCAAATTTAAAAAAAATACTTCATAAAAAAATCCATCTATTTATCTCAACTCACTTGGCTTCACAAAACACATTTTTTGTAACATTTATTCATCATTAATATTATAACTTGCAATATTAACAACCAGATCATTCCCTAGAAAGAAGGGGCTTTCCGATAAAAACTTCTCCTTATCGGCAAGCAAATATGTAACCCCCCCAAAATAGGTATACAACACCCATTCTGAGTCGCCAAATACATGGTACAGAAAGCAAACTACAACTTCAATAATACAATTGTCGTGCAAAATGCGACAACACATACTGTGAGTTTAAATACAAATATTGTCTTCTAGACAATATCCACACTCAAATAAGCCCTCATTACAATTATTCAAACAATATTTTACAAAAATAGTGAGGACTGCTAAAACATCCTTCTAGAACCATCAATCCGTACCCCGACTAGTTCCTGCTATGTTCTCACCTCCTAAGAAGAAAAAATGGAACAAAAAGGAAAAGGGTGAGCTCAACTAGCCCAGTAAAGAACATTATGACTAAGATAATATACAACAAATTATCTTTAGTCTTCAACAGGGAGAAATCTGATAAAATATAATAGACAACAAGTTTTAGATCAACAACTGCAGCGGAAACAACAATCCATTAGAAGAGTCAAGTAGAGAATGAGTTCTACTATCTTCTAAGATTTAAAGGTCCATCATCAATATTTTATCCCTGTAACAACAATCAATATACATCTTTAATCAAATATTCATCTTTGCACCTGAAGCCAAAGATATTCATTTGTATCACCAATTAAGTCATGTTCATCTCAACACTGCTCATCTTTTGCACTACTGAGCCAAAGATATTCATCGATTAATCATTTATCTTTTTTTCTACTGAGCCAAAGATATTTAGTAATATCATCATTTAGGGTGAGGATGATGAAAAATATTTTAAAGAAAAGCGAATCCAAAGGATACGTAAGGACAAATAGTAGGGATTCGTATAACAGTTTATCCAAGGTCAATAATACTACATAATAACCAATTTTGAAACAAAATTCAAGAATAAAGATCAAAACATAGATACAATCAAAGATAGTAACCATAATAGACATCTTGGATAAAAAGTAGAAAATTTTATTGTTTTGGTGAATAGTCTTTGTATTAAGTGAATAATTGTCGATATCGTGAATAGTCATTAGTATCGTGAATAGTAATTCCGACACAAAAATTTCCAAATTTGATAAAAAGTTCATACCAACATTTCGGTATAATGATATTGAAGAAAATATCTTTTAAGAAGAATATAACACCCTTACCTCAAAATATCGCAAGATTTACGATCGGAATATCGGTATATAAATTTGAAGGAAACTTGCACCGATGAATAGAAACTCACAAAGTATCTAAATACTCACAAAATACACTCAATAATCTCTGAGAGAGAAGAGAAAGCTTATGTTTCGGTGTGATTTTCAATTCTAACTTAGCTCTCTATTTATAGGAAAATGTTAGCGAGACTTGACTGCAACCCGATGGCTTTACCTCGCTACTATTCCCACCCACCACATTTGAAATAAAATTCAGTACATTTCTTCACCAACCACAAGTGGGGCCCCCCAATTCTAGAATTTTCCACCAAAATCATTTATAAACCTAATTTCCGAATCAGTCACCTCTTAAAATTCATAACAAATCATACGTTCATTTTTAACGGTTCAAAATTTGTGGACATATACTTAACTTATATATGTATAACATATCCAAAAATTACAACGATCCAACGGTCGGATTAAAAATTATAACTCACGCAATATATCTCAAAAATATTGGTTTAATTTTTAATACCTCCATTCCGACAAATATACTGATAAAACACTTCAACATTAACTCCTTCATTTTTTAACCACAACAAATATATCCAACATTTATATCCACATAAAATAAATATTTTCTTATCATATGAATTAATAATTAATTATTCATAAATAATATTACAGAATTACATTTATGACAACCAGGCCGTTCCCAGGAAAGAGGGGGCTTTCCAATAAGAATTTCTCCTTCTTGCGCGCCTTGATTAGGTGACCAAACCTCTCCTTGATGTAACTTTCTAGACATTGCCAATAATGCTATCTAATAATATTATTCAAATAATATGAATTATTAATCGATAATGGAAATATCATGCGTTGTGACAATTATTGAAACAACAATAATATAAAATATCAACGCAACAATTATTGAATCAATAAAATAAAATATTGAACAATAACTACATCGTAACAATTATTGAGTAGTGCCTTCTTACGTAAGGATCAATAATTCATCAATCTCTGCATCCACGCCATTCAGATTTTTAACCACCGGGGTATTCCAACAAAGTTAATTCAGAATAACTATCCGTTATTTATAAAAACTCAAACTTGTCGCTTTTCTTCATCCGCTGCTTATTTTGTTATGGGGCCCACAAATGATCGCTACTGGCATTCGCATTTAATATTCCCCAACAACAAGAATATTCCACGACTAAATGAATATTCTCCGACAATAATGATTATTTTATAACCACTTGCTTATTTTGCAAAATTTGCACATTTCACCCATAACCAGAGAATTATATCAAATTAATACTTTATTATTCACAATAATAATTTAAAGAAATTTGATTTTATTTATAATAAGTTGGGGTATTACAAATTAGATGACCAAACCCCTTTCCTCGATAGAACTTTCTAGACATCGTCAATAATCCAAATAATAATATGAATAACTTTGTCGTCTCAATTATTGATTTAATAATATAAAATATTGTGATAATAATTGAATCAATAATGTGAGATACTATGTAGCAATTACTGTGGCAATAATTGAACAAAACTGAGTGACTTCTCACGTAAGCATCAATAATCAAAGATATTGTACAATACTGGTGTCTTCTTTATGCGAACCACGCCAGACATTCTTGTACTTTTATCACCGGAATTTTAACGATTAACGATAAAACTTTTGTCGTTATTTTTATAAAAGATATTTACGCCGCTTTCTAACTCCGACAAGAATTCCGCTAATAGAGTCCACTAATGATGTGCCATCGCATTTAATATTCACGACAAAAAGAATATTCCCCGACCAAACGAATATTTTATGACAACTTGCTTACTTTGCAAAATTTATAAATATTATCCACAACTATAACATCATATCAAATCCACACCTTATTATTCAAAATAACATTTAGAGAAAATTAAATCTTTATTCATAAAAAGTCGGGGTCTTACAATAAGCGCCTAACTTAAATTTTCAGATTGCCCACTTTCCCAAATGCCAATCATGAAACTTTGCATTCGACTATTAATACAGATTAATATAGATGGTGGGGTATACTGTATTTGTTTAATCCAAGTTAACCTCATCTTGGTTCATGCCAAGGTGGCATCATATTCATTTTGCTCATCACAAAGTGTCAATTGATTGCTATCTAAAGCATCAACAACTCGCTACTCAAAGCGCTAATAAATGAACTATCTCAACCGTGCTTGCTTTTCAAAGCGCTAAGGGTGATTGCTCGTGTGAGTGAGCCAATCAACCTGTTGACATATATTTAGTGTGTGCATATCCAATATGAATAATAACTGTGTGAACTACTAATATTTATCATATGCGCTAAAAAACACAATCATAAGTGAGACAAATGAATCTCGCATAAATGATAAATATTTTGAAACAATAATGAATATCTCAAGCACAAGCCAAATAATGTGTGATATCCAAAACAAAGTACATTAAACCCTATGAAGCCCTAACAAATTAACATGCCTACAAAATGAATCTTTAGGAATTAGCTTCTTCAAGGGATCAACTACCATAAGTCTAGTGGGCATGTACTTCAATATCATCTCGTTATTTGCAATGTTCTCTCTAATTAAGTTCATCCTCAAGTCAATGTGCTTCGTCTTGCCATGATACTTGGAGTCCTTGACGTAATCTAGGGCTATCGTGCTATCACATAAAATAGTCACAGGATCCGAAGCATGAGAGACAAATCTAATATCCTCGTAGAATCTCCTCAACCACATGGCTTCCTGAACAGCTGACGTATATGCTATAAACTCTGACTCCATCGTCGAAAGAGAAATTCAAGTCTGTTTCTTGCTACACCAAGTGATAGCACCACCATGTAACAAGAATGCGTCTCTTGAGGTCGACTTGCGCATCCCTTTGTTACCTCCCCAACTGGCATCGACGTAACCAATCAAACGCAGGTCTGGTCCTCCATAGCATAACATGTAGTCCAAAGTACCCTTTAAATACTGCAAGATCCTCTTGGTTGCCCTCCAATGAGAAATCCCAGGGTTTGACTGATAACGACCAAGATAACCATACGCTATATCAGGTCGAGTACACACAACTGCATACATTAGCTTTCCTATAGCATTAGCATACGAGTAATGAGACATTTTCTTAATTTCCTCGTGAGAAGTAGGGCATTGTTCGGGTCCAATGGAGCCACCTTTAACGATAAGAGTGTCTATGGGTTTGCAGTTGCTCATTTAGAATTGCTCAAGAACCTTCTTAAGGTAAGTCTCTTGAGACAAACCAAGAAGCTTCCTTGAGAGATCTCTATAAATCTTAACTTCAAGAACATAATGTGACGCCCCCAAAATTAGGTATACATCACCCATCTTGGGTCGCCAGATACATGGTACAGAATTCAAATACAACTTATTAATACAATTGTCGTGTACAATACGACAAAACATAAACTGTGAGTTTAAATACAAATATTGTCTACTAGAGATTATACAAACTCAAAAGGAGTCCTTATTACAATTATTATCATACTATTTCACAGAATAGTGAGGACTACTAATGCTATCCTCTGGACCATTACTCCATTCCCCAGACTGGTCCCAAATTTATATTCTCATTTCAAGAGAAACGAATCAAAGAAAGGGTGAGCTCAACTAGCCCAAGAAGAAATATTATGACTAAGATAATGCGAATAAATTATCATTAGCCTTCAACAAAGATTAAGCGATAAAATATAATAAACATCAAGTTTAAGCTGCAATGAAACCAAAGAATCCATTAAAAGAGTCAAGTAGAAAATAAAATCTACTATCTTTTATGATTTAAAAGGTTTTTCATCATTTGTTATAAATTTGAGACTCGACTTAATAAATATTCCACATCATCGAATCACCCTTGACTTACTGACCAGGATATTCTTTAAGATCACAACCACAATTATTCGAGCACTATGGCCAAGAATATTTGTGTATTCATTAATGGTCATGATCATGCCAACAATCGTCCATCAAAGCACTACGGGCCAATGATGACTTTTAATTTTTACATCATTTGTAACATTACGGTCCATGATTACAATCATAATCCACTCGTCATAATCATACCAAGTCCATCTATGTATTACGGGCCACAGATGAATTTCAACAAAATATAAACATAAGGATGATGACAATGATATAAGAATTCAATAAAACAAGTTCAAGAATTATTTTATCCAAGAATTATTAACGTCCAAATTGTCAACATGATACTGCTTTGTAGAGTAAAATTCAAGAATACTTAGAAGAATATTTCCATGAAAGAATACTGGATGAAGCGCAAATATCAAGGATATTCCACTAATTTCATGGACTATAGAAGTCAAAGTTTTAACCAATTGAGTATAACAAAGAATGGAATAACAAAAGAAATCACCATGCATGCGATGAATCCTTGCAGACAGTTATTCCAATGAATAATAAATAACGGAACCCGAATCCGTAAGTAAAACGCATGCACGAGGATATTCCAATGAATAATAAAGAATGGAACCAGGTCCGGCGTAAAACACATGATGGGATGTTCTAACGAAATAATAATAAATCTGGAACCGGTCCTGTAAAACCTACATGACGGGATGTTCCAATGGAATAATAACAAGATTTTAACCAGTCCTTGTAAAACACACAGAGCATGGATGTTCCAATGAGAATAATAGAAGAATGTCACCAAGTATAGGGTGAGATCACAGTATCGAGTTATTCCAATGTAATAATAAGAAATGGAATAACAACGATTCTCTTCATGAATAAGAAAGAATAACACCACTTACGGTACAATAAATAATACTCCCTACCTTAGAAGAAGCTGGATATAAGTGAAATAACGAAAACTCTTCTTCTTTCTCTCTTATTCTATATACTTTCTCTCATACATAAGCTTGAACAAATTAAGTGAAAATAATGAAGACCTAGCCTCTATTTATAGAAGATTTATTACTATTTACGAAAGTATTTACTATTTACGAAGGTAATTACTATTGATGAAGGTAATTACTATTTACGAAGGTAATTACTATTTACTGAAGGTAATTACTATTTACGAAAGTAATTACTATTTACTGAAGGTAATTACTATTTGTGAAAAGAGACTCTTAGATGATGACATATATTTACCCCCATAAATAATTAAACTTACCACAAACGCCTCATCATGTAGACTCTTTATATACATCAAGGATTAAATAAAATTACCACAAATCATTTTATTTTTAATCAATACATATTTAATCTTTCAACAATTATTAATCATTTATAACTTGTCGTCTCAATTATTGTTTAAATAATATAACATATTATACTGAGATGATCTTGTGACAATAATTGAATTAATAATATAAGAGATATGATCACGAAATTCTTGTAGCAATAATTGAGTATAATGAGTGACTTCTCACGTAAGCATCAATAATCAATCAATACCGTGTCTTCTTATACGCAACCACGCCATATTCTTTGTACTTTTACTACTGAGGTAGTTCAACAATTTTAACGGTAACACCTCCGCTAGTTATTTTCATAAAGTATTTTTGTCATTTTCTCAATCCGATGATAATTACATTGTGGGATCCACCAATGATTGTCTTGAGTCGCATTTAATATTCCCAAACAAAAGAATATTCCCCGACCAAACGAATATTTTATAACAACTTGCGTACTTTGTAAAATTTATAAATATTACCCACAACTATAATATTATATCAAATCCACACCATAATTTTAAAAAAATATTTCGAGAAAATTAAATATTTATTCATAAAATCTGGGGTCTCACACATAAGCTTCTTCCCCCATGTCCTTCATCTCAAAGTTAGAGGACAACCACCATTTGGTGGCGACAATCATCTCCTTATCGTTCCCAGCTAGTAGGATGTCATCGACATACATAGATAAGATAATGAATTTATCTTTGGATCATTTGATATACACATAATGGTCTTCCTCGATCATTGTAAACCCATCACTAATGACGGCTCGATGGAATCTCATATACTATTGCCTGGACGCCTGTTTCAAACCATAGATAGAATGTTTAAGCTTGCATACTTTGCGCGTTTGTCCTTCTATTATAAAACATTCTGGCTGTTCAATGTATATTTCCTCAGCTAAATCTCAATTGAGAAAAGTGGTCTTAACATCCATTTGATATAACTCTAAATCCAAATGCGCAACAATCGGTAGGATGAGGCGAATTGAGGCAAATCTCACAACCGGTGAAAAGGTTTCCTCGTAATCAATTCCCTCTTTCTGGGTGCAGCCCTTGGCTATAAGAAGAGATTTTTACCTTTCAATGGAACCATCCTGTGGCGCCCCCAAATCCGGGTTATCTAACCTCAAATTCAGTGCTCACGATCCATCATCATCATAAACATTCCATACACTATTGCGGAATAATAAACATACATTTTTCATTAAAATAAAGTCTTACAACATATTCCCAAGGTCTTTTTAACCTTAACTTAAACATACCCTTAATATTATAAAAGGTTTACATCAATAAGTACATCTGATAATATAATAATTAAACATTTTTCATAAACTACTCCTGAACCTTGCCCTTGCCTTTGTCTTTCTTACTTGAACCTTCTGTCTTAACTGAAATAAACGTCATGATATAGCAAGGGCAAGTGTAGACACTCGAAATTTTATTTTCAAAAGCCCCATTAACTTTAAAGACAACCCCCGTGAGGGTAAAAAGGTCATTTTGACAAATCAATGTCAACAACCCTAATACAGCTGCAAATAGGGTTACAAAGAGCCATTCTAAGACTTACGAAAAGAAAAATCGCAAAATATAGCTCAACTGAATTGCTGCGAAGACCCAAAGATGCCATTTCAGTCATGGACCCATCTTCCCAAATTCTAAAAAGTTCAAGAATTATGTCCTTGTATAGCTATCGAAAAGAGCTTTCTGGAATGGTATAACATATCTCCATCGGATTTTTGGATTGCAAGTTACAAATGTTTCAGTGAACCGCTCGTCAGTCAAATTGAACGAACTTCTAGGTAGCAGGGCCCACCAGGGCACTTCTTTAGGTATACTTGTGAAATTCATAGGTCTACCTGCTGAAGCCTGATCTTTAAATATCAGCCCCCATCAACTTCTAGAAGAAGAGAAGAGAAATAGAAGGGTTCTAGAGAGAGAAATTCGACCTCTGCAATGTAAAACATCTCAAATCTTGTTTCTAAACCTGTAAATCTTCTATGTAAACACTTTTATACATATATACTACAACATATCAAGTTTTAATTGGTGGAAATCGAGTTTAGAAGCGCCAAAAGCAGTTCGATAGCCCATCTTATGCAAGGCTATAAGATCTCTTTAGATCTGTTGCTTTTTCTTGCTTTACGCTATATATAAATACTATATACATACAGATCTACCTCTGTATAGCACATATCTAGCTTTTAACCATTCATTTTGTGAAACCCAGTTTTTATGAATAAAGATTTAAATTTATCGAAATATTTTTTTGAATATTATGGTGTGGATTTGATATAATGTTATAGTTGTGGGTAGTATTTATAAATTTTTCAAAGTATGCAAGTTGTTATAAAATATTAGATTGGTGGGAAATATTCTTTTTATCGGGGAATATTAAATGCGAACGACACAATCATTAGTGGACCCCTGGCGGAAGTATTGTCGTAGTTAGAAAATGACAAAATTATCTTTTATAAAAATAATGGCGGAAGTGTTCTGAATTAAAAGCTGTTGAACTACTTGGTAGTAAAAAATGCGATGTCTGGCGTGGTTGCATAGTAGCACATGGTATTGATTATTGATGCTTACGTGAAAGTCACTCGGTTATACTCAATTATTACTTTCGATAATTGTTGCATCATATCTCTCATATTATTGATTCAATTATTGTCACGATATCATCTACATAAAATGTTATTTTATTAAATCAATACTTGAGGCGACAAAGTTATTCATATTATAAATTGCAATATTTACAATGTCTAGAAGTTACATCGAGGAGAGGTTTGATCACTAATTGCTTGGCATGATAGGGAGAAATCCTTATTGAAAGCCCTGCTTTCCACGGGAGCGACTGGTTGATAAATATTGTGAGTTATATAATATTAATAATGAATGTTATGTTGTTAGGAGTTGAATTTGGAGACGCGGACGTGATATTTGAGTGCGGAGCGACAAAATTAGTAAAAATAGTCTATAAACACAAAATTTTCCTGGGATTCACTATTTGGTCAAAAAATCAGCAGTTGACTTTTTAGGAAAAAATCAAACTTTGAAATTTCAAAATTTATATTTTGATAAAAATAGTTTCATTATGTTGGAATTGTTTGTGTTAGTGAAAATCGACATTTATTAGATGATAATTGATGTCTAGGGTTATATTGATAAATCGGGTAATTTATCGGATAAATGAGCAATTAATTGCTACTAATTCACATGCTTATATAACTATTTGTTCACATATGTGTACTATTGAATCACATTATTTACTATTAGGGGAGTTGGTGCAAGATTGATAATACTTGCATGACTAAATTAAAAATGGAGGTATAGATGGAGTCTTATCTTTGAAATTATATTTTTCACATGATTATACTATTGATTCACATGATTGAACTATTGATTCACATTATTTACTATTAGGGGAGTTGGTGCAAAATTGATAATACTTGCGGGGACTAAATTAAAAATAAAAAAAAAAGTTGGAGGTATTGTCTTTGTAATTTTTGAGCCCCAAAATGTGCGATTATCGAAACTATATTTTCTATAAATAAAAGCTCATTCTTCCTTCATTTCTCACCAATTCACAAAAGCTTTAGAAGCGATTATTATAGAGAGAAATTATAGAGAGAAAGAAGAAGAAATCTCTGCTACCTCACTATTCCGTTATCCGAGTTTTTTTCAAGGTAGGGAATATTATTTGTTGTACTTTAGTGAGTATTATTTCTTTCTTTTCGTCTTCATGAAGAGAACTTTTGTTATTCCATTCTTTATTATTACATTGGAATAACTTTTGTATCTGTGAGGCTACCCTATACTTGGTGAAATTCTTCTATTGTTCCATTCTTTATCATTACATTGGAACATCACATGCATGCGTTCTCTGTGGGACTGATTCCATCTTTTTATTATTACATTGGAATATCACATGCATGCATTTCTGTGGGACTGATTAAAATCTTTATTATTTTGTTGGAATATCACATGCATGCGTTTCTCATGGGACTGATTCCGTCTTTATTATTACATTGGAATATCATTGGAATATTCTGCATTTTCTGCGTTTCGGACTGATTAAGATTTTTTATTATTCTGGAATAACTTTTGCTGTGTGAGGTCTATCGCATGCACGTGATTTCTTTTGTTATTCCATTCCTTATTATACTCAGTTGGTTAAAGTTTTGACTTCTATACTCCATGAAATTAGTGGAATATCCTTGATATTTGCGCTTCATCCAATATCTTTTCATGGAAATATTCTTCTAAGCATTCTTGAATTTTACTCTACAAAGCAGTATCATGTTGACAATTTGGACGTTATTAGTTCCTGGATAAAATAATTCTTGAACTTGTTTTATTGAATTCTTATATCATTGTCATCATCCTCTCATTTTATATTTTGTTGAAAGTCATCTCATGGCCTATAGTGCATAGATGGACTTGGTATGATTATGACGAGGATTATTGGTGTAATCATGGCCGTAATGTTACAAATGATGTGGTAAAAGTCCTCATTGGCCCGTAGTGCATTGATGGATGATTGTTGGCATGATCATGACCATTATTGAATACACAAATATTCTTGGCCCGTAGTGCATGGATAATTGTGGTGCGTGATACTAAAGAATATCCTTGGTAATGTAGTGCGGGGGTGATTCGATGATGTGGATTATTTATTAAAATTTGAGTCCCAGTGATAAAAGTGATGAAAAACCTTTTAAATCATAAAAGATAGTAGATTTTATTCTCTACTTGACTCTTTTAATGGATTGCTTGTTAAACTGCGATTAAACTTGATGGTTGTTATATTGTATCGGTTTAACATTGTTGAAGGCTAACGATAATATATTACGCATTATCTTAGTCATAATATTTCCTCTTGGGCTAGTTGAGCTCACCCTTTTACTTTTATTGTTCTCTTGAGGAAATGAGAGCGTGGCGAGGGACTAGTCGGGAGCGGAGTGTGGACGGAGATGATAGCATTAGTAGTCCTCACTATTACATGAAATAGTGTAATAATAATTGTAATAAGGACTCCTTTTGAGTTTTATAATCTCTAGTAGACAATATTTGTATTCAAACTCACGACTTATGTTTTGTCGTATTGTATACGGCGATTATTGTATTATTAAGTTGTATTTGAATTTATGTACCATGTAAGTGGCGACCCAAGATGGGTGATGTATACCTAATTTTGGGGCGTCACGGTTGGTATCAAAGCTTAGGGATATGATCCTGGCTAAGATGTGAGACTAGAACTAGGAGGGAGAGCGAAATTCCTTAGCTAATATGACCTACCTAAGTTTATTTGATATTTAATTGGTTGGTCAGAGTATAGGGATAATATGTGATGTTAATTAACCCTTGTTTTGTGGCAGTATTTGAAAATGACATCCAAGAATGTTGAGAATAACAATGGAGCACAGGAGACCGTTGAGTCTCCACGGATCAATAATCGAGACAATGTGTGCATCGGATGGCGACAATCCTCATGCAAACAACAACACCGACCAATTGATGAGCGATGGAATGTTTAGAGGCTTTATGCAATTCATGCAACATCGGTGAGGCGGCTCTGTCCAAAATATAGGTGGAAACACTTGGAAACTCTCAACCACGGTTGGTCATAAGCAGATTCGAGGAGTGGGACCACCGGAGTTTATTGGAGAGCGAAAACCACTTAAGGATAAAGCATGGATAAAGCGGATCACCAAGATATTTGATGTCTTGGGATGCTCAGGAGAGCAAAAGGTTCCCTTTGCCACCTTTATGTTGCGTGAAGAAAGATTCTTGGTGGGAATCAGTAAAATGTACCCGACTGGCCTTTCAAGATGTCTTGGGAGAAGTTCGAAGAGGCATTCAACGATAAGTACTTTCCGAAAGTATTACGTCACATGAAGGAGGTGGAGTTTATCAAGTTGGAACAAAACAATATGGCCAGGTGTCGCATGATACGAGGCTAAATTTGCGGAGTTATCGGTTTGCATCCCATTTGGTCGATAATGAGGAAGCGAATGATGCGAATGTTTTAAGAGGTTTGAAGCCGGAGATATGCCAATATCTTATTTCTCATAAATTGTGTTTGTATTCAGATGTTGTAAATAGGGCTCAATTAGTGGAGCGCGATAACGAGTCAACGTAACTTAAAGAAGCGGTAAACAAAATGATAATCTGGGTGATAACAGTCATCAAAGCGGTGACAATAAGCATGGAGGGAATCAACATGCCAGAAATGGTAACCACTTTGGTGGTAATCATGGTCAAAACAATAAGAATGGACAGTTCAAGAAGAGGAGATTCAACAATGATGGAAAGACATCAGCACCAACACCCGTTGTTAAGGAAGGAGAACGACCACCTATCATATGCTTCAAATGCGGAGGGAGGACACATCGGTCAAACTACGCGATCTTAGTCAAAATATGTTATAATTATGGAAGAGAGGTCACTTAGCTTGATTTTGTCGTTCACCGAAGACAAGTTCAACTAGGATGGAGGCACTTTAAGTAGTCCCGAAAAAGTCAAAGCCGGTAGTTTAAGAGAAAACATTTTTTTTTTGTGACGAGGAACACGAATAAAATTATCACGGGTATGTTAGTCATAAACTCTTGCGAAGTCTATCTGAGTGTTGAATCTGGGTTCTACTCACTCTTTTATTTCACCTAGTTGTGTTCAATGTTTGAATTTAACTCAGGAGAAGTTATATTTTGATTTATCTGTTGAAACTTCGGTTGGGAGAAACCTTCATTACCTCCACTATTTATAAATCTTGTTCAAATCAACACTTTCACGTTACCTGTCAATCGTATCTCTTTGAAAATACTTGAATTTGATGTGATTTTAGGAATCAATTGGTTAATTACTCATCATGCTTTTTGTAAGGTTGTTAGCTTTCATATTCTAACCAACTTTGTTATGCGAATTCAAACAACCAAATCACTAAAATCAATCATGGTCATATCGAGCCATAAGTAAAGAGCCGGTCCTTTCGTTGTTGACTTCCTTGTGTGGAATGCAAGCAAAGCGGGACTTTACATGTAAGCGACATTGTGAATGACGATGGCAAGTTGATAGGTATCAATGTGACGTGTTACCCAAGTCTTGGATGAGAGTCACGATTTTGAATGATATTTCTATTGTTAATAAATTTCTTACGTATTCTTGAAGACTTCTTAGCCTACCCCTAGGCGTGAAATCAAATTTTGTATTGACCCCGATACAAAACCCATTTCTAAAACCCTCAAATATTTCTTCAACTAAAATGAGCGTAACATGCGCCAAAGCGTTGGCTCGGTTGTTGAAGATTACGATCGTACCATTCAATACCATCGTGGGAAAGCGAGCGTGGTAGGGTGCGCGTTGAGTGGAAGATCGTATCGTTTCTGAGTGCGATGTTGTTAACACAAAGACCCATTTAAATGCGACTTACAAATGATGAAGATAGAGTTAAAGACTCTAGGAACCCGCGTGAAGATAACGAATATCGATTAGAATTGACTTTAATCGATAAAGTTAAATCCGCTCAAGCTACACACGGAGTGATGAATGAAGAAGGTTCAAGAGGGCTTTATTCTAGAAGCAAGAATCGACGAAGAGAAAATCTCACCCTCGATTTAATTGGCCCATTTGAAATCCTCGATCGAGTAGGGCGTGGCCTATATACTCGTTTTACTGCCAAGTATGTGGCGTGTTCATAATATTTTTCACGTGTCGATGTTACGTAAATATGTGGACTACACGAACCATATTATTAAATTAGAACTAGATGATATAGCGGAAGATTTAGCGTATGAGGAGATCGTGTTAAAATCTTGGATAAGAAGGATCGTATTCAACACTCGAAGGTTATACCTCAAGAGTTAGAATCTGAAATGAAGTCAAGGTATCCTCACCTCTTTGGCATATCAAGTGTCGTAAATAAATTTCGAGGCAAAAATTTCATAAGGAGGGAGATTGTGAAACCCAGTTTTATGAATAAATATTTAAATTTATCGAAATATTTTTTTTGAATATTATGGTGTGGATTTGATATAATGTTATAGTTGTGGGTAGTATTTATAAATTTTTCAAAGTATGCAAGTTGTTATAAAATATTAGATTGGTTGGGGAATATTCTTTTTGTTGGGAAATATTAAATGCGATCAACTGGTGGACCCCTGACGGAAGTATTGTCGTAGTTAAAAATGACAAAATTATCTTTTTATAAAAATAACGGCGAAAGTGTTACCATTAAAAGCTGTTGAACTACTCGGTAGTAAAAGTATGCGATGTCTGGCGTGGTTGCATAGTAGCACACGGTATTGATTATTGATCTTACGTGAAAGTCACTTTCGTTATACTCAATTATTGCTACGATAATTCTTTGCATCATATCTCTCATATTATTGATTCAATTATTGTCACAAGATATCATCTGCATAAAATGTTATTTTATTAAATCAATACTTGAGGCGACAAAATTATTCATATTATAAATTACAATATTTACAATGTCTAGAAGTTCTATCGAGGAGAGGTTTGGTCACCTAATTGGCGCTTGATAGGGAGAAATCCTTATTGAAAGCCCCTCTTTCTGAGGAGCGACACGGTTGATAAATATTGTGAGTTATAATATTAATGATGAATGTTGTTTAGTTGAATTTGGAGGAGTTGAATTTGGAGCACGGACGTGATATTTGAGTGCAGAACGACAAAATTAGTAAAAATAGTCTATAAACACAAAATTTTCCGGGATTCACTATTTGGTCAAAAAAATCAACAGTTGACTTTTTCGGGAAAAGTCAAACTTTGAAATTTCAAAATTTAAATTTTTGATAAAAATAGTTTCATTATATTGGACTTTTTTGTGTTAGTGAAAATTGATATTTATTTCGATGATAATTGATGTCTAGGGGTTATATTGATAAATCGGGTAATTTATCGGATAAATGAGCAATTAATTGCTACTAATTCACATACTTATATAACTATTTGTTCACATATGTGTACTATTGAATCACATTATTTACTATTAGGGGAGTTGGTGCAAGATTGATAATACTTGCATGACTAAATTAAAAATGGAGGTATAGATGGAGAGTCTTATCTTTGAAATTAAATATTTTCACATGATTATACTATTGATTCACATGATTGAACTATTGATTCACATTATTTACTATTAGGGGAGTTGGTGCAAAATTGATAATACTTGCGTGACTAAATTAAAAATAAAAAGAAAAGTTGGAGGTATTGTCTTTGTAATTTTTGAGCCCCAAAATGTGCAATTATCGAAACTATATTTTCTATAAATAAAAGCTCATTCTTCCTTCATTTCTCACCAATTCACAAAAGCTTTAGAGCAATTATTATAGAGAGAAATTATAGAGAGAAGAAGAAAGAAATACTACCTCACTATTCCATTATCCGATTTTTTTTTCAGTGTAGGGAATATTATTTGTTGTACTTTCGTAGGGAGTATTATTTCTTTCTTTCGTCTTCATGAAGAGAACTTTTGTTATTCCATTCTTTATTATTACATTGGAATAACTTTTGTATCTGTGAGCTACCTATACATGGTGAAATTCTTCTATTATTCCATTCTTTATCATTACATTGGAACATCACATGCATGCGTTCTCTTGGGACACTGATTCCATCTTTATTATTACTCTGTTGGAATATCACATATGCATGCATTTCTGTTTGGACTGATTAAAATTATTATTTTGTTGGAATATCACATGCATGCGTTTTCTGTGGGACTGATTCCGTCTTTATTATTTTTTGGAATATCATATACATGCGTTTTCTGTGGGACTGATTCAGTTATTTATTATTACATTAGAATAACTTTTGCTGTGAGGTCTATCGCATGCACAGTGATTTCTTTTGTTATTCCATTCCTTATTATACTCGGTTGGTTAAAGTTTTGACTTCTATACTCCATGAAATTAGTGGAATATCATTGATATTTAACGCTTCATCCAATATCTTTTCATGGAAATATTCTTACGAGCATTCTTGAATTTTACTCTACAAAGCGATATCATGTTGACAATTTGGGCGTTATTAGATCTGGATAAAATAATTCTTGAACTTGTTTTATTGAATTCTTATATCATTGTCATCATCCTCGATGTTTATTTTTGGTGAAAGTCATACATGGCCTATAGTGCATAGATGGACTTGGTATGATTATGACCGAGGATTATTGGTGTAATCATGGTAGTAATGTTACAAATGATGTGGTAAAAAGTCCTCATTGGCCCGTAGTGCATTGATGGATGATTGTTCGCATGATCATGATCATTATTGAATACACAAATATTCTTGGCCCGTAGTGCATGGATAATTGTGGTCGTGATACTAAAGAATATCCTTGGCTGTAGTGCAGGGGTGATTCGATGATGTGGATTATTTATTAAGCTGAGTCCCATCGATAAAAGTGATGAAAAACCTTCTAAATCATAAAAGATAGTAGATTTTATTCTCCACTTGACTCTTTTAATGGATTGCTTATTCCGCTGCAGTTAAACTTGATGGTTGTTATATTGTATCAGTTTAACACTGTTGAAGGCTAACGATAATATATTCTGGATTATCTTAGTCATAATATTTCCTACTGGGCTAGTTGAGCTCACCCTTTTACTTTTATTGTTCTCTTGAAATGAAATGAGTGGCGAGGACTAGTCGGGGAATGGAGTGATGGACGGATGATAGCATTAGTAGTCCTCACTATTCTGTGAAATAGTGTAATAATAATTGTAATAAGGACTTTTTTTGAGTTTGTATAATCTCTAGTAGACAATATTTGTATTCAAACTCACAGCTTATGTTTTGTTGTATTGTACACGACAGTTGTTTTATTAAGTTGTATTTGAATTCTGTACCATGTAAGTGGAGACCTAAGATGGGTGACGTATACCTAATTTTGGGGGCGTCACACATGATCTATGATCCTATTGATGGATTTAGATCTGGTTCCTGCGATGGACACTTTTCAGTTGTACAACTAGCTTGCAAATTTTTGTACTTGTAAATCCAGGGACCTAAAATAGGGATGCGAATTTAAGGCCCCGAAATAATGAAAACAGTGGTTGTGGTGTTAAGACTTACTTCGATGGCTTTCATGCCCATAAGAAGTCCGACATTTATAAATATATTTATATATACTGACAAAGATGCTTCTCATCTGGAATAAAATCAAATCAATCTGAATACGGAATAAAATGGAAGTATCAAATGCCTCATTTCCTATGCGAGCATAAGGGTTTGAAAACATGTTTTCAAAACATCACTGTTATATTCTTTGCTTAAAATTAAACTTTTCATTAAATTAAACCCTTTGTATATAGGTGCAAAAGAGGCATAACACTACTTTCAAATAACTTACTTCGAGCACATTTATCTGCATCACACACACACACATTTATCATGCTTAGGGAATTAAAAAGACGCGATAACTGTGTTTCATGGAAGTCGGGGGGTGCCTAACACGTTCCCCTCACTTAAGTAAGCCCCCGAACTCTATGAATTTTGGTTTTCAAGACAATTAAACGGAGTCATATATTGGGCATATTTTAAAACCTTTCAAAACTCAGTTGAGTTGGTACACGAATTTTACTAATAACAATTGGCGACTCTGTCTAATTCGGCCCAATTAATTAAAATCGAATCTTTTAAAATCGTCGACATTACATGTCGGTCTTTTCCTGAAAATCTCATCATTCAAATCAAAATAAATTCACATAGAAAACATAAAGTGTAGAGAACCAAACTCCAGGAAGAGAAAATTTTCCTAGCGTTGACAGGTTGCGACTCTGCTGGGGATGGTAGAGGGCTTATAGTGAGTTAGTTAATTAAGGTGTTTAACTTAATTCTATATAAATTGTGGATTTGAGTTATTATGGTGTTAGTGCATCGAGAGGTGGTTAATTCTACTTTCGTGTTCTTGGTTAATAAACTGGGATAGTAAATTAAAATGGAATAAAGGATAATAATCAGAGTGAAGCTTAGGGTGAAGTTGTAAGCCTAATTCTCCAATACTTGTTTAGAAATTCAATTTTTGAGATTTGTGATTGTTTTGTGATCATAGTATTTTTAATAATTTTGATTTTTAATAATTTTAATCATTAATTTGGCTAGTTTAATAAAATTAGGATTAATAGGAAGCTGATAATTGTGGGAGTTAATTTCTTGCAAAATTCTCTGTGGGAACGATACTCGACTTTCTATTATATTACTTGTTGACCACGTATACTTGCGTGTTGTGCGTAGTTAGAAAATACCCAATAAGTTTTTGGCGCCGTTGTCAGGGATATTTTAGTATAGATTTTAATATTTTACGATATCATTTTAATTAATTCAGTTTTACTTAAACATTTTTGTTTTTGTTTTGTTCGTCTTATTTCAGGTTTTTGAAGTTGGTTTATGCAAACTCGATCCAAAAATCTAGACTTGCTTCCTTTTGAGGACGACATTGAGAGACGGTTTCAAAGGCTAAGTAAGTGGATCAAAGAAACAAGTGAAGACTTCGAAAACTATAAAAAAGAAGAAGCAAAGGTTGCCGAAGACCAGAAAGCGTTGAGGGACTTTGCTACACCCAAGGTGACTGAGCTACAGTCGAGTATTACCAGGCCTGCTATATCTGCGAACACATTTGAGATCAAGCCTGGGACTATTCAGTTGATTCAAAATTCAGTTCAGTTTGGGGGACTAACGGATGATGATCCGAACGAACATTTGGTCAGCTTTTTGGAGATTTGTGACACTTTCAGGTATAATGGGGTGTCGGATGATGCAGTTAGACTTTGTTTGTTCCCATTCACTTTACGGGACAAGGCAAAGATTTGGTTACACTCTCTACCGCCAGGATCAATAACTACATGGGAAGACCTCGCTAAAAAATTTCTAGCAAAATTTTTCTCACCAGCGAAAACCACAAAAATGAGGAATGAGATAACTATGTTTGAACAGCAGCATGGGGAATCTCTGTATGAGGCATGGGAAAGATACAAAGAATTGCTCAAAAAGTGCCTGCATCATGGATTCCCTAAGTGGTTGCAAATGAACACATTTTACAATGGATTGCATGGGAATCTCAGGACCAGTATTGATGCAGCTTGGGAGGGGCTTTTATGGCAAAACGTTATGATGAGCCATATCAATTGATAGAGACAATGGCAGCTAACAACTACCAGTGGCCCATGGCAAGAACAACACAACCTAAGGTAGCTGGTGTGTTAGAGGTAGATGGAGTGACGACATTAGCAGCACAGATTTTAGCTCTCTTTAAGAAGGTGGATGATTTATCAGGGGTACAGACACAGCAGTTTGCAGTTATTTGTGAATTATGTGCGGGTGAACATCCTACAGATCAATGTGCAATCAACCCAGCGTTAGTGCAATTTGTGGGTAGCTACAACCGGATTCCATAGAACATATACCAGAATACATACAATCAGGGGAATAAAAATCATCCTAAATTTTTGTGGAGTAATAATTAGCATCAGCAAGCTCCACGACCATCTTATCGCCCAGGATTTCAGAATCAACAAAAACAACCAGCTGAACATCAAGAGAGGAAATCAGATTTAGAGGAGTTGTTGTCAAAGTATATAATAAGCAACGAGACAACCATGAAAAAACAAGCAATCGCCATGAAATCGCAAGAGATAGCTATCAAGAATTTAGAAAATCAAATGGGACAGATAACTTTTGCATTGAATAACGGGCCTCAAGGAACATTACCAAGTGATACAGAGAAAAATCCAAAAGGTAATCATGAGCAATGTCAGGCAATTATGTTGAGAAGTGGAAAACATCTCGAGGATCAGAAACCAGAAAATTTGGCTACAAAAGAAGATGTTAAAGAAAATGAAAATAAAGTGGTTGAGGACAGAAAAGGGGAAGAAAAGCAAGTGAAAAAGAGCAATATAGTTAATGAACTGGTTGTTTATCTTCCCCCACTTTTTCAGCAAAGAGTTCAAAAACAGAAATTGGATAAACAATTCGCTAAATTTTTAGAAGTTTTTAAGAAACTTCAGATTAATATTCCGTTTGCTGAAGCCCTTGAGCAGATGCCAAGTTATGCTAAATTCATGAAAGGGATTTTGTTCAGGAAAAAGAAATTGGAAGATTTTGAAACGGTGTCATTAACCGAGGAGTGTAGTTCAGTTTTACAGCGAAAGTTGCCACCAAAGTTAAAAGATCCGAGAAGTTTTACTATTCCATGCACAATTAGGAACATGGCGTTCAACAAGTATTTATGTGATTTGGGGGCAAGTGTGAACCTTATGCCGTTATCAGTTTATACAGAATTGGGTTTTCCAGCTCTAAAGCCTACGAACATTTCATTGCAGTTGGCAAATAGGTCATTCACGTACCCAGGAGGCATTGTGGAGGACATTTTGGTCAAGGTTGACAAATTTATATTCCCTGCAAATTTCATAATTCTGGACTTTGAAGAAGATAAGAACATCCCAATCATCTTAGGGAGACCGTTCTTGGCTACGGGTAGGACTCTCATCGATGTACAAAAAGGTGAACTAACTATGAGGGTTCAAGATCAGGAAGTAAAGTTCAATGTTTTCAAGGCCATGAAATTCCCCACATATGAAGATGAGTGTTTTAGGATGGATGTCATTGATCAAATAATCAGCGAAGATATGGTTACAAGTTTGGCTAACGATCCATTGGAAACAACACTACAGGGGGAATGAAGATTTAGATGATTCGGAGTTTGTGGATTACTTACAAATACTGGACTCTTTGCCACGAGTTAGTAGATTCAAAGCACCATTTGAACCGTTACACATGGATGAAAGAGCCACAACAAAGATTAAACCTTCATTTGAGGAGCCACATACGCTCGAGCTTAAGCCACTCCCTAAACACCTCAGGTATGCGTATTTAGGCAATTCTAATTATTTACCTATTATTATTTTAGCTGCACTTAACGAATTGTAGTAAAATAATTTGCTGAGAGTGCTTAGAGAACACAAATCGGCTATAGGATAAACAATTACAGATATCAAATGAATCAGTCCATCCTTTTGTATGCACAAAATTCTGATGGAAGAAGATGCAAAGCCGACAGTGGAGCAACAAAGAAGGCTCAACCCAATCATGAAAGAAGTAGTGAAGAAAGAAATTCTGAAATGGTTGGACACGTGAATCATCTACCCGATTTCAGACAGTAAGTGGGTCAGTCCGGTTCAATGTGTGCCGAAAAAGGGAGGAATGAGCGTGGTACAAAATGATGACAATGAGCTAATTCCGACGAGAACAGTGACTGGCTGGAGGGTTTGCATGGACTATAGGAAATTAAACAAGGCAACCCAGAAAGACCACTTTTCTTTGCCTTTTATTGATTAGATGTTGGATAGATTAGCGGGCCACGAATTTTACTGCTTACTGGATGGGTATTCGGGGTAAAATCAGATAGTCATTGCTCTTGAAGATCAAGAGAAGACCACTTTCACGTGTCCATACGTCATATTTGCATTTAGAATAATTTCCTTTGTATTTTTTAATTCACCCGCTACCTTTCAACGGTGTATGGTGGCCATCTTCTCGGATATGGTGGAGAAAAATGTGGAAGTCTTCATGGACGACTTTTCTGTCTATGGGGATGATTTTTATGCTTGTCTAGAGAATTTTGTGAAGGTTCTAAAGAGATGCGTAGAAACAAATTTGGTACTTAACTGGGAAAAGTGTCATTTCATGGTTGAAGAAGGAATAATTTTGGGGCACAAGGTCTCGACGAAAAGATTAGAGGTTGATAAAGCAAAGCTAGAAAAGATTGAAAAGCTTCCACCACCAACTTCAGTTAAGGGAACCTGAAGCTTTTTGGGACATGCCGGGTTCTACAGGAGATTTATAAAAGACTTCTCTAAAATTGCAAAACCATTATGCAGTCTTTTAGAGAAGGATTGGGTTTTTAAGTTTGATGAGGATTGTAAGTTGGCATTTGAGCTATTGAAGAAGAAATTGATTACAGCTTCAGTTATCGTCGTACTAGATTGGAATATGCCTTTTGAGTTAATGTGTGATGCAAGTGACTATGCAGTTAGGGTTGTCTTTGGTCAGCGCCAAGAGAAGGTATTTCACGCCATATACTATGCAAGTAAGACCCTTACGTAGACCCAAATGAATTACACAACTATGAAAAAAGAAATTACTTGCAGTAGTATATGCTTTTGATAAATTTCAGGCATATTTGATCGGGACAAAGGTAGTAGTTTATACAGGCCACTCGGCCATTCGATACTTAATCTCGAAGAAAGATGCTAAGCCACAACTTATCAGATGGATACTTTTCCTACAAGAATTTGATTTGGAAATAAAAGATAGAAAGGGTACGGAGAATCAAGTTGTAGATCATTTGTTAAGGCGGGAAAATCAGGGTAAAAATGAAGAGGACAGGTGTGTAATTAATGAGTCATTTTCGGATGAGCAGCTGTTTGGAGTCAATGCATAATTTCTATGGTACGCGGATTTTGATAACTATCTAGTGAGCAACATCCTTCCCCCTGATCTTACATGATAACATAAAAAGAAATTCCTGCACACGTCAAGTGGTACATGTGGGATGAACCATACATATTTAAACAGTGCGCCGACAAGATGATCAGAAGGTGTGTGCCCTACAACGTGGTGAACAATATATTGAATAAATGTCATTCGTCTGCATACGGGAGACATTACGGAAGTGAGAGAACATCAGCGAAAGTTCTTTAAGCCGGGTTCTATTGGCCTACGTTATTTAAATATGCCCACCAGTTCGTAAAAAGCTGTGATAGATGTCAAAGGGTGGGTAAAATATCAAAAAGGAATGAGATGCCATTACAAACAATCTTAGAAGTTGAGATTTTTGATGTAAGGGGTATGGATTTTATTGGGCCATTCCCTTCCTCATTCAACAATCAGTACATCTTGCTTTTAGTTGACTGTGTATCGAGATGGGTTAAAGCTGTAGCACTCCCAACGAATGATGCCAAGGTGGTTCTTAAATTTTTGCATAAGAATATTTTTACAAGATTTGGCACGCCAAGAGCTATTATAAGTGATGAATGTAGTCACTTCTGTAACAGATCGTTTACAGCTCTCATGACAAAATATGGGGTCAACCATAAGGTGGCGACATCATATCATCCCCAAACAAGTGGGCAAGCTAAGGTTTCAAACATGGAGGTAAAGAGAATCTTAGAAGGTGGTAAATAGAAAGGACTGGTCCTCAGATTAGACGATGCACTATGGGTGTATAAGACTGCATACAAAACGCTAATTGGTATGTCACCATATCAATTAGTCTATGTGAAAGCATGTCACCTACCTGTGGAGTTACAACATAAAGCCTACTGGGCAATTCAGAAACTTAACTTCGATCAAGCAGCTGTGGGTGAAAAGAGACTGCTTCAGTTAAATGAGCTCGATGAATTCTGACTTCAAGCTTACGAGAACTCTAAATTATACAAAGAAAAAGGCAAGAAATGGCACGACCAGAAAATCATGCAAAGAAATTTTGAACCGGGGCAATCAGTACTATTGTTCAACTCAAGGTTGAGGTTGTTCCCAGGGAAGCTAAAATCAAGGTGGTCGGGTCCATTTACCATTAAAAGAGTTTTCTCACATGACGCCGTTGAACTCTACAGTAGGAATCCATTGGAAACGTTCAAGGTCAACGGTCAAAGGCTAAAGAATTATTGGGATGGCGATTCCAACACGGATGTAGTCAGGGAGTAGTCAGGCTGAATGACTTAAAATCAAGCGCTAATTGGGAGGTAACCTAATCGTACTTTTATTCTTCGTATTTGTATTCATATTCGTCAAATTATAGTTTAGAATAATTAATAATATAGAATAAGTTCATTAACTAATTAGTTAAGTTGCATTTTCTAGATAATCTTATCACCATGCTTAAAATTGCTCAATATCTACTCATATTTATGTTTGATGGTATTTCAGGAACCTAACATGATCATGGATTGGAGTCGCAGGGAAGAAATAAGAAAAAAAGAGTCCAATTGCAGATCATTACCAGTCAAGTATGGTCTAAAGCCTATTATGCCGTACCGGGCAAGTGTCTCCATATATCGTTAACGATATGCATGCCGTAGAAGTGAACATAAAACAAAATACCCCGTTTGAGTGGGGTCTGAATATGAACTAATTTGATTCGGCAGTTACATCACGTTGACATTACTTCCACTTCTTCCCCAATTGAAATGCCACTCTCATACATCTTCAACCCATTCTCCACCTACGTTTTGGAAACTACATCTCCATCACTCCACCACATTAACATACTTTCCCACTACTTCACCCCATAACTTTGTACCTTATATCATCTCTATAAAAGCTTCATCTCACAACCTAATCCAAACACATACATTCCAACCAAGTCAGAGAGTCAAGGGTTAGAGTTTGAGAGAAATTTTTCAGTCAATTTGGAGATACACTGAGAGTGAGTAAGTTGTTTTCCAATTCTTCACTTTCAATCACCATAGTTGAAGCCAGATCATTAAGTTTGGGGGGATTGAACATCTTGCACACCAAGTGTTCGACAGATTGTATAAGTGAAGTTTGGGGTAAAATTTTTTGTTAAAGCTTGCTGATTCCAATTCAATAGCACCTAAACCGGTATCAAAGAGGCAACGTGGAGAGAGTTCCAGAACCACACCACCTACACAGACATTTGACCGACAAAAATTCATAAGTGTCGCCGTCGCTAACCGTTACGACTACATGGTGACAAAAGCACTCACACTAGAGCAGGGGTTGGAACCAAACCATGTCGACGGTGAAATGATGCAAGAAATATATCAGAAGGGTTGGAATAAGTTTACGGAAGAGCCCGAGGCCGCAGTTGTGAGTGTGGTCTAAGAATTCTACGCTAACGCCGAAGATAAGGCCCCTTTCAACGCTTTTGTGCGGGGTAGGTTAGTTACGAGTTCCTAGACATTGCTAGTACGCTCACTTATGTGATTTTGATCCTAATTTCGAGGCTATTCTGAAGGAAATGACAAAATCGGGTACAACATGGATATAAGGTCGAAAAGGAGGCACTATTTTTCACAATAAGGATCTCAGCAGGTATGGAAAGATATGGTACACATTCTTGTATGACAAGCTATTTCCATCCACACACACGTTCGATGTGACTAAAGAGAAGGCATTACTTTTATATGTGATTGTGCAAGATTTCATCATCGACATAGGGGATATAATCAATTTTTCAATTCGACAATGCTTACGAGGACATTTCTCGGGCGGCTTGCCACACCCATCACTTATTTGTGAGTTGTGTAGGCAAGCGGAAGTTAGATGGTCCGATGATGAGACCACCCAGATGACGCTTTAGACACTAGATCAAGAATGATTGTGCGGTATGCGGTGTGGGTAGGGGGCGAGTCACATCCTAGAGGAGTAGGCTTTGTATTTCCCTCAGCTTTGGAGGATGAGGCTGAAGTTGAAGACACCTCAGATGATGACGAGTTTTAAGAGGATGCGACGATAGGAGAGCAAGGAACAGAGGCGGCACCACAACCCGAAAACATATCTATCACTCAGTTCCTCAACCTTCAATGACAAGTGGACGAGTATAACAAGGAAGCACGAAGAGAGATGCGGCGACTCGCAGCGAGGCAGAACCACATATTTGAAGCCATGAATCTATCGTTCACCTCATTGAACGCGACGCTCCAGAGCTTCAATCCCAATGCACAATTCCCATACCAGCAACCAGCCCCTATGCCAAAGTTTCCACTAAGTAACTCCGATGAAGAAGAACATCCACCACCACCCCATGCTTAAGTGCTTCCAGGAAAGTCCTCATATATTTATTGTTATAACTATACAATGAGAGCATTGTAATTTTCAAGTTTGGGGGATTTAGTTTCTTGTTTGCATTTCATGTTTGCATATTTAAATTCATTAACTAGGTTTGCATATGTTAGTTCATTGTTTAGTTTTAGGATTATTAAATGTTGCATTCATGTAATCATGTAGTTGCATAGTAGCTTAGGATTGTAAATAGTTTTTATTTATTTTTTCAATCATGTTATGTTTACTATATATATAAAAAAATAAAAAGAATTAGTTAAGTATTGTGTTATTTTGCATATGTCCAACAGTTGTTGTAGTTCATTTTTATTTTGGCCAATGATGAGATTCGGATTGAGTAGATAAGTACGGTACTGATTATTAGAACCTTGATGTAGTTTCTATTATGAATCGGATCTTGTGCTTGTTTGAAACTGGTATACAAAGGGTAGCACATTAATAACACCTATATCGATTGAGTAGTTCAAATTGATACATAAGGAGTTTCTAAAGGATAATGCTAGTGTAAATAAGAGAATGACAAGAATAGGTAGTGAAGACAAAGAATTAGGCAAGAACCTAAGTTTGGGGGAAAATATGGGGTATATAAGCTTTATATATATATATATATACTGTGGCTAGTCTTGTTTCGGGGCCTTTGTTACTTGAGAAAGTACGCCCGAGAGAGTGTCTCTACACCTAAGCGCCTAAGGTCTTATATGGTGCAGGAGTTAGTTGGTTGAAAGCTTCAAAGGGGTAGCATCATTAGCCTAATGGAATGAGACATTGCACAGTCATGGTTTTAAAAAAAAGAATTAAATGGGAAATAAGTGCAAAAAGCCCCCGTGAAAGAAAAAAATAATAATAAGAAAAGTAAAGCATAAGTACCCTATGTGAACCCTTGATAGTGGTGATTGTTTGGTTTTAGTTGGAACTCGTCTGTTTTTGAAACTTTTGAGTTTACTCTGTATGATTCCTTATAAGAGATTGGTTATGTATTAAATTTGAATTTGTATCAGTTAGCATTGATGTTGATCACACACACACACACTATACCAGTAATAATGGTTTAAGACTAGAGTGTGACGCCCCCAAAATTAGGTATACATCATCCATTCTGAGTCGCCAGTTACATGGTACAAAATTCAAATACAACTTCATTTATACAATCATTGGTATCAGATAGAATACGACCATAGTTAACTGTGAGTTTTAATATAAATATATATAACTCTCATGGTGCCTCGACCACAACCTTACAATGGTACTTTACATAAAAGTATAGTCAAAAACTTTTTTAGAAATTAAAATCTTTGGGAAGTGCTCAAGAAACCTTCGTACATGGGAGGCCATGCGTCTAGGTTATAATAGATATCATATGGCCACAGAATTATCCTTGGTTGACCCAATAAACCCCAAAGAAAAACGAGAAGATTACTATCATCTTTTTCCCAATGGTGAGTCTTCTCTTGACATATAAATATCTCCGTTGTCTCCAAGTAAAATTATGTTTCAAATAAACTCCAAGATCATACAATTGGTGCTGTTAGATATATTCACTAGTGGATCTGCACAACCATGTCTTATGAGAACACGAGGTTGTATGTCATTAGACATGTTGTGTGATAGTAATGCAAACACCCTTCCAAAGTTGGGTTCACCTCACCCTATTTGATTCACCAAATATAACTACTAAATGTTGTATAGAATACAACACACTTTTCTATCTTGTTTAGGGAGGACCTCCACATTTAGAGACCATCGTTATTCTCTGTTACCCCCCACTCGAATCTTAAAACACTCTTTACGACAATACTCTTATTACACGAAAGGAATTGTGAAATGCAGAAAGGGTGAGCACAACTAGCCCAGTAAAGAATATCACGACTAAAGATAATTCAATTATCAATAGCTTTCATCAATAATAAATCAGAGATTTAGAACATATGGTAGATGATAAAACTTTTCAACCATAGTTGCAGCGGAACGAGCAATCCATTAGAGAGTCAAATAGACCATAAGGTCTATTATCTTCTCTATGTTAAAAGTCCACCAATACTGTTTTATCCATGTAAAATAAATCAATGATTCCTCATCCACAATCATATGAATAACTCATAATCATAATTGTGGTTCTAAATTCCTCTTCGCAACCAGGACGAAGATAATTTTCATCACCTATCTTCACCTGAAACATCAAAAATCATGGTTATACCAAATCAAAATTCCTGCTCATAATCATACTAATAAATTCATCTTTGCACTACGGCCAAAGATATTCATTAACAATTCATCTTTGCACTACATGTTAAAGACATACAACTATATTTTAGAAGAGTCAAGTAGAGCATGATATCTACTATCTTCTACGAATTAAAAGTGTATAATAAATATTTTATCGCTGATACTCAGCTCGATAATCAATCCATATCACTGAATTATCCATGCACTACGGCTAAGGATATTCGTTAATATCACGACCACGAATTATCCATGCACTACTACTTAAAGATAATCATGTTTTCATCAATCTGGTCATGATCATGCCATAAAACAATTCATCTTTGCACCCTTGACCAAAGAGAATCCATAGCCATAATCATACCAAAAAAGCGTCCCATCAATGCACTACGGACCAATGAGGACTTTTTCCACATCATTTATAACATTACGGTCATGATTATACCGAATAATCCAATGCATAATCATACCAAGTCCATCTATGCACTACTACCAAAGATGATTTTCAACACAATATAAGCATGAGGATGATGACAATGATATAAGAATTAATCAAATGAGATAAAGGAAAAATATTAAACATTTATAATATAATTTATCCAAATTCTCATAATAACCAAATGTTATCAATCACTTAATAATCTCATAATCTAATATCATTAATATTATAACAATATTTTAATCATTTCTTAAACTTATAAATAATTTATTTCAATTGTTTACACTTTATCAAATAATGCATTTAATCATTCAAAAATGCCACGCTCATAAGATTTCACAATCAATGATCAAATCCCCCATCAAAAATCTGCATATACCCTATATAGGATTCTCAAGCCATAAAATCATATTTTTTAATTTTATTACTTCACATAACATATTTAATCCATTTACTTATAACTAGTTTATTTTCATAAAAAATACCAAATCAGTCCCAAAAATATTTCTTTTCTGGGATTTAGCAGAATATAGTCTCATCTTGAACATATATTTTTCTCAAAATTTTTAAAATTCATTTACTATTTTTATATGGCTAAAACTGTCGAATATTTAGACATTTATCATAAATTGTACTTTTGTCCAAAAATTTCAAAATTTACAGGGTATACTCCTGTTATATACATCTACTCCCAATAAAAATTTCACCAATTTTGGAGTTAACCACAAGGCGTTATAAGGGTTTATTTTTAAAATAGTCTTTTCCCATAAAATCCATAACTCTTAATCTATACATCCAAAAATCGCCATTTTTGGACACAATCTAGAAAACTCATCAAATTATCATTTTAAATTTTTCCAGAATTTTTGAGGGTCCAAAAAATTACAAAACTGCCCTTGACAGAAACCCCTTTTTTAATGAAAATACTATTCGTATGAATACGAATGATCATTTACAATGCATGCGGTAATCCACATAGACATGTTATTTTAACAGAATAATAAAGAATGGAACTAGGTCATGCGTAAACGCATGCGGTGGGATATTCCACGAATAATAAATAATGAAATAATGTAAGAATTTACGGTGCATGCGATTGATCAAGCAGATAAAGTTATTCTAACGAATAATAAATAATGGAACCGTGTCATGCGTAAAGCATAGGCGAGGATGTTCCAATGAATAATAAAGAATGGAATAATGTAAGAATTTCACCATGTATGCGACTTGCATAAACAAAGTTATTCCAACATAATAATAAATAATGGAACCAGTCCCAAGGCGTAAACGCATGCATGGATATTTCGGCGAATAATAAAGAATGGAATAATGTAAGAATTTCACCAAGTATAAGGTATTGCAGCGTATCTGAGTTATTCAAATGTAATAATAAATAATAGAATAACGAAGTTCTCTTCATGAATACAAAAGAAAAAAAAATACCCCTTACCGTAAAAGAAACTGAATATAAGAGTAAGGAAGTAGCAGAATTCTTTTCTATAGTTTCTCTATAATTTCTCTCTCTAGAGTTTCAGTGAATTCGTAAGAAATTATGAAGGAATGAGCTTCTATTTATAGAAAAATAGACTGCATAGTAACTAACTCATGAACGGTCCAGATTAATTTACTTTAATCTGACGGTCCACATTTAAAGCAAAATCTTTTAAATAAAATATAATATATTATATTTATAATCTAATAAAACGAATAACTTTATAAAAGATTTTACTATGCAAACACTATGCAAATACTATGCATAATAAAATATAATATATTCTAATTATTGTCTAATAAAATAGATAACTTTATAAAAGTATTACATTTTTATATAAAAAGATTTTACTATTAGCTTAATAAAACGAATAACTTTATAAAAGTATTACATTTTATATAAAAAAGCTTTTCTGCTTTTATTACATTAATAATACTAATAAAACAAAACTGAGTGACTTATTACGTAAGCGATAATAATCAATACCGTGTTATACTATACAACCACGCCAGATTCTTGTACTTTTTTAACACCGGGTGTTTCAACAGTTAACAGTAAAACTTCCGTCGTTATTTTCATAAAAATATTTTTGTCGTTTTCTCGATCCGATGAAGAATTCCGTTATGGGGGTCCACTAATGATTCTACCGTATCATTTAATATTCCCCACAAAAGAATATTTCCCACTAATCGAATATTCCCCACAACGTAATATTTTATATCAACTTGATTACTTTGCAAAAAAAAATTTCACATATTACCCTTAACTTTAAACTTTTATCAATTTAACTATTTACCAAAATAAAAAAATTGAATACTTTTATTTCATAAAATTCGGGGTCTTACATAGAGGATTGATAAGGAATTATTGAATGATTTTTATATGAAGTGTTGTAGTGTTTGCTTGAATTCTCTGAGGCCTTAGGAATAAATTTGGGTTTATGATGACTGTTGGATTTGTAGGCATATAGGTTTGATGCATTACATATCTTGGCATTGCATATCATGTTAGTTTATTTTGTGCTCGAGGACTAACACGATTTAAGTTTGGGGGATTTTGATAAGTGGGTTTTATACCCATGAATCGGTTCCTAATTCAAACTTTATCGGTGTTAATTCATTAGTTTTATTGTTTGTTTTTTCTTGTTTATTGTTATTTTGTGTGTAGGTTTGGTGGTGTGGTAATTGATCAATAAGGGTGAAATTGTGGTGAAAACTGTTAGGTTTGTAATATTCGTGAACGCAATTAAATTGCACAAAATAAGCGGAAACGTGGAAAAATCAGAGTTTTAAAATTTTACAAACCATATACCCGGATCATCCTTTATGCACAATTATTAATTAAACGAAAAGATAAAGAACAAGAATCATACCCTTGAAGATTCGAGCTTCCTCAGGGACAAGTTCACCTCCAAATCCTTTCGCGTTCAACTTGAATCCACCGGGTTTGGTTCCTTTCTTTGATCAATTTTAGCCACCCAAGTTTTTGGCCTCTAGAGGTGATCCACCAAAGAAGAACAAAAATCCAAGAAGATGGGTATTTGACAAAATCCTAATTTTTCTATCTCTCATAGAAAAAGAGCTTACTCTCCAACAATTAGAATCACGTATATAGATATCTAATATAAGACTACTCTTATAAAGATATTTGTTAACCCTTCTAATCTAATTAAAAAATAGTGTATTATTTAATTAATTAATTTTCTTTAATTAATTAAGCTCCCTAGTCATATTAGGGATAATTAATTAAATTCTTTTAATTAATTTACCTCATAATCTTATTAGGAATAAATGAGAGTACTTTTATTAATTAATTCCCAAACTCCTTTAGGAATTAAATAATAATAATAGTAATAATAATAATAATAAGACTTCTCTTATTAATTTATATTTAATATTTACAAAATAATAAATAATAAATATTAAGCTACTTAATTTATTCTATTACCATAGATTAAATTAAATATACTTAACTTATTATTACGATTATGCCATTAACTTCTTAAATAATTATTCTTCTTTTTATGGTGTGACCCTTTAGGTTCTCCATATTAAACTGGTTGTGAATAAATTAATTAGAACAATTTTAATCTTATTTAAATAAATAAATTAAACTATTAATTTATTTAAATAAATAATATTTATTCTACAATAGGGATAAGCCTCCCTAACGATTAACGACTTTCCAGATAATATAGATTTCAATATTAATTATAAAAGAACCTTTGAGTAAATAGTTACCGAACAATACAATCCTTCCACCATACAATGTCACAATTAAATATAAGACATGGAATTACTATCAAGTCTTATTTTATTTAATTATATGTATTTCGACTCTTAAATGCACAACTCCAAATAATGCAAATTAGAAACTCCTTTCTAATTTCATTACCTTAACAACCAAGGACTCTTTGGGTTGTCATTTATCGAATCACATGGGATATTTCTCTTCTTTTACTAGAAGTGGTAGATTCTTTATTGATCATACATTATCTCCATGTATAACTTATTATACCCAAGCATACCCTTTAATATCCCTATAAGGGTCTTAAGAAATAAGTCAAAGTATAATTTATCATACACAAGATACTATTATGATCTCAAGTCAAAGATCACTTGTACTACTATCACTACAGGAATTCCTGTTGACAGGCAAGTAAAACTCCATTAGGTATTCCTTAGCGAGCCACGTTCAATGTACTTATTCTCCAATAAGCACTTACATACTTGCTTTAGTGTCTCCACACAAATGATCATGAGATCAATCATCCTCATCCAGTGAGCAAACAACGTATATACCAATCTATCCGGATTCACTAATCCCTAATTTAGTAATCCAACGATTAGGAACTATTTTAGTTTTAAGCTTTCTAAGAATTTAGATCTCATTAGAATGATCATCATCATTATTCTAAAAGCATTGCTTAAAACTATGAGTTTATCACATATTATAAAGCAGCATCATGTAGATAATTAAAAGTCTTTAGTAAATTAATACTTTTTATTAATAAATAAATAAGATTGTTACAAATTATATGCTTTATCATCAAACATGATTGGCTTGTGTGCATACTACTTTCAATCTCCCACTTGCACTAAAGCCAATTTCTATGGTATCTCATACCCTTCTTCTCTAAGTGACGATTATTTTGCCGTTGGATAAGCTTTAGTTAATGGATATGTAATGTTGTTCTTAAGAGTCCACTATCTCTATAGTGATTTCTCATCTTTCAATGATTCCTATAATCAAATGAAAGTGCCACAACACATGTTTAGATCCAAGATGAGATTTAGGAACTATTCCTAGTTCTGTAATGAACTTTTTATCCAAACAATCAACTTGTAGCTTCATTTATAGCTATATACTTTGTCTTTATCACTAAACCAACAACTCTTTGATGTTTGAAACCTTTCCAATTCACTGCACCACTGTTCAAGGTAACACTTTACCTTAAAGTGTATTTTCTGTCGTCTTGGTCTATCTAAAAAACTTGAGTCTGTTAAGCCCTCTAGTTTTAATTTAGACTCACCATAAATTTTAATCACATTCTTAGTGCCGGTTAAGTACTTTAAGATATTTTTCACTGTCTTACAGTGATCTTCTCCAAAATATGACTGATCATCATCAGGTCTCGTATATTTCATTGTTTACATGATTGTCACTCATACGATCTCTCTTTTCAGGAGTCTATGGGGACTATTAAGAGAGATTCACTTCATGGCTCATCAACATGAGACATCTCTTGGAATTTGCCATGCTAAACAACTTTAGCATCAAATAAATATATGTTCCTTGGGTTAAGTCGAACATCCTCTTAAATCTATCTATATAGATTTTTATTCCCAGTTACGATACTCTTCCCAAATCATTCATGGAGAAATGTTTAGACAACTTTATCTTTACTAATTGTAGCATTGGTATGTTATTCCTTATCCGTAATATATCAACATATAATACTAGAAATATCACGACGCTCCCACTGACCCTTTTGTGCACACTAGATTTATTCTTGTTTTTGATAAAATCAAACTCTTTTGATTTGTTTCATCAAAACGAATGTTCTATATTTGAGAAGCTTGCTTCAATCCATTTCTCTGAGTGTCTACAACTCTTACCTCATCGTATGAAACTGGATCATCATCTTCTATGATGTGTACCTTATCATCATCATCTATGATGAATCCATACCTCCTAGGTATCTTCGATACTATTCCAGATTTACAATTCAGTTGTGGTACAATAGGTCTATCTACAGGTTTCTCTTATTTGACTTATAGTGTTTTGTGGTTCTTGAACTCTTCAAGATGTATTATCCTCCCACTAGCCCCTTCAATGATAAACACATTTATGTTAGAAAGCGCGTGTTTACATGACAAACACCTTTTCTTAAAGTAGGATTATAGAACATATACCCTAAACTTACTTTAAGATGTCCCACAAATCTACACTTGTCAAATCTTGTCCCGAGCTTATCCTTTGAAACCTTTTCATATAAGCTGGACAACCCATTATCTTAATATACTTAAGATTAGGAATCCTCCCTATCCATAACTCTTATAGAGTCTTGGGGTCGAATTTTGAGGTTACCTTTTTCATAGATATGCAGCCATTTCTAGGACATTATCCCAGAAGGATACTGGAATGTCAATAAAATCATTATGGACCGCCCATGTCTAACAAGGTACAATTTTTCCTTTCTGATACATCAATCAATTATTGAGTATCAAGAGGCGTCCATTGTGAGAAAACCATTTGAGATGATCTAGAAACTCATTGCACAAGTATTCCTTCCTTGATCCGATCAAAGAATCCTAATAATTTGCCAATTTGTTTCATTTCTTAATTATTTGAACTTTTTAAATGATTTAAACTTGTATTTCAAAAAATTTAAACATTCAACTATTTAAATGACCATCTCCTTTTCTTATACTAGTTTGTTCAATTTGCAAGATAATTTTTCCACATAAGTCAAGTACACAAAATCCATTAAGTAATATTCCAGTTCTATAAAAATATTATTATTATAAATAGAATAACAATTGTTCTTAAATATAATACCAAAGATTTCATTGTCCAACAATAAAATAGAAATAATGTTTCCAACGAGAACTGGAATACAATAACAACTTATTGACTTAATAGAATTACCCGTAGGCTGTGCTAAACTATAAGTTTCTATGGCTAATGTAGCAACCTTTGCTTCATTTCCCACACATAGGATTACTTATTTTTGTTTAACTTTCTACTTCTGCTTGGTCCCTTCATAAATTTATATTTATGATAACCAAAGTCGGTATCCAATATCCAAGTAGAACCTTGACTTAAAGAAAAACTTATTTTAAATCATGAACAAAATTATATTTATAATCGAAACTTCATTAAGCTTCTTCTGGTTAGCTCTACAAGATGTTTCTCGCAGTTTCTTTTCCAATGTCCTGGCTTATTGCAGTGGAAGCAAACTCATTTGCTATCCGTATCAGTTTTGTTCTTATTATCCTTTGTTTTTGTTTTTCTATTTACCTTCTTTAAATCGTTCTTCTTTTCAGAAGATCCTTTGGCCCCTACCAGTAAGACATGATATTTCTTGGTTGGAAAGTGACTCTAAACATTTTTCAACATGTTAAGCAAATCAGCGAGGCTGATATCTAGCTTGTTCATATGAAAAATTCACAACAATTGTGAAAGGAGTCCGGGAGTGAGTGAAAGATCAAATCTTGGCTCAACTCTCCATCCATGACAAAACCTATTGTCCTAATTGATCAATCAAATTGATAATGTTAAGGACTTTTGTTGGGAGAGTGCATATTTTGATTTGATGTTTAAATATAAATGCTCATGATTATTTGTAAAGTCCTTCAAGGAATATTTATATAAGAACTTAGTGATGGATCAAATTTTTTAGGTTGATCTAAGCTCTTAATGTATATCATGCTGTAAATGAATGTATAGAAAAGGAGATCAAACTTATTAGGTTGATCTTGATATGTAATAGATAGGCTTCGAAGAGATCGTAGTTTATCAAGCTGATCAAGATTACAGAAGCCAAGGCAGAACGTAGAGCTTCGAGGATTGTAGTGTGCCTGCCTTAAGGGCCTCTTCAGAAATCGCAGAGTGATCCCAATGTTTGTCGAGCCAACTCAGAGATCGTAGTGTGCTCTCGGAAATGTAGAGCTTGCAAAGTTAGCAAGTGAAGATCATAGTGTGCAGGTCTTTAAGAGAAATCGTAGTGCTCTTGTTTGAGAGCATCAGATCAAGCACCAAGGTGACAAGACACCACGATGTGGATCGTAGAGTATCATCTGTCGTGTGTCAGAAGCATCAAGCCCTACCTTGTGTTTGAAGACAATTTCCAACAAATATGGAATGGGTTTCAAACGTTGAAGTCCTCACCAGTTCCAACGGTACAAAAGATATCCTTAGTATGCAACAAAGAAGCGTATTGAAGAAGCTAAGGAAAGTACCATTGGTAAGAGGAAAACACCTTTTTAGGTGTTTGGTGAGAAAGCAGTCTGCTGTGTCAGTGGGCCAGAATGCAATTCAGAAGATGTGCAGAAAAGTCTCCATCAAAGTACAAAAATGTCAAACGTATTTAATGCTTCAACTGATGGATCAAACAGATAGATTTCAAGATCACATATATGCAAAACATATACAGATGATAGAAAAAAGCAAGCATTGAAAAAAACGCATAAGAACACTCAACGCTCAACTCTACGATCTGAGAAAAGAAAAAAACTTTGCTTTTTACTCAATTTGCTTCGAACAAGTGCTTAAACAAAGAATCGAGTAGCACCAATCAAGAACTTAACAACTACCAATCAACTGAAATAAGAGTTCCAAGTCAGAAGGACTTGAAGAGTTCTAAGTGAACTGTGAAGACCCAAGTCTACTGGACTTGAAGAGTTCAAGAGTGAACTAAGAAGTTCCTAGACTGCTGGTCTAGAAGGAATCTGTGTGATTTAGAAAGTGTAAAAGACATCCTTAGTGGATTTCCTACTCGAGGAGTAAAAGAGTGGACTAGGAGCTTTAAGTGCTCTAAACCACTTAAAATGACTGTGTCTCTTATATTCTTTCTATAATTAATATATCTGCCTCACTCTCATTAACTCACTATCTTAAGGGATATTAAAACAAATATTAATTCCGCTGTGTTTTAATCATCATCACTCTAACAAAGTAAAACGAAAAGATTTTTAAATATCTATTCACCCCCCTTCTAGATAACTATTGTGCCTCCAGGAACTAATAATTGGTATCAGACCAGGTTCTATTACATAGCCTAGAAAGCTTAAGTAGATCCAATGGCACACTTACCAAGTGAATCAAGGACTGGAGGAGGCAGCAAGCCACCAATGTGCAACAAAGATAAATTTGCAACTGGAAAGTTCAGATGCAAGCGTACATGGACTCCATAGATGAAGATCTATTCAAAACTGTTCAGAATGGGCCCTACGTTCCATCAAAGCTTGCACTAACTACAGAAGACCCAAACAGAATACAAATCAAAGTCAAAGAGGAGTGGACAGACAACGAGAAGAGAGTTGTTTAACTCGATAAGAAGGCCAAGAACATTCTGTTTCAATCATTAGAAGATGATCTATTCGAAAATGTGGTCAACAACAAAACAACAAAGGAAGTTTAGGAAGCACTACTTATCATGCATGAAGGAACGGAAGAAGTAAGAGAAAATAAACAGTCTCTCCTAACACAGTAGTATAAGATGTTTGCTCATGTTCAAGGTGAAAACGTCACTGCCACCTACGAGAGATTCAACATTCTGCTCAACTCTCTACGAGCCTATGGGAAGATCTATCCAAACAAAGATCTAATCATAAAGTTTATGAGAGCCTTACCAAGCAGGTGGGATGCCAAAACCACTGCTATCAGAGAGTCAAAGAATCTCCATGAGATGACTATTCAACAATGACTATGGCATGGCAAGCTTCGACGTCTTTAATTGGGTGACTCAACGAAAGAAACTCTATCAGAAGGAAGAAAGAAGGATAAAAGTGTTGCTCTCAAAGCAACTGAAAGTACCTAAAAGGTCAACACTGAAATTAACTCTGACTATGATGAGATGATGATGAGGACTTTGCAATGCTGGTAAAAAGGCTAAGAAGGTTCATGCGTCAAGGCAAAACCAGCGAGCCAAAGAAGGTCAGCAACGACAGCAGCCAGAAGCAAATGAATGATCTATGTTACAACTGCAAGAAGCCTGGCCATTTCATTGCCAACTGTAACAAACCTCTCAGAGAAGAACTAAAGAAGAAATCACATGCAAAGAAGGAATACAAAGGTAAAAAAAGGCCTCAGAAGAAAGAAAAATGCCTTATAGCTGGAGGAACGTAGAGTGATTCAGACAATGACTTAAATCCTGAATCTAGAGATGATGAAGACCCTCAAATGACTAATCTGTGCCTAATGGCAAACATGCAAAGGACAAACTGAACTCTAATATACATGAAGTAAGTATCGATGAGGTATTTGACTTCAACTCTCCTGATGTAGACATTAATGATTTGAGAATTGCAGTGCATGGCATAACAACTAATCTACATGAATACATGAAGTGGTTCAAAGTTCTGTCAAAGGATTATTAACTTCTTCAAGAAGAGAAAAAGAAAGTTCAAGAAGAGCTAGAAATAGCTCTTCTAAGTACTAACTTTCTCTCCAAGCTTGAGGCTGAGAATGAGATCTTAAAACAGACTAATGAGCTCAATGCACAAAGAGAGTCCAATCTAACCTCTAAAGTTGAGGAACTAGAAAAGACTATCTCTACATGGAACAAATCCTCATCATCCATGGACTTCCCGCTCTCTAGTCAGAGAAGTACATTTGACAGAATATGATTAGGCTTTGGGGAATCCACCTCAGAGCCATGTGTGGAAAAGATAAAGGAAACTAGCACTAGTAATGCTTCAAGTTTAAGTAGAGGCATTACATTTATGAAATCCTCACAGAAGGAAGAACCAGCCCAACCCTGTTCTACTGTTTCCATCCATACTCCAAGGAGTAAAGGATCTCATGCTGGCCTAGGCTTCAGAAAAGAGAAGAGTAACCCATCCTATACTCACCAACCTCTAAGGATCGTAGAGTCAAATAAAACCAACTCTACGAACCAACTGGGAAGGTACAGTAGAGGTAACATACACTCCTCACATTTCATGAGACCCAAGGACATGTGGAAGAAGGAAAATCAGTTTAACAGAAGGATGACTAAAGAACCACAAAATCCAAATGGAGGATGAATTCTCACACACAGAGAGGCATGCATCATACTAAGTGTTTTGTGTGCAATAGAGTTGGTCACAAGGCTGCAAAGTGCTATTATAACTCCATGCATGTGAGACCCAAAATCAAGAAAATTTGGGTCCCCAAGGGCACTAATAAAGTAGGACCCATGCAAATATGGGTACCAAGATGAAGGTTTAATGTTGTCACAGGAAAAGAGCTCCACGATTACAACCTGGTATCTGGACAGTGGATGCTCAAAGCACATGACTGGAAATAAAGCCCTTATGTCCAACTACATAGAGAAAGAGGGTCCCTCAGTCATCTTTGGAGACAACGGCTTCGGCAAGACAAGAGTGTAAGACCCCAAATAATTAATAAAATGAAATTTATTTTCCTATAATTATTATTTTAAAGTAGTAAGGGTTGATGTGATTAATGTGGATAGTTATGGGTAAAATACGCAAATATTTCAAAATAAGCAAGTAGTTATAAAATATTCATTATTGTTAGGAATATTCGTTTGGTCGTGGAATATTAAATGCTTTATCATCGGGGAATATTTGTATGCGGCGGTAGCGACAGTATGTGGGGGCCCATAACTTGAAAGTGATTGGATGAAGAAAACGACAAATATAAGTTGTTTAAAAATAACAGCGTAGTTATTACTGAGTTATCTTCGTTAAAATACTAAATTGGTTTAAAACACGAGAAGATACTCAGTATTGT
The DNA here is from genome assembly GCA_020205605.1 of Panax ginseng. NCBI lineage: Eukaryota > Viridiplantae > Streptophyta > Magnoliopsida > Apiales > Araliaceae > Panax > Panax ginseng. The sequence goes on from CM035148.1 coordinate 36,392,262, forward strand.
ACCAATTATTGATTCTTACGTAAGAAGGCACTACTCAATAATGGTTACAATAATTCTTTATTCGATATTTTATTTTATTGATTCAATAATTGCTTTGTGTTGATATTTTATATTATCATTGTTTTTGATAATTGTCACTACACAAAGATTTTCATTATCGAAGCAATAATTCATATTATCTGAATAATATTATTGGATAACATTATTGGAAATGTCTAGAAAGTTACATCAAGGAGAGGTTTGGTCACCTAATTGCGCGCCAATGAAGGAGAAATTCTTATTGAAAGCCCCTTTTCCGAGAGAATCGCTGGTTGTCAATATTGTGATTACGTAATATTATTTGTGAATAATTAATTATTGATTCATATGATGAGGAAAATATTGATTTTATGTGGATATAGATGGAGAAAATTTTTAATGTGACAATTGTTGAAAATTGAAATTTTATCTTTTTCGATAAAATAATTCATTTAAATATATTATTATATTTTTAATAATATAATAATGGTGATATTTTTTACAATGAATGTGGGATAGATGAGTATACGAGGAGAAAGAGTATTTTTGTTGCAATAAATGTTTAAAACATGTTAATCATGTCTGTGGACCCATTTATTGACTGAAATTTGATTATAGCCTGTAAAATCGCCCGTTTATGGATTTCGGTCAATTTCTATTTGGAATTTGAAAAACTTTTCTTCTGCAAAGTTGTAGAGATTTGAATTTCCTATAAAAAGTCGCGAGATTCGAATTTTCTGATAAAAGGGCTATTTATTGTGAATTATTGAAGATTCGAAGCTCAGAAATAATTGATTTTTGGAAGTTTTAATTATTTTAAATAAGAAAAACGTTTTTTCTTATTTTTTCTAGAAGGTTGGCATGTGTGAATTGCTGAAATTCAGATTTCAAGGAATACGTATAATATTTTTATAAATATTAATATTTTATTAAATTTTCTGCTTTGGTGTTCTAAGCATTTTCCTATAAATAGGGTGCTTAGGTTAGAATTGAAAATCACACCAGAAACTGAAGTCTCTCAATATTATCGAGCGTATTCTTGTGAGTATTTTGAGTATACTTTGAGTATTGCTATACTGGTGCAAGTTCAAGTCATAGCCTTTATCCTGGTGTTTAAATTTAGAAAGACAAATCTTTCGAGGTAAGGGATATTTTTTTAATGATATTATTTATTCTAATATCATTATGCCAAGTATTGATCTGAACTTTTTAATCAAATTTAGAACTTTTAGTGTAATAGGGCTACTATTCACGTGTACTGGCCTTTATTCACGTGATACTGATACTATTCACGAATCGACCTTTATTCATCGAAAAATGAAAATTTTTCTTTTATCTCAAAATATCTATTACGGATACTAGCTTTGATTGTATCCATGTTTTGATCATTTCTTGAATTTTACACCACTATGATTATTTACGAGGTATTTTTTGGACGTGGATAAAACAAAGTACGAATCCTTAATCCTTGTCATTTTGTTTCACCGGATTCGTTTCTTTAAAAATATTTTCATCATCCTCGGTCTTAAATGATGATATTATGGAATATCTTTGGCACAGTAGTGCAAAGATGAATGATTTCGATGAATATCTTTGCCCGTAGTCAAAGAGGAGAATGATGTTTAGATGAACATGATTAATGATGAATATCTTTGGCACAGTAGTGCAAAGATGAATATTTGATTCCTATATATTGATTGATGTTACGGGGATAAAAGATAGAGCGATGAACTTTAAAATTCATACATAGAAGATAGTAGTTTGCATTATCTACTTAACTCTTCTAATGAATTATTATTTCATTAAATATTGATTTAAAACTTGTTGTCTATTGTATTCTATTAGATTTTTCCTGTTGAAGACTAACGATAATTTTGTTGTATATTATCTTAGTCATAATATTCTTCTTTGGGCTAGTTGAGCTCACTCTTTTCCTTTTTGTTCCATTTTTCTTCTCGGGAGGCGAGAATGTAGCGAAAATACAGCCGGGTATGGAATGATGGTTATAGAGAGAGTTGTTTAGTAGTCCTCACTATTTTTGTAAAATATTGTATCAATAAATGTGATGAGGATTTATTTGAGTATTGATATTGTCTATAAGATAATATTTGTATTCAAACTCACAGTTTTACTATTGTAATAATAAAGTTGTAGTTGTTTCTGTACCATGTATTGACAACTCGTAATGGGTGATGTATACCTATTTTAGGGGCGTCACAATTGGTATCGAGCTTAGGGATATGATCTCTGGCGGAGATCGGGGAATAGAACTAGGAGGGAGAGAGACGTAAATCCTTTGCTAGTGTGTCCTACCTAAGCTTATTTGTTAGTTAGTCAATATATAAGGATATTATGTGATATATTGATTTGCTTAATTAACCCTTGTTTTATGACAAAGATTTGAGAATGTCGACCGAGAATATTAACAAAGTGGAAATGAGACCGTGGAGACGCCTTTGTGTACTCACCAACGAGGAGAACGTCTGCAACAGTGTAATGTTCCTCCCGTGAACAACACCAATCGAAGCGTGATGATGAACGAGGGATGTTTAGAAAGTCGCTTGCGATTCATGCAAAATCGATTTAGGGAGACTCGTGTTCAAAATACAGGAGAAATGATAGCAATTCACGCTTTGTCACAATGCAAGCGCTCAAAGAGTTGGGACCACCGAATTTAAGGAAAGCGGATCCAATCATGGCGAAACATGGGTCAAGCAAATTACCAAGATATTTGATGTCTTGGGATGCACGGAGGATCGAGAAGGTTCCATTCGCCACCTTTATGTTCGGTGGCGGCGAGCGCATCTACCGGTGGAGTGCATGTAAAGCGTACCATCCATCCAAATTACACTCAAAGATGTCTTGGGGAGACATTTCGAAACTATTTAATGACAAATACTTTCTGAATTTGTTCGTCATATGAAGGAAGTGGAGTTTATTAGGCTGGAAGCGAGAATAACATGGCGGTGTCCCAAAGATGAGGCAAAGTTCCTACTGAGTTATCGAGTTTGCACCTCATTTGGTGGAGAATGAGGAACGTTTATGACCTGAGATGTTTCTTAGAGGTTTGAAACCCGGCGATACGTCAATATCTCATTTCTCATAAATTTACTCTCTACTCGGATGTGTATAAATGGGCTCAATTATTAGGCGAGATAACGAAAACTGCGGTCAACCGAGGACCATAACCAGGATCATACTAGGAGATGGCGATCAACAAAACAACGATAACCAATGGAGAAAGAAAAGATTTAACAAAAAATGGTAACCACTCTGGTGGTAATCATAGCCATGAAAATAGAAGAAGCGAGTCGGAGGAGATTTTAAAAAGAGGAGATTTAACAACGACCATGTGAAGGCGATGATTGCTTAAGCAACAACCGGTTCTAAGGGAGGAGAAACGACCACCGGTCATATGCTACAAATGCGGAAAAGAGGATATATCACCAAACCGCCCTACAACAGATTAAAGGTATGCTAAAATTATGGAAAGGAAGGACATATCGCTTTCGGGATTGTACGATGAAAAACCTAGTTCAATGAGGATTTGACTCAAAAGATCGTCCCCGAAAAGTCAAAGTCAATGGTTCTAGAAGAGGCGTTTGTTGTGGTGGTCAAAATCGAGGAACCCAAACAAGGTAATCACGGGTAAGCTATTTATAAATTCTTGCGAAGTTTATACCTTACTTGATCTGGGTGCTACCCATTCATTTATCTCTCCTACTTGTGCTCAACGTTTAAATTTGACTCAAGAAAAATTAGACTTTGACCTATCTGTGGAAACTCAGTTAGGAGAAACTTTCATCACATCCACTATTTATAAATCTTGTTTGATTCAAGTTGGCACCATCACCTTACCCGTTGACCTTATCTCTTTAAAGATACTTGCTTTTGATGTGTTTTAGGGATTGATTGGTTAACTACTCATCATGCCAAAATTGATTGTTTTCGTAAGGTTGTTAGTTTTCATATTCTAACCAATCATTTATGCGAATTCAAGCAACTAAACCATTAAAATCGATCATCGTCATATCTAATCATAAAGCTATTCGTTTATTGAAAAAGCGGATGTCAAGCTTTCTTAGCCCATGTTATGGATTTGAATAAAGACACGTCAAATTTGAATAATATTCTGTTGTTATTGACTTTCCCCGACGTATTTCTGAAGAACTTCCCGCCTACCCCGAACGTGAAGTTGAATTCTTTATTGATCTTGAACTGGTACAAAGCCCATTTCTAAAACCCCATATCGAATGGTTCTATTGAACTTCAGAGTTAAAGGTCCAACTACGAGGAGTTGTTGGACATCGGTTTCATTAAATCCTAGTACATCTCCTTGGGGTGCTCCTATTTTATTCGTAAAGAAGAAAGAGAAGCGGGAGTATGCGACTTTGTATTGACTATCGGGAATTGAACCATGTCACCATCAAGAATAGGTATCCTCTATCTCGTATTGATGACTGTTTGACCCGATTGCAAGGAGCACAATTCTTTTCAAAAATTGATCTTAGCTTACGGATATCATCAAATGAAGATTAATCGAGGATATTCAAAAGACCGCTTTAGAACTTCGATGCGGGCATTATGAATTCTTAGTCATGTCTTTCGGATTGACTAATGCTCCTGCGACTTTCATGGATATGATGAACCGAGTATTCAAGAAATATTTGGATCGCCTCATTGTTGTCTTTATTGATGACATCCTCATATATTCCAAAAGTCGTGAAGATCATGAGCACCATTTGAAGTTTGGTACTCCAAAGGCTTCGTGAAAACAAGCTTTATGCCAAGTTGAAGAAATGCGAGTTACGGCTTGAGGAAGTAGCATTCCTTGGGCACGTGGTGTCGAAACATGGAGTATCTGTTGGTAGGCGAAGATTGAAGCAATACAAAGTTGGGAACAACCAAGTCGGTGGTTGAAGTCACGTAGCTTTTGGGCTTAAATTTGGTTATTATCGGAGATTCGTGGAAGGGTTTTCTCGAATTGCTACTCCATTAACCCAAATAACTCGGAAGGATACAAAAATTCGTTTGGAGCAAAGAATGCGAGAAGAGTTTCCAAGAGCTTAAGAGGAGACTTATTTGGCACTTGTTCTAACAATACCATCTGGTTTCTTGATGGATTTGTTATCTCTGATGATGCTTGAGCAAAAGGGTTAGGATGTGTTCTCATGCAACGTGGGAAAGTCATAGCCTATGCCTCGCGACAACTTAAAGAATATGAGAGGAATTATCCTACTCATGATCTCGAGTTAGCAACGATCGTTTTCGCTACTTAAAGATCCGGAGGCACTATCTATATGGGGAGAAAGTGGAGATATATTCGGACCATAAAAACCTTAAATATTTCTTCACTCAAAAGAACTCAACATAAGCGGCCGACGTTGGCTCGAGCTATTGAAAGACTACGACCACACTATTCAATACCATCCCGAAAAGAGAAACGTGGTAGCTAACGCGTTGAGTAGAAGATCATATGCGAGGAACGAGTGCGATGATGTCAAGTATACGCGTAGAGCCAACTTTAATAGAAAAAGTTAAGGTTGCTCAAGCCAAATCCGAGGCGATGCGTATGAAGAAGAAGAAAGTACAAGAAGGTGTTATTCCTAAGCGAGAATTGATGAAGAAGGAATACTTGAGTCCACTCAGCACTTTGTGTTCCTAACGACTCGATTTGAAGTACAAGATTATGATGGAGGCACACAATACACCATTTGCAATCCATCTCGAAGTACCAAAATGTATCGTGATCTTCGACATACATTTTGGTGGAACAATATGAAGAGAGAGATTGCAAAGTTTATCTCAACGTATTTAACTTGTCAACGTGTAAAGGCGGAGCATCTAGTACCTAAGGGTCCATTGCAACCACTTGAGATTCCGAAATGGAAGTGGGAACATATTACCATGGATTTCGTTACGGGTCTTCCTACGGTTTCTCATGGCATCAATGCTATTTGGGTTATTGTTGATAGATTAACCAAGTCTGCTCATTTCTTGCCGATCACGGAGACTTATTCCTTGAACGCCTCTTGCTAGTATATATGTAAATGAGATTGTGAGGTTGCATGGCATACCAAGATCCATAGTTTCGGATCGTGACCCAAGATTCACTTCAAGATTTTGGGTTAGCTTGCAAAAAGCTATGGGTAAGGATTTACGATTGATTAAACATACAATCCTCAAACGGACGGACAATCGAGAGGACTATTCAAACTCTTGAAGATTTATTAAGACTCGTGTCCTGACTTCAAGGGCGGTTAGGATAAGTATTTACCATTGGTGGAATTCTCCTACAACAATAGTTATCGAGCAAGTATAGGTGTGGCCCCATTCAAGCATTATATGGGCGAAAATGTCGCTCTCCAAAGATGTTGGGGCGAGGTGGGAGAAGCAACATTGTTGGGACTCGAGTTTGAATGTATGACCACGAGAAAAGATCCAAATGATTAGACAACGTATACAAACGACACAGGATCGACAAAAGAGTTATGCAGATCTTCATCGAAAGGACGTGGAATTTAGTATAGGGGATCATGTATTGTTGCGTGTTGCCCCATGGAAGGGAGTTACAAGATTCGGGAAGAGAGGAAAGCTCAATCCATGATTTATTGGTCCATTTCAAATTCTTGACCGAGTAGGAAATGTAGCCTATAGACTCGCGTTACCTCCAAGTATGTCTCGTGTTCATAATGTTTTTCATATATTTGTGCTTCGTAAATATGTGAAAGACCCGAACCACGTCATTGAGTTAGAACCAGACGAGATAGCCGAAGATTTAACGTATGAGGAGGTACCTGTCAAGATCTTGGATAGGAAGGAGCATGTCCTACGCACGAAGGTAATACCACAAGTTAAAGTTTTGTGGAGAAACCATGCTATAGAGGAAATGACCTGGGAGTTGAAAACGGAAATGAAAGCGAGGTATCCTCACATTTTCGAAATACCAAGTACGTATGTCAATTTTGAGGACGAAATTTCATAAGGAGGGGAGGTTGTAAGACCCCAAATAATTAATAAAATGAAATTTATTTTTCTCTAATTATTATTTTGAAATAGTAAGGGTTGATGTGATTAATGTGGATAGTTATGGGTAAAATACATAAATATTTCAAAATAAGCAAGTGGTTATAAAATATTCATTGTTGTTTGGGGAATATTCGTTTGGTCGTGGAATATTCGTATTATCGGGGAATATTAAATGCATTTACAGTAGCGACCATGTGTGGGCTCCATAACGGAAAACGATTGGATGAAGAAAACGACAAATATAAGTTGTTTAAAAATAATGGCGTAGTTATTACTGATTAATACTCATTAAAATACTTCGGTGGTTAAAACACAAGAAGATTACATTGTATTGCACCAATTATTGATTCTTACGTAAGAAGGCACTACTCAATAATGGTTACGATAATTATTCGCTCAAAGATTTTATTTTATTGATTCAATAATTCTTTGTTGATATTTTATATTCTTTGTTGTTTCAATAATTGTCACTACACAAATTTTTCATTATCGAGTAATAATTCATATTATCTGAATAATATTATTGGATAACATTATTGGCAATGTCTAGAAAGTTTTGTCTAAGGAGAGGTTTGGTCACCTAATTGCAAGCCTTGATGGAAGGAGAAATTCTTATTGAAAGCCTCCTGCTCTCGAAGGCCGCACTGTTTATCAATATTGTGATTCTCATAATATTATTTGTGAATAATTAATTATTGATTCATATAATGAGGAAAATATTGATTTTATGTGGATATAGATGGAGAAATTTTTAATGTGACAATTGTTGAAAATTGAAATTTTATCTTTTCTACGATAAAATAATTCATTTAAATATATTATTATATTTTAATAATATAATAATGGTGATATTTTTTACAATGAATGTGGGATAGATGAGTATACGAGGAGAAAGAGTATTTTTGTTGCAATAAATGTTTAAAACATGTTAATCATGTCTGTGGACCCATTTATTGATTGAAATTTGATTATAGCCTGTAAAATCGTCCGTTTATGGATTTCAGTCAATTTCTATTTGGAATTTGAAAAAACTTTCTTCTGCAAAGTTGTAGAGAATTGAATTTCCTATAAAAAGTCGCGAGATTCGAATTTTCTGATAAAAGGACTATTTATTGTGAATTATTGAAGATTCGAAGCTCCGAAATAATTGATTTTTGGAAGTTTTAATTATTTTAAATAAGAAAAACGTTTTTTCTTATTTTTTCTAGAAGGTTGGCATGTGTGAATTGCTGAAATTCAGATTTCAAGGAATACGTATAATATTTTTATAAATATTAATATTTTATTAAATTTTCTGCTTTGGTGTTCTAAGCATTTTTCTATAAATAGGATGCTTAGGTTAGAATTGAAAATCACACCAGAAACTGAAGTTTTCTCTATATATATTATCGAGCGTATTCTTGTAAGTATTTTGAGTATACTTTGAGTATTGCTATACGGTGCAAGTTCAAGTCATACCCTATATCCGGTGTTTCAGCTAGAAGTATAAATCTTTCGAGGTAAGGGATATTATTTTTTTTAATGATATTATTTATTCTAATATCATTATGCCAAAGTATTGATCTGAACTTTTTAATCAAATTTAGAAATTTTAGTGTCGGGGTTACTATTCACGTATACGGCACTATTCACGATATCTGATCTTATTCACGAATACTGCCTTTATTCATCGAAAAATAAAAATTTTCTTTTCGTCCAAAATATCTATTCGGATACTAGCTTTGATTGTATCCATGTTTTGATCATTCTTGAATTTTACACCACTATGATTATTTACGAGGTATTTTTTTGACGTGAATAAAACAAAGTACTTAATCCTTAATCCTTAATCCTTGTCATTTTGTTTCACCGGATTCGTTTTTTAAAAATATTTTTCATCATCCTCGGTCTTAAATGATGATATTATGGAATATCTTTGGCTTTGTAGTGCAAAGATGAATGATTTCGATGAATATCTTTGGTCCGTATTGCAAAGATGAGCAGTGTTTAGATGAACATGACCAATGATGAATATCTTTGGCACATAGTGTGCAAAGATGAATATTTGATTCCTGGATATATATTGATTGATGTTACAGGGATAAAAGATGATTTATGAACTTTAAAATTCATACATAGAAGATAGTAGTTTGCATTATCTACTTAACTCTTCTAATGAATTATTATTTCATTGCGAATATTGATTTAAAACTTGTTGTCTATTGTATTCTATTAGATTTTTCCCTGTTGAAGACTAACGATAATTTTGTTGTATATTATCTTAGTCATAATATTCTTTACTGGGCTAGTTGAGCTCACCCTTTTCCTTTTTGTTCCATTTTTCTTCTCAGGAGGTGATAATGTAGCGATACGAGTCGGGGTATGGAATGATGGTTATAGAGAGAGTTGTTTAGTAGTCCTCACTATTTTTGTAAAATATTGTATCAATAAATGTGATGAGGATTTATTTGAGTATAGATATTGTCTAGAAGATAATATTTGTATTCAAACTCACAGTTTTACTATTGTAATAATAAAGTTGTAGTTGTTTCTGTACCATGTATTGACAATTCAGAATGGGTGATGTATACCTATTTTGGGGGCGTCACAAAGAGGATATGTCTCAGCTAGAAATGAAGCAGTGTCTTTCAGTAGAGTGGCCTATGTGGAAGGACTACAACACAATCTTTTAAGCATTAGCCAACTCTGCGACAAGGGCCATCAAGTAACATTCCTCAATAATCAGTGTCAAGTTAGAGATTTAAAGACATCTGTTTTAAAGCTTACCGGAACAAGATAAGGAAATGCCTACACAGTGAATCTTGGACAACTAAGCTCAGATGATATAATATGCTTTCTGGCTAAAGCGTCTGAAGAAATGAGCTGGCTTTGGCATAGAAGACTGTCTCATCTCAATTTCAAGAAAGATGTCCAAACGGCCTCAAAAGATCTTGTTGCAGTCTACCCAGTTTCAACCGTCGAAGAAAGGCCATGCAATGCCTGTCAGCTTGGAAAGCAGACCAGAAGTTCACTCAAGAGCAAAACTGCAAACTCAATTGACAAGCCCCTGCAGTTGTTGCACATGGATCTATTTGGGCTAATTCCAACTACAAGTCTCAGAGGGAAAAGATACTCACTGTTATAGTCGACAATTACACCAGGTTCACATGGGTGTTCTTTCTAACCTCAAAGGATGAAACTAGCTCCTAACTGATCAAGATGTTCAGGCTGGTGATTAACGAGAAAGGAGAGAAAATCAAGGCTATAAGGAGTAATCATGGCAGAGAATTCGACTTCTCCGAAATGGACCAGTTCTGCACAAACAATGGCATCAGTCATAACTTCTCAGCTCCATGAACTCCTCAACAAAATGGAGTAGCTGAGAAAAAGAACAGAACTTTGATAGAGGTTGGAAGAACGTTACTAGCATCAACCCATATACCTGAATACTTCTGGGCAGAAGCCGTCAACACTGCATGCTACACGCAGAATAGATCACTGATACACTCTACAATCAAGAAGACACCCTACGAACTATAGAAAGGAAGAAAGCCAAGTGTCAGCTACTTTCATGTATTCGGCTGTGCATGCTAAATTCTCAACAATTGAAAGCAGTACTTGACAAAGTTTCAACCCAAGTCACACGAAGGAATCTTTCTTGGATATGCCACAGACAGCAAGGCCTACAGAGTGTTCAACAAAAAGACACTGAGTGTTGAAGTCTCGATTCACATCATCTTTGATGAAACAGACTTGGACAAAACAGTGCTTCAAGACACTACGACCGACAGTTCAGCACTACGATCGTAGTGCCAGATAGTGAAATCATTGAGCAATGAAATGAGATCGTAGAAAGGCCTATGCCAGACAACGAACCTCCACACCAAGAAGAAGAAATAGATCTTGAAGGCCTAAGACAAGAAGACATAAGGATAAATGTCCCAATAGGAAACTGATGGGCAAGAGATCACACTCAAGATCTAATCATTTGAGATCCAAGTGCAAGAGTCAAAACAAGAGCTGCCACCCAAAATGAATGTTTTTATCTAAGCTTGCTGTAACAAATGGAACCTAAGAAGATAGAGGATGCTATGGAAGACTCCAACTGGATAAAATCTATGCAAGAAGAACTCAACCAGTTTGAAAGAAGTAAAGTATGGAGATTGGTACCAAGACCAAAGTGTCATCCTCTCATTGGAACCAAGTGGGTCTTCAGAAACAAGATGGATGAAGATGAAGTAATAACCAAAAACAAGGCAAGACTAGTGGCCAAGGGCTACTCTCAGGAAGAAGGCATTGACTACGATGAGACATCTGAACCTATTTCCAGACTAGAAGCCATCAGGATCTTCCTTGCCTTTGCTTCTCATATGAAATTCAAGGTCTTTCAGATGAATGTCAAAAGTGCATTCCTGAATGGTGAACTTCAAGAAGAAGTTTATGTAGAGCAACCTCTAGGTTTCATCAATCCATCTCTTTCTAATTATATTTATAGATTAGACAAAGCCTTATATGGTCTTAAACAAGCACCTAGAGCATGGTATGAAACAGTAACTAACTTTCTTATTGAAAATGGATTCACTAGAGGTAGAGTAGATACCACATTATTCTTTAAAAAGTATAAAGATAAAGTCTTATTGGTTCAAATATATGTTGATGATATTATTTTTGGTTCTACTGATGAAAATCTATGTAAGAGATTCTCCAAGCTTATGCAGAGCAAGTTTGAAATGAGCATGATGGGTGAGCTGAACTTCTTCCTTGGATTGCAAGTAAAGCAGACTGATGAAGGAATATTCATAAACCAAGCCAAGTACATCAAAGATTTACTTAAGAAGTATGGCATGGAATCAACCTCTCCCATAAAAAACACAATTGCTCCTGCAACCAAGCTTGACAAAGATGAAAAAGGTAAAAGTATTGATGTGAGACCCCAAATTTTATGAATAAAGATTTAATTTTCTTGAAATATTTTTTTGAATATTATGGTGTGGATTTGAGATAGTGTTATAGTTGTGGATAGTATTTATAAATTTTGCAAAGTATGCAAGTTGTTATATAATATTCGTTTGGTCGGGGAATATTCTTTCTATCGGGGAATCCGTACGACGGCATAATCATTGGTGGATCCCACAACGAAAGTATTGTCGTAGTAAGAAAATGACATAATTATCTTTTTATAAAATTAACGACGGAAGTATTACCGTTAAAACTATTGAACTACTCGGTAGTAAAAGTACAGTAATACGCGTGATTGCATAGTAGCACACGGTATTGATTATTGATGCTTACATGAGAAGTCACTCAGTTATACTCAATTATTGCTACAGTAATTGCTGCATCATATCTCTCATATTATTGATTCAGTTATTGTCACAGTATCATCTGTATAATATATGATATATTATTAAATCAATAATTGAGATGACAAAGTTATTCATATTACTAAATTGCAATATTTATAATGTCTAGAAGTTCTGTCAAGGATATGTTTGGTCATCTAATTGCGCGCCAATAGGGAGAAATCCTTATCGGAAAGCCCCCTCTTTCCTGGGAACGACATGGTTGTTAAATATTGTGAGTTATAATATTAATGATGAATAAGTCCGTGTTGATTAAAGATGAATTTGATAGTTCTATTATGTTGGGATTATTAGTGTTAGTGGAAATCGACATCTATTCCGATGATAATTGATGTCTGGGGGTTATATTGATAAATCGGGTTATTTATCGGATAAATGAGCAATTATATAACTATTTGTTCACATGTGTGTACTATTGATTCACATTCTTGTTCTATTAGGGGAGTTGGTGCAAGATTAATAATACTTGCATGACTAAGTTAAAAATAGAGGTATAGATGGAGGTACTATATTGTAATTCGTATTTTCACATGATTATAACTATTGACTCACATTATTGAACTATTGATTCACATTATTTACTATTATGGGAGGTGGTGCAAGTTTGATAATACTTGTAGGACTAAATTAAAAATGAAGAAAAAGAGGAAGGTATTATACTGTAATATTTCGAGCCCCAAAACGTGCAATGATTGAAACTTTATTTTCCTATAAATAGAAGCTCATTCTTCCTTCATTTCTCACCAATTCACTAAAACTATAGAGCAATTATTATACAGAGAAATTATAGAGAGAAAGAAGAAGAGAAGTCTGCTACCTCACTATTACAGTATCCAGTCTTCTTTTAAGACCCCGAATTTTATGAAATAAAAGTATTCAATTTTTCTATTTAGTAAATGGTTAAATTGATAACAAGTTAAAGTTAAGGGTGATATATGAATTTTTTTTAGGCAAGTGGTTATAAAATATTCATTGTTGTCGGGAAATTTCGTACGACGGCGCAACTATTTGTGGGCTCCATAACAGAATAACTGTCGAATGAAAAAAATGACAAATTTGAGTTTTTATAAATAACGGTTGAAAAGAAGATGATAGTAATCTTCTCATTTTTTTTGGGTCTATTGGGTCAACCAAGGATAATTCTGTGGGCATATGATATCTATCATAACCTAGACGCATGGCCTCCCATGTACGAAGGTTTTCTTGAGCACTTTCCAAAGATTCTAATTTCTAAAACAGTTTTTGACTTTACCTTTATGTAGGTATCACTGTGAGGTGCGGTCCACTGATGGGACATTTGTCACATTATGGTTGGGACACGAGTCACAGTTGGTATATATTTGTATCCAAACTCACAGCATATGTGTTTTTGTATTTTGTTTGACAATTGTTGTAATAAAGTTGTAGTTGTTTTCTGTACCATGTATTTGGCGACTCAGAATAGGTTGGGTGAAATGGACCTATTTTGGGGTTGTCACATTTAATTATCGAGCTTAGGGATATGGTCTCTGGCGGAGATCGGGGAATAGAACTAGGAGGAGAGATGAGTAAATCATTATTAGTGTGTCCTACCTAAGCTTATTTGTTGGTCGATCATAATATCGGGATATTATGTGATATATTAATTTGTTCAATTAACCCTTGTTTTGAAGCTGTATTCTAGAATGATATCTGAAATATAGGAGATGAGCAATGGAGAAATCATGAGGACAGGGAAGATGGAATTTGAAATGAAAGCAAGGTATTCTCAACTCTTTGAAATGCCAGGTACGTAAATTTCGGGGACGAAATTTCATAAGAAGGGGAGATTGTAAGACCCCGAATTTTATAAAATAAAAGTATTCAATTTTTCTATTGTTTATAAATTTCTCTTGCGCGCAACGTTTAAATTTGACTCCGGAGAGATTAGACTTTGACTTATCGGTTGAGACTCGGTTAGAAGAAACCTTCATTACATCCACTGTTTATAAATCTTGTTTAATTCAAATCGACACTTTCACGTTACCTGTTGATCTTATCTCTTTGAAAATACTTGACTTTGATGCAATTTTAGGAATCGATTGGTTAACTACTCATCATGCTTTTCGTAAGGTTGTTAGCTTTCATATTCCTAACCAACCTATTATGCGAATTCAAGCAACTAAAACACTAAAGTCAATCATTATTATATCAAGCCATAAGTAAAGTGCCCCGAGCCTTTCGCTGGTGACTTCCATGTCTTGGAATACACCAAAGCTAGAATATCCGTAGGGGACGTCGTGAATAACGATGACAAATTGATAGATATCAATGTGACGTATTATCCAAGTCTTGGATAAGAGTCACAATTTTGAATGACATTTCTATTGTTAATAAATTTTCTGACGTATTCTTGAAGACTTCTTAGCCTACCCCTAGAGCATGAAATCGAATTTTGTATTAACCCCAGTACAAAACCCATTTCTAAAACCCTTAAATATTTCTTCAACCAAAATGAACGTATAATGCGCCACAGACGTTGGCTCGAGCTATTGAAGATTACGATCGTACCATCCAATACCATCATGGGAAAACGAATGTGGTAGTTGACGCGTTGAGTAGAAGATCATATGCGTTTACGAGTGCGATGTTGTTAACACAAAAATCCATTTCGTATAACTTACAAATGATGAAGATAGAGTTAAAGACTCTAGGGACCAATGTGAAGATAACGAATATACGAGTAGAATCGAATTTAATCGATAAAGTTAAAGCTGTGCAAGCTACATACTCAGAGCTGATGAATGTGAAGAAGAAGGTTCAAGAGGGCGTTATTCTAGAAGCAAGAATCGATGAAGAGAGGAAATCTCAACCCTCAATTTAATTATCCCATTTGAAATACTTGATCGAGTAGGAACTGTGGCCTATAGACTCATTTTACCGCCAAGTATGTCGCGTGTTCATAACATTTTTTTTCACGTATTGATGTTACGTAAATATGTGGATGACCCGAACCACATTATTAAATTAGAACTAGACGAGATAGCAGAAGATTTAACGTGTGAGGAGATACGTGTTAAAATCTTGGATAAGAAAGATCGTATTCAACACTCAAATGTTATACCTCAAGAGTTAGAATCTAAAATGAAGTCAAGGTATCCTCATCATACCAGGTACGTACGCAAATTTCGAGGGCGAAATTTTATAAGGAGGGGAGATTGTGAGACCCCAAATTTTATGAATAAAGATTTAATTTTCTCGAAATATTTTTTTAAATATTATGGTGTGGATTTGAGATAGTGTTATAGTTGTGGATAGTATTTATAAATTTTGCAAAGTATGCAAGTTGTTATATAATATTAGTTTGGTGGGAATATTCTTTCTATCGGGGAATCAAATGCAACCACATAATCATTGGTGGATCCCACAACGAAAGTATTATCGTAAAGAAAATGACATAATTATCTTTTATAAAATTAACGACGGAAGTATTACCGTTAAAACTATTGAACTACTTCGGTAGTAAAAAATACATCATACGCTGTGGTTGCATAAGTAGTACACTCAGTATTGATTATTGATGCTTACGTGAGAAGTCACTCGATTATACTCAATTATTGCTACAATAATTATTGCATCATATCTCTCATATTATTGATTCAGATTATTGTCACAGTATCATCTGCATAATATATGATATATTATTAAATCAATAATTGAGATGATAAAGTTATTCATATTATTAAATTGCAATATTTACAATGTCTAGAAGTTTTGTCAAGGAGAGGTTTGGTCATCTAATTGCGCGCCAATAAGGAGAAATCCTTATCGAAAAGCCCCTCTTTCACAGGAGCGACTTGGTTGTTAAATATTGTGAGTTATAATATTAATGATGAATAAGTTCGTGTTGATTAAAGATGAATTTGATAGTTCTATTATGTTGGGATTGTTAGTGTTAGTGGAAATTGACATCTATTCCGATGATAATTGATGTCTGGGGGTTATATTGATAAATCGGGTAATTTATCAGATAAATGAGCAATTAATTGCTACTAATTCACATGCTTATATAACTATTTGTTCGCATGTGTGTACTATTGATTCACATTCTTGTACTATTAGGGGAGTTGGTGCAAGATTGATAATACTTGCATGACTAAGTTAAAAATGGAGGTATAGATGGAGGTACTATACTCTAATTCATATTTTCACATGATTATAACTATTGACTCACATGATTGAACTATTGATTCACATTATTTACTATTAGGGGAGGTGGTGCAAGTTTGATAATACTTGCAGGACTAAATTAAAAATGAAGAAAAAGAGTAAGGTATTATACTGTAATATTTCGAGCCCCAAAACGTGCAATTATTGAAACTATATTTTCCTATATATAGAAGCTCATTCTTCCTTCATTTCTCACCAATTCACTAAAGCTATAGAGCAATTATTATAGAGAGAAATTATAGAGAGAAAGAAGAAGAGAAGTCTGCTACCTCACTATTCCAGTATCCAGTCTTCTTTTGAGGTAAGGGGTATTATTTCTTTCGTATTCATGAAGAGAGCTATTATTATTCCATTCCTTATTATTCTGTTGGAATAACCTGTATACGCGGACTACCGTATACATGGTGAAATTCTTCTGTTATTCCATTCTTTATTATTATGTTGGAATAACTCCGCTCTATAATCTGGCACCGCATACATAGTGAAATTCTATTATTCCATTATTTATTATTCGTTTTAATATCTTGTTTTGTGCGTTCACGCACGACAATTCCATTATTTATTATTCATTGAGAATAACACATGCTGTGCGCGGTTTATCGCATGCATGGTGAATTCTTCTGTTATTCCATTCTTTATTATTCTGTTGAAATAACATGTCTATGTGGATTACCACATGCATGGTGAATGATCATTTGTATTCATTCCTTATTAAATTGTGAAAATGATCTGTTTACGTGAATTATGATGAAAGTCATAATAAAAGCATTGGACTGATGAAAATCATGGGTATATGTAGTATTAGTAAGTGTTATGATGAGTTATGTTGGTTATTATATGAAAACATGAAAGTTTCTTAGAAATCACAAAGGGTTGAAAATCAGATTTTGGTGAAAATGGAACATGAAATTTAATTGACCATATCTCCTATTATATTTCGAATTTTTGAGTTTGGTCAAGTTCTAGAGTTAGATCTATGAGTTTTCTAATTTATCCAAGTGGAATCACTGGAAAAGGTGTTGTAGATTTTCGTGTGAACTAATTTTAGTAAAGGAGTCAAAAACTGTAAAGTACTAAATAGCTACTGCCCAGAAATTTAAAAGGGCATTTTCGGCCACTTAATTTGTGAGAAAAATTCCGGCCTTTTGGGACATAGAAATATATGGTATAAAGTACCTCATGTCCAAAAATGAGCTCATTCCGACTTAAAATGAGCAAGTTATGACTATTTCAATATTTTGGTATTTCCGACGAAAAATGCTATAACCGTAGTTTCTTTAATTACCATGAAATTTAAACTGGAAGCTCACGTTAACATGTGTAAGATCCTGCCAAGATTTGGGAATTTCGGGAGTTAAACTTGAGGTAGCTAATTTCTTAAGGAATTAATTAGAAATTGATTTTTGAAAAATAGTAAATGATTTTTAAAAATTCCGAGAAAAATATATGTTCAATATGGGACTATATTCTGCTAAATCCCAAAAAAGAAATATTTTTGGGACTGATTTGGTATTTTTTATGAAAATGAACTAGTTATGAGTAAATGAATTAAATATGTTATTTAAAGTAACAAAATTGGAAAATATGATTTTATGGCTTGGGAATCCTATATAAGGTATATGCAGATTTTGATGAGGGATTTGATCATTGGTTATGAAATCTTATGAGTATGGCATTTTGAATGATTAAATGCATTATGTGGTAAAGTGTAAATAATTGAAATAAATTGTTTATAAGTTTAAGAAGTGATTAAAATATTGTTATAATATTAATAATATTAGATTATGAGTTTATTAAGTGGTTGATAATATTTGAATAAATTTAAAGTCTTTAATATTTATCCTTGTTTTCGTTTGATTAATGCTTATATCATTGTCATCATCCTCATGCTTATATGATGATGAAAGTTATCTTTGGCTTACGTGCAAAGATGGACTGTTGATTATTGGTTTTATAGTTGTATATCTTTGGCTTACGTGCAGAGATGGACTTAGTATAATTATGACCAAGGATCATTCGATATAATAATGACCTGTAATTATAAACGATGTAGTAAAAGTCCTCAGTGGCCTGTAGTGCATTGATGGACAGTTTTTGGTATGATTATGACCAGGGATTATTCGGTATAGTCATGACCATTAATGATTTAATGAATAACCTTGACCCGTAGTGCAGGGATGATTCGATGATGTGGTTTATTTATTAAAATGAGTCTCAACGATAAAAATTGATGAAAACATTTTAAAACATAGAAGATAATTGATATCTTGCTCTACTTGACTCTTCTAATGGATTGCTTATTCCTTTGCAGTTAAACTTGATGTCTATTGTATTCAATCAGTTTAACATTGTTATAGGTTAATGATAATTTATTCTGCATTATCTTAGTCATAATATTTCTTACTGGGCTATTTGAGCTCACCCTTTCTTTCATTGTTCTCTTCAGGAAATGAGAATATAGCTGGGACTAGTCGGGGAATGGATTGACGGTCCAGATGGTTGCATTAGTAGTTCTCACTATTCTGTGAAATATTGTGATAATAATTGTAATAATATTGAATTTGAGTTTGTATATTGTCTAGAAGATAATATTCGTGTTGAAACTCCCAACTTATATTTTGTCGTACTTTACACGACAGTTGTATAATTAAGTTGTATTTGAATTTTGTACCATATATCTGGCGACTCAAGATGGGTGATGTATACCTGTTTTGGGGGCGTCACAGTACGGATTGTTGAGCTAGTGATATGATTTTCTTGACATAAGTTAAATCTTTATCTGTTTGACACTGATATTATCAGGATATCACGTTTTGAAAAATGACCATGTTGGCTAAGAAAGTTTCAATGGATAAATAATAGAGTTCTAAAGGATGAATGCTAGTGAAATGAAGGAACAATTTGAATACCTAGTGATTACTGAATTTAGACATAAATTCAAGTTTGGGGGGAAAATATTTGGAGTATATAAGCTTTGAAAAAAAAACACACTGTGACATGCTTGTCTAGTTTTGTGGCCTTTCTTTGCTTTGAGTAAGTAAGCTTGGGGGATTGTCTTTACACCTAAGCGCCTAAAGTCTTAATGGCTTGGGAGTCGTGGGAAAGCTCGAAAGCTCGTTAAGGTAGCACTGGAAAGCCTAAGGGAATAGAACAATGCATAGTCATGAGAAAAAACAAAAAAAAAGGCGGGAAAAGTGCAAAAAGCCTCCGTTAATAAAAAAAAGAAAAAAGAAAAAAAAAGAGCATAAGTATACCATTTTGACCCTTGGATTTTGGTAATTGTTTAATTTTAGCCGAATCAAGTTTATTTGAGGAGTTCTTGAGTTTACACTGTATGATGCCTTCTAAGAAATCTATTATCTTTCATATTTTGTTTTTTATTGGTTAGCATGGTTATTGAACACACACACACGATATCAATTATAACAAATTTAGATTTATTGATTGTTGGGATATTATTAATCTGCCTTAATATGATGTATTAGCATGTGAATGAGATTTTTCTGAGGCCTAATGAATATACTGTGTGCTATTTAGTTGCTGGAATTACGAACATGTAGATAGTTTTAGGTGCATTTGCATGGTTGTTTAGTTTTTCGTGGTGTTTTGTTGCTTGAGGACACGCAACGATTTAAGTTTGGGGGTATTTGATGATTAGGTAATATACCCATGAATTGAATATAATCGAGCTTAAATTAGTGTATTATCAAGTCGTTTAGTAGAATTGTTATTGAGATTTGTTGTTATTTTGCAGATTCAGGAGACACAGGGGTAAATTGGAAAATTTGAGCAAATGAATGGCAGTTTTGTAATTAAGTTGAAGTCCAGCGCCGAGGCGCTCTTCCGAATGCTATTCATAGCGCCAGGGCGCTGAGGTGAATGTTCAGTTGACCGACTACACGCGTGGACCAAGGTTTGACCAAGGATCTAGGGGATAATTAAGATGTTGATTTGGAAAAGGAGTGTGGAGAATGAAGAGGAGGATATAAAAACTAAAATTGCTGAAATTAAAGACACCTTTTATCTAATACAATTTGGAGGCCAAGGAATGAACCACTGGAAGATTGAAGATTTTACTTTAGAGTTTCTTCTTCTCCTTATTCTCAATTTGTGTAATTCCTTAAGGATGTTTTGCAAAAGATTATTGGTTTTACATTCTGCTATGAACTAATTCTTTAATTAAGATTTCAATTGAACCGTTTATGCCTATAAATTAGTTATTCGATTATTCCAATTATTTATGTCAAATTGAATTGTTTATTATGTCTTGTGCTTATTGATTAATTATTTGGCCAATAATTACATTGTTACTCTAGAAGGAATCGAAAGAGGGGATCTAGGGTTAGAACTGGGCATGATAACATGTATTCTTAATTATTTGCATGACGAATAATTAGGGTTGTGAATGGAATGGAAATATCTGTTCGCTGCATGTAACGCGTGGGGAATTGGAATTTAATGCGTTTACTTTAATTGTGTTGCATAGGAATATAACAAGATTAATTGGATTAAATAGAAGTTAATTGATCACTTGGAAAAGGGCTTTTGACACTTGGAATTCCCGTTAACAATTCAGTAGGCATAATAACTGGGATAATTGGATAATTGATTTATAGTTCATAATTGGGGATATTGGAGTCTTAATCTTTATTTATCTGAATTCATTCGTTAAAATCTTAGTTTTATTTGTTTGATTTAATTTTAGAATAATCTCTTTTAATTGTTTACTTTAGTTTTCTTACGTTGAAAAATCACATTTTATGGTTGTTTAAATAAAATTGGATTGATATAGTGCTAGTAGTTGGAATTTATTAATTAGAATTCTCTGTGGGATCGACACTCTATCTTATCACTTTATTACTTGTTGACTGTGTACACTTGCACAAAGTCATTGATTGTGAAATCAACCAACAACTACCTCAACGATCGTAGTCCTCCCTAAGGACACATTAGCTCTGAATGAGCCAAGGGCAAATCAGTGAAATCCTCCTCAGTCAAATTCGTAGAGCCAAGCAGAATTTGACACCTGCCCCACTAAACAAAAATGGAGAGAGGGAAACTACAAGTACAGTTTGAAAACGCCATTTTGAAATCAAAAGTTCAAAAGGCCTATCTCTCTTCTCTCTCTCTACAAGCAGAAACCCTAACCCCAAAGAAAGCTCAAACAACCATACTCCCTTTAACGATAGAAATGGCAGCCTCCAACGTCGTCTTTGGCTACAGACTATGCTTCGATGAGTTCAAAACCGCTGAACCCAAATTTCACAAGATTCTGACATTGTTGAAAAAGGCTGGTCTCGAAGACGTTCTGGGTACGAGCAAATGGATCTACCCAAAGTTAATAAAGGAGTTTTACAAAAATGGAGTATACGAAAAATAAAGTCCTCACGACGAGAGTCAAGGACGTGGAAAACAAGCTAAAGGCTGAGAACATCAACCTAGCCCTAGGCTTCAAATCTGAAGGTTTTTAGTTTTTAGATGGAATCGATTTCCATGTAGCGCTTAAGAAGATGTATCACAAGAAATCACCCACTGTCAAAGGATACAAGAAGAAGGATTTTCCTCAGAGGTACGAATTTCTGGCTGACATTATTGGGAAGTGTATATGTTGCAAAAGCACTGGGTACTATTCTGTAAATGAGGTGCAACTAAAGCTCATGACTGCCATAAGATGTGGGATACAACTTAACTATGGAGCTCTACTGCTGGAATGGATAGAAAAATGGATTCTCAAATCGAAGAAGACAAAGGGATCTCAAAAGATGCTCTACGGGCAATTTATAAGCATCATCTTACAATCTGATTTGGGTGATAAGATTGGGGACGATGAAGTAGAGTCCATCAATCCAAACAGACGAATGACCCAGCAACTATTTAAGAATTGGAAAAGGAATCCAAATGAGTATATACGCGCATGGATGAGTCCAATTGGAAGAATCTGGTGATCTAAAGGAATCGAGGGATTCCAGAAACATGTCGATCGTCAAAAAGATTTGCGAAGAAGAGGAAGAGACCAACAAGGGAGAACCCACTGCCCTTATCAGAAAAAGCAAGAGCAAGAGGAAGCTAAAAACTAGGATGGTAGAAGAACCTCAAGGGTCTACCACTGACAATCCTATAGAGTCCTTTGATATTGAGACTCTGAAGATCCTATGAAGAAAAGAATAGTAGGCTGAGGCAGATGAGGATAGAGCTACCATAGCACAGCTGCTGAAGAAGAAGAACAAAATCAGTCACAAGTCCAAGAGGCCATCTGTCTCTTCGATCGTAGAGACCAGACTAAACACCTCGAGCAAGGAAGCTACTATGCCAGATAGTCTGGTTGATCAACAAGACAGAGCTGAAGCTGAAGAAAGTCTTGAGGCTGTGGTTCAGCCTAGAAAACCAAGACGAAAATTGGTTAAGAAGTACATCCTCATCAATGAAGGAGTACTCAAGGAGGAAGACAAAAGGATGGCTGATAAAAAGGAACTGAACAAAGAAAGCCAAGAGGACATAGCTCAAGCTGAGGGGGAGATAACTGAAGTTCTCACCTTAGAAAATGCTCCAACTGAGGGGGAGACACCTGAAGTTCTCACCTTAGAAGATGCCCCAGCTAAGGGGGAGCTACTAGTCCTGTAGGTGGATGATCATGCTAAGGGGGAGCCTCATGACAGAAGAAGATGCTCCAGCAGAAAATGAAGAACCAGAGCAAGGACAAAATGAAGTTATTGAAATATTGGAATCCCCAAAAGGTGATAGAGAAGAAAAGAAAGAAGATGATGATGATGAACTTTAGATCACAGGTGTGGGCCGTGATGGATATAGGAGTTATCTCTATAATCAGCTGTTCTCTTATCTACCCATGATGCCGTACATCAAGCTCAAATCCTAAACTCCTGGAGCTACATGTTTTGGAGCTTCAAGGAATATCCAGCCATCTCTGTGCTAGCTCTTGGATTCCCAGGAAGTTTCAACTTTGCAAGAAGCTCATTACAAATGATCCTTCCTCAAGAATGGTGCATGAGGTATTAACTGTCCCAATTCTTTATAGAGTGAATCACTATCCACTGTCTTTTTCCAGCCAATTTATGACTTTCCAAGCTGGTTGGAAGTGGTTCTAAATCCACCAAGTCAATCCCCAGTTACAGAATCCCAAAATTCTGTAACTGATGAACCAAACGTGCCAAACTTCATATTGATCCCAACTCCCATAATCTCTACGATCACTGACTCTAGCCCCATCGTAGAGTCCCAAGAAGAAATCGTAGACCCACCTACTCCAGACACCCAAGCACAGGCCCCTCCATCAGATAATCCCTCTTTATCCACAAATGAATACTTCAACCTTGATCTTGCTCTCTACTCATTGCAAGATCAATTCAAGAAAACATCCCCTCCTTTAAACAATCCTCAACTTAGTGAACTACTCTCAGATCTGCCCACTAAAGCTGAGTTGAATGAAGTGTCCAAGAAAATGATCAAGGACATCGATGATAGCCTTGAAGCCCACTCAAAATTCATTCATCTCAGACTGACAAAAATGATCACTGCTGCAAACAATCTCCCAGGCACCCTAAACGTTGAGCTTACTAAGAAGCTGAGGGAGATTATCAAGGAAATGATTAAAAGCATAAAGGACAGGGATGATATTCACTTCTTAGCCGCCAAAAGACACAGAGATGATGTTCTTGCATTACAGAACACTCAAGAAGCCCAGAATAAGCTTATGTTGGAGAACATCGTCAGTTTGAAAACTGCAGTCAAAGAATTTCAACAAGCCTACGTAAACCAAGGACAGCAAACTGACAATGTTCTAGCCGTTCTCAAAAATAGGGAAGCTCGATCTGAAGCTCTGATAAAGGAAAATCGAGAGGACATTGCTCAAACTCAAAGCCAACTCAACGAGCTCGTCCAAGGAGTGACTCGACTATTCGAAGACATTCGAGCCTTTGATGCTGACATAAAGGGGGAGAATAAAGGGAAAGGAGAAGGAGGCCAGGGAAGAGGCAGAGGAGTTCAAGGAGGCCAGGGCAGAGGCAGAGGAAGGAGTCCTCCTACAAGGTAATTCCACCAACAAACTCCACGATCCAGCCATCAGACTCAACGACCTGATCAGCAAGAAATTTTAATGGCTTAGCCAATAAGAAGTATAGGGCCAGCTACCAGCTCACAAAATGTCACCACCACAGGCCTTAGAATGCCAACTGGAGATCCTGCATTCATGAATAGACATGATCAAAATCCTAGGCTAACCCCTAGTGAGCTAGAAGATCTAGCCAGGTGGGATGAAGCAAGCAGAAAAAGAATAGCTGAGGAGTATGCCAATCCACCTCGCAAAAGATCAAGGAAATAGAAATAAGTGAAAGTTTAAATTCTTATTAATGTAAAGCTAAATTGTAATATTCTTCGAACATCAATAAATTCATGTTTATTCTCTAGAAATTTCAGCTGCTCACTGAAATACTAAGTCATGCTTACTTTCCTGCAATTGCATCTAGAAACTTATAATCATGACAACAAATCTCCTTTGTTATGTCAACATCAAATAGGGGGAGATTGTTGGGAAAGTGCATATTTTGATTTGATGTTTAAATATAAATGCTCATGATTATTTGTAAAGTCCTTCAAGGAATATTTGTATAAGGGCTTAGTGATGGATCAAATTTTTTAGGTTGATATAAGCTCTTAATGTATATCATTCTGTAAATGAATGTATAGAAAAGAAGATCAAACTTGTTAGGTTGATCTTGAGATGTAATAGATAGGCTTCGAAGAGATCGTAGTGTATCAAGCTGATCAAGATTACAGAAGCCAAGGCAGAACGTAGAGCTTCAAGGATCGTAGTGTGTCTGCCTTAAGAGCCTCTTCGAAAATCGCAGAATGATCCCAACGTTTGTCGAGCCAACTAAGAGATCGTAGTGTGCTCTCAAAAACGTAGAGCTTGCAAAGTCAGCAAGTGAAGATTATAGTGTGCAGGTCTTTAAGAGAAATCATAGTGCTCTTGTTTGAGAGCATCAGATCAAGCACCAAGGTGACAAGACACCATGATGTGGATCATAGAGTATCATCTGTCGTGTGTCAGAAGCATCAAGCCCTACCTTGTGTTTGAAGACAAATTCCAGAAAATATGGAATGGGTTTCAAACATTGAAGTCCTCACCAGTTCCAACAGTACAAAAGATATCCTTAGTATGAAACAAAGAATCGTATTGAAAAAGCTAAGGAAAGTACCATTGGTACGAGAAAAACACCTTTTCAGGTGTTAGGTGAGAAAGCAGTCTGCTGTGTCAGTGGGCCAGAATGCAATTCAGAAGATGTGCAAAAAAGTCTCCATCAAAGTACTGAAATGTCAAATGCATGTAATGATTCAACAGATGGATCAAACGGTAGATTTCAAGATCACATATATGCAAAACTTATGCAGATAATAGAAATTAAAAAAGCAAGCATTGAAAAAAACGCACAAGAGCACCCAACGCTCAACTCTACGATCTGAGAAAAAGAAAAGCTTGCTCAGCTACTCAGTTCTTTCGAACAAGTGCTTAAACAACAACTGAGTAGCACCAATCAAGAACTCAACAACTACTAATCAACTAAAGTAAGAGTTCCAAGTCAGAAGGACTTGAAGAATTCTAAGTGAACTGTGAAGACCCAAGTCTGCTGGAATTGAAGAGTTCAAGAGTGAACTAAAAAGTTCCTAGACTGCTGGTCTAGAAGGAATCTATGTGATTTAGAAAGTGTAAAATATATCCTTAGTGGATTTCCTACTAGAGGAGTAAAAGAGTGGACTAGGAGCTTTAAGTGCACTGAACCACTTAAAACGACTGTGTCTATTACATTCTTGTTATAACTGCTATATCTGCTATAACTGCTATATCTGCCTCACTCTCATTAACTCACTATCTTAAGGGAGATTAAAACAAATATTAATTCTACTGTGTTTTAATCATCATCACTCTAACAAAGTAAAACGAAAAGATTTTTAAATATCTATTCAACCCCCCCCCCCCTTCTAGATAACTATTGTGCCTCCGGGAACTAACAACTTTTATCTGTACTATAGTGTCATCGGCCATTCTAGATCGGAAGAGCTCCTTAGATATTTGATATCTTTCAGTCCTACTTTCCTCACCATCAACTACTTGATGTGCATAAATATAGTAAGAGCATCCATAGTTTCATGCTGACGTTGAAGCTCATTACTCATAGATGCGAGCATGATGCATTGAGCCAAGTTTACATCATTTTGCCACTTTCTAAAAGCAGCAATATCTTCCTTAGAGGCATTGTTTGCAACCATTGCAGGGATAGGCGTATTAAGGACATAAGATAGCTTTTTAGTCGTGATAACTATTCTCAAATTCCTTAACTAATCCATTTAATTTGGTTTGATTAAATAGCATCTAATATACTTCATAGTGATAGTAATTTAGACATTGTAAAATTTTGTAAATGAATTTGTAATTAACAATATTTTAGCATATATTCTTTTATTAATTACCAAAATAAATTAGGTATTGTTTTAAATTGGTATCTCACACTATTTTCTTCAAACTATATTACCCTCAATATATATAGTTCGGAAAATCTAATTAAAGATATGCTAGTGAGAATAAGGATCCCATTTCAAATGTATATAGTCTTTTGGTGACATAACAAACTATATATAAATAAATAGGTAGACAACTCTTGTCAATTACATCAACTATGCAACTCTTTGTATTTTGCCTCTTAAATTATTGTGATCAAGTGGTGGCACATCCGAATCAAAATTATCCAAGTTAAGTCCAACATAGCACTCCATATATTCAAAAAAGAAAAATATTGTCCTTGTGGTGACACAACAAAACAACATTGTTCAATTTTCTTTATAAGCATCAAATATGATAAAATTAACATCTCAAAGAATTAAGATAAGCCTTGTGGTGACACAACAAACTTATAATAATTAATTGATACTCTATTATTTTTATCATGCTAGAAGGCGACGTTCGATATTCTAAATATCTTGAGCAACTTAGGACTTAATATAAAAAAATTGTGGGGTTTGTTATTAATTTGTCTCATCTTGTTTAAAATGCTTGCGCATGCACACATATATATAAAATACATATATATTAATTAACATGCGAAGCATGTTTGCATTATATATATATATATATATATATATATATATATATATATATATTGTAGAAGCATGCACATATAGAATACTATATTCTACCCGGATTGATTATGGAATTTATTCTAGTTTGGTTCACTAGAGCCATCAAGTGAACCAAAAGGTCAAACCTAGGGTGCAAAATTAATTTTAAATATAACTATTACATTTAAACCTTAAGCTCCATTACAAACGGGTCTTCAAGCGCCCTTGCTCTTTGATCTCCAATTCTTCAAAATTAATTCTAACTATTCATATTAAAAAACTATTTAAAATAAATAGAAACCTTGATCGTGATCGAGGGAAGTACATAGGAGGGAGTTAGAATTTATATTAAGAAAAAATTAGAGAAGACGAGGTATGCAGACCCCATTTAATAAACTCATACATTCATGCATCCAACTAAAATAAAATCCAATCACATTGGTCAATAGTCCATAATCAATCTCATTTATTATCATACACATCACCATATGCATCAATAAATAACATTCATATCATGAATAATAAATATTCAATATATATATATATATATATATATATATATATATATCATTTAATGGGCAAATTTAGTTAACATAAAATCTAATTTTGAATCAAAATAAACTCCTTTATTTTAATCCAAATTTATATCAAAATAAACCTCTTTTATTTTGATTTATCCAATTTTGAATAAAATAAACTATTTTATTTTAATCAAATTATTTAATCAAAATAAACTCATTTATTTTAATTAATTATGGAATCCAATTCCAAGTAAAAATAAACTCTTTTATTTTGGATAATATGAAATCTAATTACATATATAAATAAACTCTTTTATTTAAGAAAACACGGATTCTCTTTCCTATTCACAAATAAACTCATTTATTTTGAATAATATGAAATCTTATTCCATATCTAAATAAACTCCTTTATTTAAAGAAATACAGATTCTCTTTCATATTCACAAATAAACTCTTTTATTTTGAATAATATGAAATCTTATTTCATATATAAATAAACACTTTTATTTAAGGAAACATGGAATCCAATTTCAACTCCAAATAGTTATCATGAAATCCAATTCCAACTCTAATTAGTTAGCATGAAATTCAATTTAAAATTAAAATAAAATTTTTTATTTTAAGATTAAAATACACTTTTATTTATTTTAATTATAAAATAATTAAAATATATATATTATATATATAAATAATATATATTACGATAATATATATATATATATATATATATATAATATAATATAAGTAATCATGTATATAATAAGAAATCACGTGATCCTGGGAATACTTATATATTAATGATTTAGGAGAAGTATTGTAAAATGTTTGATTACACTACAAAAAAACAGGGCATTACCGACGGGACTAATACTGACGGAAAAAATGTCGTCGTTAATGACTGTAATGCCAACGGCATGGCCGTCGATAATGGGTGTCGTCGCCAATGTGTTCCTTTTCCTTTTTCGCGCTCATTTTTCCTCTACGCATGACTGCGAAAAATATAGGTCGACAGGCTCGGGTTATAGGCGACGGGAACTGCCGTCGAGATTGTCATTAGTATCGACTGGGGCATTAACGACGGCACTGCCGTCTAGAATAGGTATGTATTTAATTAGAGTCAGTTTAATTTTTCATTATGCTCTTTCGTTTTTTACTTCCCTCATGATTACGCTTTCTCTCTCTTGTCGTCGCCTCTTCCTTCTTTGTAAATGCCTTTCCGGTCGGTTCTTGTCGTCACCACCATCCTCTCTTCGCCATCATCATCCCTCTCTGTCTCTCTTGAGCAAGGTATGTTTTCCCAAATCCAATTTTTCCCCCAAATGTAACCTAATAATCTATATTTCTAGAATTTCACTCTATTTTTCCCCAAATATCAGTTGTTGTGTATTACAAATTTATAGTTTGCAAGTTTTCATGAAAATTTTAATGTGACATGAGATACCCAATTGTAGTGTATTACTTCATTATTTCCGTTTGGTGCTGAACTGGGATTTTCATGGCTTAGTGACATATCCAACTTCTGTTGATAAATTATTGTGTTGAAGAATTTAGATATTTCTTGAATCAAAGTTCAGGTATGCTCTGATTTTACATTACTTTAGAAATTTTTAGAGGGTGTATGCGCTGACTTGCTTGGTATAATGGGTAGTAATTAATTTGTGTTTAGGTATGTTCAATCTCTGTCCTGTGAATATTTTAGTTATATGGCCATATCTATCTTTAATTTGTGAAGATTTAGAGAGAGAAAAAAAAATTAATTTGGTTGTGGTGTTTATTGAAAAATAGAGTCAGTTATTTGGTGTATAGTCAATTGTAAAAGATATATATTTTTTGAATGGAAAATTTATATTGTATTGGGTTACTTGGTAATCTAATATATTTTCATAACTGAAGGAATATCTCGTTTTGTGTATTTTTTTTCTAGTGATTAACCGAATGTGTACCTCTTTTTTTCTCAATCCTAAAATCCATAAGTTCTATGTGTGTAGAAACAAGGGTAAGCCAGATAAATGTATGTTTTGTCGGGGACTGTATAGAGAATACCATTCGTTCTTAGTATTTTGCTATACATCAAATTACAACACTGTTATAAATTTTTAATAGACTTTCTTGTTCGTTCCATCGTTATCTTCTCTAAATTTTTGTATTTTATTCTTGGCACACTTTACATTTGTCACTTGATAGCGACAACACATTTGCATGTATGGAGAAACTATCATGTTCTCATTCTAATTCAAAATTCTTACTTTTGACATTCCTGTGCTGCAGTTGTTGCATATTATTTATTTGTTCTTAAGAAACATGCATGATTCTTCATTGTCGTTCATCATTATTACTACTTGTGCATGCCTAATGCTGAATCTGGTGTATTCTAGAACTTTATTATTCGTGAGTGTAACATAATCCATGTCTGTTTTTGATTCCTAGCAATTGGAAGAATTTTAGATGAGGTGTTCTGGTTGGAAAGTATAACACTTCATATAAAATTTCAGTCCACTTTGGAAAGTATAACATGTGTACATTTTGTTGAGATACATCTATGTTATTGAGATACATCTATTTGAAACGAATATAATTCTTTCTCAATATAAATTACCATGTCTTTATTTCTATTTTGTCTTCAACTTATATTAATATACTAAATAAGGTGTTAGTTGTTTTAGGTTACTATTTATTCTGTATCCTGTATATGTTATCCTCTTTTATCTGTATCTGTATGTTATCCTCTATGTTATCCCTCTTTTATTGTATGTTGCATTCTTTTAGTTGACAGTATACATACATATGGCGCGCACACCACACGGCGATCGTGGTGGGCGTGTAGGTCGTGGGGGCTGTGGCGATTCTACGCGTGATGATCAAGCCGGATCGTCAGGTATAATTACATGTTTTGTTGGGATACATCTTATTATAATTTTTTTTATATTCTGTTGACATTATATTCGTTTATATAAATATTGATGTATTTCACTACATAGGTGATCGCGTAGGCCTCCGTGGGGACTAGCACGTGGCTTGTTAGGGAGTCCCCCCCAGGCGCCGCTTATATGTCGTGTTGGGACTCATAGGTAATTTCATAATCTTACATAGTATTACTATAACATAAGTATTTAGTTCTTATATATTCTTTGTAATTCGCAATGTATTAATTTCAATTGTAGTATCCTTGACACCACGCCAAGGAACACGTTGCTTGGGATCGCCCGCAACCGATTCTCAAGCCCATGGATGAGGTGGGCGGATGTGGATGACCGCACACGTCAGCTGATTATTGCAGAGTTTAGGGTAGGATGTCAATCATTCATATGCTAGTTTTATATTTCATTTGAATATACTGTTACCTCTTTGATTTATGGTGTCTACTAAACTTCTTAATCTGTAATGTACAGAGATATTATCATTTTAAGGACGGGCAGGAAGCCCATGGCATGACTGTTCTGCACAAATACCTAGAGATGAATTGGCACAAGTGGGTCTACGACTGGAAGAAGAAGGCCCAGACGAAGATGGCTTATGGACAGACACTAAAGGATGTCTGACCAGATTTTATATCTGTTGCGACGTGGGACCAGATGTGCATCATTTGGGACAACGAGGCTCTGAAGAAGATTTCTAAGACAACGTTCACCGCCTGACAAAGCAGAGAGTCTCTCCCACATCTGACTGGGTCTCGATCAGACGACACAGACGGGAGAGACTCAAGGTGAGTTTAAAGCATGCACCCTCCCTCTTAGAGTTTTGGTGGCACGCGCACCAAAAGAAAGGTGACGGTGGTTATATTTCATATGAGACAGAACGCATTGATGTAAGTTATTTAATTCTCTTATTTGGTATGTATTTAAAATTCGTCGATTCTTTTGTATTATTTCATTTTATACTTTGCGTATCATCTACTAATGTGTTTTTTTTCAGCGACGGTTCGAGGATCTTGCAGTGGCCCGGAGCAGCCAGAGAGGTGACACTCCAGTAGATGAGTCTACGCATGTGGACGAGGAGATAGAGGATTGGCTGCAGGCTACAGGGGGACCAAAGAAGGGTAGAGTTGTGGGCATTCTCTATGTCCTAGCTTACACCTTAGTCCCTGCTGCGAGATCTCGGTGACGCCCACCCACTGGAGGTAGTGGTGCGAGTGGATCGGGAGCCGACCCTTCATTGTCCGACGACTTCTTCCTGCGGATCATAGAAGGGTGCATGGCGAGCAGTGTTGTGCAGTCAAGCACACCATCACGTGAGCGGATCTACCAGCTGGCTTAGGAGGTTGTCCACGGCTCTAGTGATCCTACTGCTGTCATTGACGACCTCATGGGTGTAGTACGGGAGGAGGCCATCCGCGTATGTGCATTTGTCTTGGCCAACATCTTCCCACCACATATTCGACAGGTAAAAACAATTAAATTATGTATTTCCTTATTTAATTTATGTAATTTGTAATTGTATTGCTTAGATAAACTTAATATAAAACCCTAAAACACGCACGTAACACCACATAGGTAATAGATACGTGTTACAACTTATAGGACTCGATTCCGACATACGTAGTTTGAGTTATCACCCAGTTTGCAAAACTCGCCAACACTTAGGCAAAAAGCCGAAAAAGAGCCCAAAACCCGCCTCGACCGTTTGAACGCCACGCAAACACCCACATAGCACCGCGTAGGTAATAGACACGCGTTACAACTTATGGGACTCGATTCGGACATACGGAGACCGAGTTATCGCCCAGTTTGCAAAACTCAACAACACTTAGGCAAAAAGCCAAAAAAGAGCCCAAAACCCGCCTCGGCCGTCTGAACGCCACACAAACACACACATAGCACCGCGTAGGTAATAGACATGTGTTACAACCTACGGGACTCGATTCTGACATAAGGAGACCGAGTTATCGCCCAGTTTACAAAACTAAACAACACTTAGGCAAAAAGCCAAAAAATAGCCCAAAACCCGCATCGGCCGTTCGAATGCCACGCAAACACCCACATAGCACTGCGTAGGTAATACACATGTTTTACAACTTATGAGTCTCGATTTTGACATACGGAGACCGAGTTATTGCCGAGTTTGTAAAACTCAACAACACTTAGGCAAAAAGCCGAAAGAGAACCCAAAACCCGCCTCGGCCGTCTGAATGCCACGCAAACACACACATAGCACCGCGTAGGTAATGGAAACGTGTTACAACTTACGAGACTCGATTCCGATATATGGAGACCGAGTTATCGCCCAGTTTGTAAAACTCAACAACACTTAGGCAAAAAGACGAAAAAGAACCCAAAACCCGCCTCGGCCGTCCAAACGCCACACAAACACACACATAGCACCGCGTAGGTAATAGACACACGTTACAACTTACGGGACTCGATTCTGACATAAGAATGCTGAGTTATCAGCCCGTTTGTAATAATTGCCAACAGTTAGGTAAAAAGTCGAAAAAGAGACCAAAACCCGCTTCGATCATCAGAACGACACACAAACATACACATAGCACCGCATAGGCATTAGGCATGTATTGCAACTTACAAGCCTCGATTCCGATATACAGATGTCGAGTTATCAGCCTGTTTGTAATAATTGCCAATAATTAGGCAAAAAGCCGAAAAAGAGACCAAAACTACTTCTCGGTCAAATGCGAGCGACACGCGAACACACACATAGCAATCAAGATAGGCATTAAGCACGTGTTGCAACTTACGAGACTCGATTCTAATATACGGATGCCAAGTTATCAGCCCATTTGCAATAATTGTAGAACACAAACTACAATAATTTAAATATGTTCTATTTTAGACTTCGTAATTAATATTTTTACTTTTATAGGGTATTGTTGATGAGACTCATGGGGGTGGAGGCTGCGGCACAAGCGATGCCCGTGGCAGAGATGGTGATGACCGCCGAGCTGATGCTGATGAGACTATGGAGGGTGGGACCACAGGTGGGACAGCCGATCGTACGATAGATGGCGGTGATGATGACACTGAAATTCCTGATCTTGGATTGTAGTTAGTTTATGTTTATATTTTGACTTCCATGTACGTATTTATATAACTTTTGAGTTTTACATGCCAGAGCTTTGTATATATCTAACTAAATTGATTGTTGATGGTAAAATATATGATTGTTATTGATATGTGTGCATTATCATTATTAGTTTTTCTTTAATTTATAACAGGTACAATTATGTATATGTAAATGAACAGGGGAATTTTACAATTTTTAATTTTTTTTTTTTAAGCATGTCATTGGTGACGGGGGGCCGTCGGCAATGACATATAGGTCATTGGCGACGACAGTATGCACTCCTTGGCGACGGCATGCCGTCGGGAATGACAGTAAAATTAAATTTTACAAATGTTTATTAACGACAGCATGTCCGTCACTAGTGCCGTCGGTAATGACACATTAGCGACGGCAGCCCGTCAGTAATGCTCCCATCGGCAATGACCTTGTTCCTGAAGGCGAGCGACGGGAGTCACGGGCGACGACCTCTGGGGCGACGGGAGGGGCGACGGTTATGCCGTCGCCAATGACCTCATTGGCGATGGCAAGAGGACCATTGGCGACGACATAGTTCGTCGACAATGACCTTTTTTTTGCAGTGTTACTTACATATATAATCTAATCCGGTTATCTACTCCACAACCACGGATCCAGCGAGGATGAGGTTTTGCGAATTTGATTTCATAAAATAATAATTTTATACAACAAATTATGTCCAATTAAATTATTCTAAACACATATCAATATACATATTAAATTAAAATAAATAATAATTCGCATAAAGGTTTGGCTCTGATACCACTGTTAGGTTTGTAATATTCGTGAACGCCATCAACTTGTACAAAATAAGCAGAAACGTGGAAAAATCAGAGTTTTAAAATTTTACAAACCATATACCCGGATCATCATTTATGCACAATTATTAATTAAACGAAAAGATAAAGAACAAGAATCATACCCTTGAAGATTCGAGCTTCCTCAGGTACAAGTTCACCTCCAAATCCTTTCGCGTTCAACTTGAATCCACCGAGTTTGGTTCCTTCCTTTGATCAATGTTAGCCACCCAAGTGTTTGGCCTCTAGAGGTGATCCACCAAGGAAGAACACAAATTCAAGAAGATAGGTATTTGGCAAAATCATAATTTTTTTTATCTCTCATAGAAAAAGAGCTTTCTCTCCCACAATTGGAATCACATATATAGATATCTGATATAAGAATGCTCTTATAAAGATATCTGTTAACCCTTCTAATGTAATTAGAAAATAGGGTATTATTTAATTAATTAATTTTCTTTAATTAATTAAGCTACTTAATCTTATTAGGGATAATTAATTAAACTCTTTTAATTAATTTGCCTCCTAATCTTATTAGGAATAAATGATAGTACTTTTATAAATTAATTCCCAAACTCCTTTAGGAATTAAATAATAATAATAGTAATAATAATAAGACTCCTCTTATTAATTTATATTTAATATTTTCAAAATATTAAATAATAAATATTAAGCTACTTAATTTATTACATCACCATAAATTAAATTAAATATACTTAACTTATTATTACGATTATGCCATTAACTTCTTAAATAATTATTCTTCTTTTTATGGTATGACTATTTAGATTCTCCATATTAAACCTGTTGTGAATAAATCAATTAGAACAATTCTAATCTTATTTAAATAAATAAATTAAATTATTAATTTATTTAAATAAATAATATTTATTCTACAATAGGGATAAGCCTCCCTAGTGATTAACAACTTTTCAAATAATATAGATTTCAACATTAATCATAAAAGAACATTTGAGTAAATAGTTACCGTACAATACAATCCTTCCACCATACAATGTCCCAATTAAATATAAGACATGGAATTACTGTCAAGTCTTATTTTATTTAATTATATGTATTTCGACTCTTAAATGCACAACTCCAAATAATGCAAATTAGAAACTCTTTTCTAATTTCATTCTGTCTTGGCCAAGGACTACTGGGTTGTCATTTATCGAATCACATGGGATATTTCTCTTTTTTTACTAGAAGTAGTAGATTCTTTATTGATTATACATTATCTCCATGTATAACTTATTATACCCAAGCATACCCTTTAATATACCCTATAAGGGTCTTAAGGAATAAGTCAAAGTATAATTTATCATACACAAGATACTATGATGATCTCAAGTCCAATGATCACTTGTACTACTATCACTACAGGAATTCCTATTGACAGGCAAGTAAAACTTCATTAGGTATTCCTTAGCGAGCCATGTTCAGTGAACTTATTCTCTAATAAGCACCTACATACTTGCTTTAGTGTCTCCACACAAATGATCATGAGATCAATCATCCTCATCCAATGAGCAAACAACGTATGTACCAATCTATCCGGATTCACTAATCCCCAATTTAGTAATCCAACGATTGGGAACTATTTTAGTTTTAAGCTTTCTAAGAATTTAGATCTCATTAGAATAATCATCATCATTATTCTAAAAGCATTGCTTAAAACTATGAGTTTATCACATATTATAAAGCAGCATCATGTAGATAATTAAAATCCTTTAATAAATTAATACTTTTTATTAATAAATGAATAAGATTGTTACAAAGTATATGCTTTATCATCAAACATGGTTGGCTTGTGTGCATACTACTTTTAAAAACTTAGCAATTTTGGAGCATTACATGATCACCATCAGAAGCCATGCCGTAGGCAAA
Organism: Panax ginseng; assembly: GCA_020205605.1. NCBI lineage: Eukaryota > Viridiplantae > Streptophyta > Magnoliopsida > Apiales > Araliaceae > Panax > Panax ginseng. The sequence goes on from CM035148.1 coordinate 36,429,204, forward strand.
TGACCTTTTTTATGCTTACACCCGTAAAAGCGAGGGGTCTTGAACTCAGAAGTCAGAAGCCATGCCTGCCGAGGCGGGCAATTTTCAAAGCAACACCTCACGTAAGGCGGGGATCCCAAGCGATCGATCGGTTTAGTTGGTTTCAAATGCTACAAGAACGTAAGTTTAAGTAATTAGAATGGTTTGGGACTCATATTGGCGTGAAATTGCAATCAGATTGCCTGTCTTAGAGATATATCTGACATCAAATAAAAAGATTGAGATAGCATACAACAGAAGGCAATTAACAGAGCTAGAAGATAGATTTTTGGAGCAGGAACATTGGAGAGAAGATTTTGAAGGATTTTCACAACAATTACAGATTTGACTAAAGAGAAGGGTGTTTTGAATTTATTCTTTTTCTCTAGTTTTATATTTGTAATTGAAAGAATGTTTTCTTTAATTAATTCAGTTTTTAATTCATTGATGATGAACTAAATTACTTTTTAGGCTTATGATGGATCTTTAAGTGAAACAATGATTATGTAATCTTTGATTTTCAGTTTAATAAGCTATTATTCAATTTATCTATATTAATTTATGCTTGAATTTATGAATTGTCTGATCAACAATTCTTTGTGGACTTGTATGGATTCGAGAGAAGAAATATGAGTCTAGACTTCGTTAATATATCATGTGTTCTTGAATTCTGTAAATGAATATAATCTTGATGAATGTTAGGGTAGAGATATACTTAACATCGCATGTAATCGAATAGAGAACTTGAACTTAAACCTTCTTTGATTGTAATTCACATAGAGATATAGTGAGTTAGTTAATTAAGGTGTTTAACTTAATTCTATCTAAATTGTGAATTTGAGTTAATATGGTGTTAGTGCATCGAGAGGTGGCTAATTCTACTTTCGTGTTCTTGGTTGATAAACTAGGATAGTAAATTAAACTGGAATAAAGGATAATAATCAGAGTGAAACTTAGGGTGAAGTTGTAAGCCTAATTCTCCAATACTTGTTTAGAAATTCAGTTTTTGAGATTCGTGATTGTTTTGTGATCTTAGTATTTTTAATAATTTTAGTTTTTAATAATTTTAATCATTAATTTGGCTAGTTTAATAAAATTAGAATTAATAGGAAGCTGATAAGTGTGGGAGTTAATTTCTTGCTAAATTCTCCGTGGGAACGATACTCGACTTACTATTATATTACTTGTTAACTATGTATACTTGCGTGTCGTGCGTAGTTAGAAATTACTCAACACCCGGTACTTTTACTAGCATAAACAGAAACTATGTTTCATGTTGGGGGGTCATTATTATATATACTTTTCCCTTTTTAATTAGTGATACCAAAATTAAGAATAAATTAATTTTGTTGTTTCCTTGAAATGTTTATACGAAGTACTTTAGAACAAGCATCACAGTTTTTCGTAATAAGCTCTATATTTTTTTATATTATCTACATTAATACTGAATACATACGACTTTGTTTATTTGAATTTTTAGGGGCTGTAATCATTGCACTTGGAGCTATTTCTTTGGGAGCACATGTTGGCACTCAGTATGTGATTCTGGGATTCAAAGGATGTTTATATTCTAATTTTCTAATATCATGATTTGAAATTGAAATCATAGTCGGGTTGGAAAAGAAAAGGGAATGAGTGAGAACTACTCTGTCCCATAACTTGTAAGTTGTAACCCCATTCTTATCACCAGGTACTTAAGTTCTCTTTTTTGTCAAAGACTTCAGTCCTTCCATTTCAGTATCCATACACACACTGCGCGTACACATGTAGTAAGGTATATAGTAACTTTAAAATGAAAATCCGCTCAGTTGGTTTAAGCATTTGTTTAAGGAGTGTGGAGGTTTAGAGTTTGATTCTCAAAAAGAGCATTATTTTATTTTATTTTAAAAACAAAAAGCCCGCAGGCTGGCCCAACCCAGGCCACGGCCTCATATTTTGAGCCCAAAAAAAACTGGGCCATTTTAGCCCTGCCCAAATTTGGCCCGGCCCGCTAACAGCCCGACCTGTTTGAGATGGGCCCGCCCGTTTGCCAGGTCTAGTAATTTGCATGTAAACTAATAGCAATTAATTGCTCATTTATCCGATTAATAGCCCGTTTGGTCAATTTAACATCCAAAAATCAATTATTATCGAAATAAATGTCGATTTCCACTAACACTAATAATCCCAACACAATGGAAATATTTTCATCAACAATTTCATCTTTAATCAACACGAACTTATTCATCATTAATACTCCCTCCTATTCAGATTAAATGACATTTTAGGGAGTTTAATTTTATTCTATAAAAGTGTCGTTTTGGAATCTCTATGCAATATTGCACTATTTTTTCCTAATTTACCCATCTATTTAATATGTTTAGTAAATACAATTGTGGAGAGAGAAATAATTAATTAGGGACAATTGTGGAGAATGAGTAGAGACAATTGTGAAGAGATAAATAATTAATTAGGGACACAAAAGATATTTTGTGTTATTTCTTATTAAGTGTGCTTAACTCTAAAAAGTCATTTAATCTGAATAAGAGGGAGTATAATAACTCACAATATTTAACAACCAGATCATTCCCAAGAAAGAGGGGGTTTTTCGATAAGAATTTCTCCCTATTGACGCGCAATTAGGTGACCAAACCCCTTTCCTCGACAGAACTACCTAGACATCATCAATAATGCAAATAATAATATGAATAACTTTGTCGTCTCAATTATTGATTTAATAATATAAAATATTATGCAGATGATACTGTGACAATAATTGAATCAATAATATGAGAGATACTATGCAGCAATTACTGTAGCAATAATTGAGTATAACTGAGTGACTTCTCATGTAAACATTAATAATCAAAGATATCGTACAATACAGTGTGTTACTATGCAATCACGCATATTACTGTACTTTTACCACCGGGTATTTCAACAGTTTAATTGTAAAACTTTCGCTGTTATTTTTATAAAAAGATATTTTTGTCATTTTCTAACTACGACAATAGTTCTATTGTGGGGTCCACCAATGATTGTGTCGTCGTACGAATATTCCCCGTTAAAACAAATATTCCCCGACCAATCGAATATTTTATAACAACTTGCTTACTTTGCAAAATTTTCATATATCACCCTTAACTTTAACCCTTTATCAATTTAACCATTTATTAAATAGAATAATAATTATAAGAAAATTGAATACTTTCATTTCATAAAATTCAGGGTCTTACATTAGGCGTTCATCTTCTAGTCGTTTAGTCCTTAAACTCTCAACCTCCAGCTGCTCAACTTCTAAGCGCTCAAGGTGATGGAAAATATTTTCTATAGATTTAATGTTTTCATTTTGAGTTATGTTAACCTTGAGATTATTCCAACTGTCGGGAAATGAGTGTATCACTGCCCGAATTTGTTGTTCATCTGACAAAGGATTACCAACAGCTCCTAATGCATCAATCATATCCGACATGACCTGAAGATGTTCTCTAAAGGCGTGCTCAACTTTCTTTGTGTAAGTTTCGAATTTGGAAGTTAAGAGATGCAACATAACTTTGTCCATTTTCTTTTGGGAAAAGAAAATGGATCTTATTAGAGATATTCGATTAGTTCATCACAGTCTATAAATCATCTTTGTTGCATGATCTAAATTAACATAAAAATAATGAGACATAAATACAAAAGGGAGACTTCGTTAGGCTTTGGAATCACAATTCGTATGAATGCCTACTTATTTAAATTTAATTTTTCAGCGCATAAGATATGTAATTTAGGGAATAACTTAATTAAATTACTACCACCTAAATTATTCCCACTAGGAACAAGGGTATATGTGTAATTATAACATGATAATTTAATTCCAACAACCAATGATTAATACTTCAAAAATATAAACAAAGGGAATTAAACAATACACAATATGACCTAATTAATACACCAAGTATTCTATAAACACATTAATATGCTTCCAAAAAAAATTCAGTAGTAGCATATGTTGGGAGAGTGCATATTTTGATTTGATGTTTAAATATAAATGCTTATGATTATTTGTAAAGTCCTTCAAGGAATATTTGTATAAGGACTTAGTGATAGATCAAATTTGTTAGGTTGATCTAAGCTCTTAATGTATATCATTCTGTAAATGAATGTATAGAAAAGAAGATCAAAATTGTTTGGTTGATCTTGAGATGTAATAGATAGGCTTCGAAGAGATCGTAGTGTATCAAGCTGATCAAGATTACAGAAGCCAAGGCAGAACGTAGAGCTTCGAGGATCGTAGTGTGCCTCTTCGAAAATCGTAGAGTGGTCCCAACATTTGCCGAACCAACTCAGAAATCGTAGTGTGCAAGTCTTTCAGAGAAATCGTAGTTCTCTTAGTTGATAAAATCAGACCAAACACCAAGGTAACAAGACACCACAATCTGGATCGTAGAGTATCATTTGTCGTGTGTCAGAAGCATCGAGCCCTACCTTTTTGTTTGATGATATATCTCCAACAAATATGGAATGGGTTTTAAACGTTGAAGTCCTCACTAGTTCCAATGGTACAAAAGATATCCTTAGTATATAACAAAGAAGCGTATTGAAGAAGCTAAGGAAAGTACCATTGGTAAAAGAAAAACACCTTTTCAGGTGTTAGGTGAGAAAGCGATCTTTAACATCAAGGGCAATGTAATGCAATTGAAGATGTGAAAAGTCTCCATCAAAGTACAGAAATGTTAAACTCATTTAATGCTTCAATGGATGGATCAAACGAATAGATTTCAAGATCATATATATGCAAAACATATGCAGATGCAAGAACTAAGCAAGCATTGAACAAAAACGCACAAGAACACCCAACGCTCAACTCTACGATCTGAGAAAAAGAAAAGCTTGCTCATTACTCGATTCTTTTCAACAAGTGCTTAAACAAAGAATCGAGTAGCACCACTCAAGAACTCAAAAACTACCAATCAACTGAAGTAAGAGTTCCAAGTCATAAGGACTTGAAGAGTTCTAAGTGAACTGTGAAGAGATAAGTCTGCTGGACTTGAAGAGTTCAAGAGTGAACTAAGAAGTTCCTAGACTGCTGGTCTAGAAGGAATCTAAGTGATTCAGAAAGTGTAAAAGACATCCTTAGTGGATTTCCTACTCGAGGAGTAGAAGAGTGGACTAGGAGCTTTAAGTGCTCTGAACCACTTAAAACGACTGTGTCTCTTACATTTTTGCTATAACTGCTATATCTGCCTCACTCTCATAAACTCACTATCTTAAGGGAGATTTAAATTAATATTAATTCCGCTAAAGTTTTAATCATTATCTACTAACAAGTTAAAACGAAAAGAGTTTTAAATATCTATTCAACCCCCCCCCCCTTCCCTTCTAGATAACTATTGTTCCTCCGGGAACTAACAATTGGTATTAAAGTTGGTTCTAATATACAGCCTACAAAGCTTAAGTAGATCCAATGGCACACTTACCAATCGAATCAAGGACTAGAGGAGGCAGCAAGCCACCAATGTGCAACAAAGATAAATTTGCAAACTGGAAAGTTAGGATGTAAGCATATATGGAATCAATAGATGAAGATCTATTTGAGACTGTTTAGAATGGGCCCTATGTTCCAACAAAGCTTGCACCAACTGCAGACGATCCAAACAGAATACAAATCAAAGTCAAAGAGGATTGGACAGACAACGAGAAGAGAGCTGTTCAACTCGACAAGAAGGCCAAAAATATTCTATTTCAATCATTAGAAGATGATCTATTCAAAAATGTGGTCATTAGCAAAACAACAAAGGAAGTTTGGGAAGCACTACTTATCATGGATGAAGGAACGGAAGAAGTAAGAGAAAACAAACAGCCTCTCCTAACATAGCAGTATAAGATGTTTGCTCATGTTCAAGGTGAAAATGTCACTGCCACCTATAAGAGATTCAACGTTCTACTCAACTCTCTACGAGCCTATGGAAAAATCTATCCAAACAAAGATCTAATCATAAAGTTCATGAGAGCCTTACCAAGCAGGTGGGATGCCAAAACCATTGCTATCAGAGAGTCAAAGAATCTCCATGAGATGACTATTCAACAGCTATATGGCAACCTTTTGACATACGAATTGGAGTTGGCTCAACGAGCAGAAACACTGTCAGAAGGAAGAAAGAAGGATAAGAGTGTTGTTTTCAAAGCAACTAAAAGTACCTCAAAGGTTAACACTGAAATTGACTCTGATTATGATGAAGACGATGATGAGGACTTTGCTATGCTGGTAAAAAGACTAAGAAGGTTCATGCGTCAAGGCAAAACCAAAGAAGCCAAAGAAGGTCGAAGAACTACAAAGAACTGTGAGAAAATGAATGATCTATGCTACAACTACAAGAAGCCTGGCCATTTCATTGCCAACTGCAACAAACCTCTCAGAGAAGAACTAAAGAAGAAATCACATGCAAAGAAGGAATACAAAGGTAACAAAAGGCCTCAGAAGAAAGAAAAAGGCCTTGTAGCTGGAGGATCGTGGAGTGATTCAGACAATGACTCCAATCCTAAATCTAGAGATGATTAAGAACCACAAATGGCTAATCTGTGCCTAATGTCCAAACATGAAAAGGACAAACTAAACTCCAACATACATAAAGTAAGTCTCGATGAGGTATTTGACTTCAACTCTCCTGATGTAGACATTAATGATTTGAGAACTGCACTGCATGGCATAACAACTGATCTACATCAATACATGAAGTGGTTCAGAGTTCTGTCTAAGGATCATTCACTTCTTCAAGAGGAACAAAAGAAAGTTCAAGAAGAGCTAGAAACAGCTCTTCTAAGTACTAACTTTCTCTCCGTGCTTGAGGCTGAGAATGAGATCTTAAAATAGACTAATGAGCTCAATGCACAAAGAGAGTCCAATCTAACCTCTAAAATTGAGGAACTAGAAAAGACTATCTCTACATGGAACAAATCCTCATCATCCATGGACTCCTTGCTCTCTAGTTAGAGAAGTGAATATGACAGAACTGGCTTAGGCTTTGGGGAATCCACCTCAAAGCCATGTGTGGAAAAAATAAAGGAAACTAGCACTAGTAATGCCTCAAGTTTTAGTAGAAGCATTACCTTTGTGAAATCCTCACAGAAGGAAGAACCAACCCAACCTTGTTCTACGGTTTCCATCCATACTCCAAGGAATAAAGGATCTCATGCTGGCTTGGGCTTCAGAAAAGAGAAGAGTAACCCATCCTCTACTCACCAACCTCTAAGGATCGTAGAGTCAAATAAAGCCAACTCTACGAACCAACTGAGAAGGTACAGTAGAGGTAAGATACACTCCTCACATTTCATGAGACCCAAGGACATGTGGAAGAAGGAAAATCAATTTAACAGAAGGATGAATAAAGAACCACAAAAGTCCAAATGGCGGATGAATTCTCACACACACACATACATACATCATACTAAGTGTTTTGTGTGCAATAGAGTTGATCACAAGGCTGCAAAGTGCTATTATAACTCCATGCATGTGAGACCCAAAATCAAGCAAATTTGGGTCCCCAAGGGCACTAACAAAGTAAGACCCATGCAAATATTGGTACCAAGATGAAGGTTTAATGTTGTCACAGGAAAAGAGCTCCATGATCACAACCTGGTATCTGGACAGTGGATGCTCAAGGCACATGACAGGGAACAATGCCCCTCTGCCTGACTACATAGAGAAGGAGGGTCCCTCGGTCATCTTTGGAGATAACGGCTCTGGCAAGATAAGAGGTTATGGCTCAGCTGGAAATGGTGCAGTATTCTTCCGTAAAGTGGCCTATGCGGAAGGACTACAACATAATCTTCTAAGCATTAGCCAACTCTGCGACAAGGGTCATCAAGTAACATTTATCAACAATCAATGTCAAGTCCGCGACCTGAAGACATCTGCTGTAAAGTTAACTGGAACAAGAGAAGGAAATGTCTACACAGCAAATCTTGGACATCTAAGCTCAAATGAGACAATATGCTTTCTGGCTAAAGCATCTGAAGAAATGAACTGGCTTTGGCATAGAAGACTGTCTCATCTCAATTTCAAGAGCATGTCCAAACTGGCCTCAAAAGATCTTGTTGCAGGTCTACCCAAGTTCAGCTTCTTCAAAGAAAGGCCATGCAATGCCTGTTATCTTGGAAAGCAGACCAGAAGTTCATTCAAGAGCAAAACTACCAACTCAATTGACAAGCCCCTGCAGTTGCTGTATATGGATCTATTTGGGTCAATTCCAACTACAAGTCTCGAAGGGAAAAGATACTCACTAGTTATAGTCGATGATTACACCAGGTTCACATGGGTGTTCTTTCTAACCTCAAAGGATGAAACTAGCTCCCAACTGATCAAGATTTTCAAGCTAGTGATGAACGAGAAAGGAGAGAAAATCAAGGCTATAAGGAGTGATCATGGCAGAGAATTCGACTTCTCAGAAATGGACCAGTTCTGCACAGACAATGGCATCAGTCACAACTTCTCAGCTCCACGAACGACTCAACAAAATGGAGTAGCTAAGAGAAAGAACAAAATGTTAATAGAGGCTGGAAGAACGTTACTAGCAGCAGCTCATCTACCTGAATACTTCTGGGCAGAAGCAGTCAACACTGCATGATACACGCAGAACAGATCACTGATACACTCTACGATCAAGAAGACACCCTACGAACTGTGGAAAGGAAGAAAGCCAAGTGTCAGCTACTTTCATGTATTCGGTTGTGCATACTACATTCTCAACAATGGGAAGTAGTACTTGACAAAGTTTCAACCCAAGTCAGACGAAGGAATCTTTCTTGGATATGCCACAGATAGCAAGGCCTATAGAGTGTTTAACAAAAAGACACTGAGTATTGAAGTCTCGATTCACATCATCTTTGATGAAACAGACTTGGACAAAACAGTGCTTCAAGACACTACGACCGATAGTTCAGACACTAAGAACGAGGTCGGCAAGCTTAACACTACGATCGTTTTTCCAGATGGTGAAATCATTGAGCAAAGAAATGAGATCGTAGAGAGGCCTATGCCAGACAACGAACCTCCACACCAAGAAGAAGAAATAAATCTTGAAGGCCTAAGATAAGAAGGCATAAGGACATATGTCCCAACAGGAAACCGATGGGCAAGAGATCACACTCAAGATCTAATCATTAGAGATCCAAGTGCAAGAGTCAAAACAAGAGCTACCACCCAGAATGAATGTTTTTATCTAAGCTTCCTATAACAAATGGAACCTAAGAAGATAGAGGATGCTATGGAAGACTCTAGTTGGATAGAAGCCATGCAGGAAGAACTCAACCAATTTGAAAGAAGCAAAGTATGGAGATTGGTACCAACACCAAAGAGTCATCCTGTCATTGGAACCAAATGGCTCTTCAGAAACAAGATGGATGAAGATGGAGTAATAACCAGGAACAAGGCAAGACTAGTGGCCAAGGGCTACTCTCAGGAAGAAGGCATTGACTACGATGAGACATTTGCACCTGTTGCCAGACTAGAAGCCATCAAAATCTTCCTTGCCTTTGCTGCTCACATGAAATTTAAGGTCTTCCAGATGGATGTCAAAAGTGCATTCCTGAATGGTGAACTTCAAGAAGAAGTCTATGTAGAGCAACCTCCAGGTTTCATCAATCCATCTCTTTCTAATTATGTTTATAGATTAGACAAAGCCTTATATGGTCTTTAACAAGCACCTAGAGCATGGTATGAAACACTAACTAACTTTCTTATTGAAAATGGATTCACTAGAGGTAGAGTAGATACCACATTATTCCTTAGAAAGCATAAAGACAAAGTCTTATTGGTTCAAATATACGTTGATGATATTATTTTTGGTTCTACTGATGAAAAGCTATGTAAGAGATTCTCCAAGCTTATGTAGAGCAAGTTTGAAATGAGCATGATGGGTGAGTTGAACTCCTTCCTTGGACTGCAAGTGAAGCAGACTGATGAAGGAATATTCATAAACCAAGCCAAGTAAATCAAAGATTTACTTAAGAAGTATGGCATGGAATCAGCCTCTCCCATGAAAACCCCAATTGCTCCTGCAACTAAGCTTGACAAATATGAAAAAGGTAAAAGTATTGATATAACTCAATACAGAGGTATGATAGGATCTCTTCTATATCTAACTGCCAGTAGACCAGATATAATGTTTGCAACATGCATATGTGCTAGATTTCAGGCTAATCCTATAGAATCACATTTAACTGCTGTAAAGAGGATTTTCAGGTATCTCAAGGGTATACCTCACTTGGGGCTTTGGTACCCCAAGGAGTCCTCATTTGAACTAACAGGATACACAGATGCTGATTTTGTAGGCTGCAAAATAGATAGAAAGAGTACCAGTGGCACCCGTCAATTGCTAAGAAACAGACTTGTGTCCTGGTTTAGCAGGAAGCAAAACTCAGTATCTACTACAACTGCGGTCAGGTTTGAATACATTGTTGTTGGCAAATTCTTTGTTTTCGAGATCCTTTGGATGAAAAATCAGCTAGCAGATTATGGGTTTGAATTCAAATCCATACCTATTCACTGTGATAACACAAGTGCAATTGCAATAACTCATAATCATGTCATGCATTCTAGGACTAAGCATATAGAAATCAGATATCACTTCATTCGGAATCATGTGCAAAATGAAACTATATCTTTACAATATATTCCTACTGAAAACCAACTTGTTGATGTCTTTACAAAACCTCTAGATGAATCCAGATTTAACAAGTTAATAAGTGAGCTAGGCATGCTTAACTTACAACCATGAAAAATATGCTCTAGTTTATGCTATATGTTCAAAATCATAGACATAATCAAAAGAAGTCCACGATCATAGAGCTGAAGTGTCATAAAAGACAACGATCGCAGTGCCGACTCAACGATCGTAATGCTGACTCAACGATCGCAATGCTGACTCAACGATAGCAGAATTTCATCAACAAAACAAAGGGGCATCCTGTGATGATGAAAGCTCAACAAACCAAAGCAATCTCTCTAATAAGCGCCTCAGGGACAAACCTAACTCTTGATTCTTTCAATGAGGTTGGCCCTTCCTGAGCTACCTTAAACCAAGAAGAATGCTAAATCAAAAGTTCATCACAAGGACTTGGTCAGACTCGACGATCTCAGGTCAGACTCGATGATTTTTATTCAGACTCGACGATCTCAGGTCAGATTCAATGATTGCTATTCAGACTCGACGATCACGGTGTCGACTCAACGATTCGGACTTGAACACGATGATCACGAAAGCGAGACTCAATGATGGTAGAACACACTCGACGATTCCAAGGACCATCTCAACAATCGTAGTCCTTTTGAAGAATATATTAGCTCAGAAGAAGTGAAGGGCAATTCAGTACAATCCTTCACAGTCAAATTCGTAGAGCCAAGCAGAATTCGACACCTGTCCCACTAAACAAAATGGAGAGAGGAAAGTTACTTGTACCATTTGAAGGCGCCTTTTTGAAATCAGAAGTTCAAAAGCTTATTTCTCTCCTTATCTCTGCAAGAAGAAAACCTAAACCATCAAGAAAGCTCAATCAACCATACAATCTACAAAGAAATTAATGGCAACATCCAACGTCATCTCTGGCTATAGACTCTGCTTTGATGAGTTCAAAACAGCTGAACCCAAATTTCACAAGACTCTGTCATTATTGAAGAAAGCGGGTCTCGAAGAAGCTCTGGGTACAGACACATTGATATACCCCAAGTTAGTGAAAGAATTCTACAGGAATGGTGTGTTTGAAAAGGACGCCATCACTACGAAAGTAAAAGAAGTGGAAATCAGACTGAAGGCTGAAGACATCAACCTAGCCCCAGGTCTCAAATCTGAAGGGTATTCATTCATAGATGGCATAGACTTCCACGAGGGACTTAAAAGAATGCATCACAAGAAATTCCCCTTTATAAAAGGATACAAGAAGAAGGAGTTTCCTTAGAGGTGTGAATTTTTAGCTGATATTGTTGGAAAATGTATATGTTGCAAGAGTTCTGGTCATGATTCTGTGAATGAAGTACAACTCAAGCTCATGACTGTCATATGTTATGGAATACAACTTAACTATGGAGCTCTATTGCTTGAATGGATTGGAAAGTGGATCACCAACTCAAGGAAGTCAAATAGCTCTCAAAAGATGCTCTACGGGCGATTTATAAGTATCATTCTACAGTCTGCTCTGGGTGACAAAATTGGGGATGAAGAAAGAGAAGCTATCAATCCAAATGCATTTAATGACCCAAAGAATATATTTAAATCGGAAAAGGAATCCAAAGAAAAAATGTACATATGATGTTTGAATCCAGTGGTAGAACTGTTGATGCGAAGGAGTCAGGGATTCCAGGAAATATGTCTGTTGTCAAGGAGACTGAAGAAGAAGAAAAAAAACAAATAAAGAAGAACCCACTTCCCTGATCAAAAAAAGCAAGGGCAAGAGAAAGTTAAAGGCTAGAATATAAGAAGAACCCCAGGGATCCACGACTGATAAACCTGTAGAGTCCTTTGACATTGAGACTCTAAGGATCCTGAGAAAGAAGCAACAGCAGGCTGAGGTAGAAAAAGATAGAGCTACCATATCTCAGCTGCTGAAGAAGAATAAGATCAGTCACAAATCCAAAAGGCCATCTATCTCTTCGATCGTAGAGTCTCTATCAATCGTACAGATAAGACCAAACACATCAAGCAAGGAAGTAGCTGCATCAAACATTTTGGCTGATCAACAGGACAAAATTGAAGTTCAAAAAAGTCCTGAGGCTATGGCTCAGAAAAGAAAACCAAGAAGAAAACTGGTCAAGAAATATATTCTTGTCAATGAAGAAGTACTAAAAAGGGAAGACAGAGAATTGGCTATTACAAAGGAACCAGCCAAAGAAGCCAAAGAGACAAAGCTCAAGCTGAGGGGGAGACACCTGAAGTTCTTATGATAGAGAATACACCAGTTGAGGGGGAGATGCCTGAAGCTCTCATTCTAGAAAATGCTCCAACTAAGGGGGAGCTTTTAAACTTACAAGAAGATGATCAAGTTGAGGAGGAGGCTCGTGACATCTCTATGGCAGAAGAAGTAGTTCCTACAGAAAATAAGGGAGAACCACAACAAGAGCCAAATGAAGCCATTGATATAATGGACTCTGCGAGCGAAGACAGAGAAGAAAAAGTAGATGATGAGGTCGAGATCACAGCTGTGGGCATAAATGGGTACAGAAGAGCTAACTATAAGCAACTGATTTCCTATCTACCCATGATGCCTTTCCATTAAGCTCAAATTCTAAACTCCTGGAATCACATGTTTTGGAGCTTCAAAGAATATCCAGCCATCTCTGTGCTAGCTCATGGATTCCCAAGAAGTTTCAACTTTGCAAGAAGCTCATCACAAATGATCCCTCCTCAAGAATGGTGCATGAGGTATTGACTGTCCCAATTTTTTACAGTGAATCACTATCCACTGTCATTTTCCAACTAATTTTATGAATTTCCAAGCTAGTTGGAAGTGGTTCTAAATCCACCAAGTCAATTCCCAGTTACAGAATCCCAAAATTTTGTAACTGATGAACCAAACGTGCCAAACTTCATTTTGATCCCAACTCCTATTATCTCTACGATCATTGACTCTAGCCTCATCGTAGAGTCCCAAGGAGAAATTATAGAACCACCTACTCCAGACACCCAAACACAGAACCCTCCATCAGATATTCCCTCTTCATTCTCAAATGAATACTTCAACCTTGATCTTGCCATCTACTCACTACAAGATCAATACCAGAGAACACCCCCTTCCTCACACATTCCCCAACTGAATGAAATTCTTTCAGAGTTGTCCACAAAAGCTGATTTGTCAGAAATGTCTAAGAAGATGATTAAGGAACTCGATGAGAGTCTTGAAGAACACACTGAACTTATTCAGCTGAGATTAACAACAATGATCAATGCTGCCAATAATCTCCCACACTCCCTAAGATCTACGCTCTCTAAGACACTTAAAGAGTTCGTCAAACAAATGATTCAAAGCATAAAGGATCGGGATGACATTCACTTTCTAGCAGCCAAGAAACACAGAGAAGTTGTCCTTGCCCTATAGACAACTCAAGAAAATCAGAATAAAAACATGTTGGAAAGCTTCCTCAATCTATAATCTGCCATCAAAGAGTTCCAAAAATTATACGTCAGCAATGGCCAGCAAACTGACAACATTCTATCCATTCTGCAACAAAGGGAAGCTCGGTCTGAAGCTCTAATCAAAAAAAATTGAGAGGACATTGCTCAGACCAAAAGTTAGCTCAACGAGCTTGTCTAAGGGCTGAATCGCCTCTCAGAAAACATTCGAACCCTTGATGCTGACATAAAGGGGGAGAATAAAGAGAAAGGAGAAGGAGGCCAGGGCGGAGGCATAGGAGGTCAAAGAGGCCAGGGAGGCAGAGGAGGTCAAGGAGGCCAGGGTAGAGGCAGAGGAAGGAGTCCTCCTATAAGGCAATTCCATCAACAGACTCCACGAGCCAGCCATCAGACTCAACGACCTGATCAACAGGAAATTTTAATAGCTCATCCAATAAGGAGTATCGGGCCAGCTACCAGCTCACAAAATATCACCACCACAGGCCTTAGAATGCCAACTGGAGATCCTACATTCATGAATAGACATGATCAAAATCCTAGGCTATGCCCTAGTGAGCTGGAAGATCTAGCCAGGTGGGATGAAGCAAGCAGGAAAAGAAGAGCTGAGGAGTATGCCAATCCTCCTCGCAAAAGATCAAGGAAATAGAGATAAGTTAAAATTTAAATTCTTATTGATGTAAAGCTAAATTGTAATATTCTTCAAACATCAATAAATTCATGCTTATTCTCTAGAAATTTTAGCTGCTCACTTAAATACTAAGTCATGTTTACTTTCCTGCAATTGCATCTAGATACTAATAATCATGACAAAAAATCTCCTTGGTTATGTCAACATCAAATAGGGGGAGATTGTTGGGAGAGTGCATATGTTGATTTGATGTTTAAATATAAATGCTCATGATTATTTGTAAATTCCTTCAAGGAATATTTGTATAAGGACTTAGTGATAGATCAAATTTATTAGGTTGATCTAAGCTCTTAATGTATATCATTCTGTAAGTGAATGTATAGAAAAGAAGATCAAAATTGTTAGGTTGATCTTGAGATGTAATAGATAGGCTTCGAAGAGATCGTAGTGTATCAAGCTGATCAAGATTACAGAAGCCAAGGCAGAATGTAGAGCTTCGAGGATCGTAGTGTGTCTGCCTTAAAGGCCTCTTCGGAAATCGTAGAGTGGTCCCAACATTTGTCGAACCAACTCAAAAATCGTAGTGTGCAAGTCTTTAAGAGAAATCGTAGTGCTCTTAGTTGATAAAATCAGACCAAGCATTAAGGTAACAAGACACCACGATCTGGATCGTAGAGTATCATTTGTCGTGTGTCAGAAGCATCGAGCCCTACCTTTTTGTTTGATGATATATCTCCAACAAATATGGAATGGGTTTTAAATGTTGAAGTCCTCACTAGTTCCAATGGTACAAAAGATATCCTTAGTATATAACAAAGAAGCGTATTGAAGAGCCTAAGGAAAGTACCATTGGTAAAAGAAAAACACCTTTTCAGGTGTTAGGTGAGAAAGCAGTCTGCTGTGTCTGTGGGCCAAAATGCAATTCAGAAGATGTGCAGAAAAGTCTCCATCAAAGTACAGAAATGTCAAACGCATTTAATGCTTTAACGAATGGATCAAACGGATATATTTTAAGATCACATATATACAAAACATATGCAGATGCAAGAACTAAAAAAGCATTGAACAAAAACGCACAAGAACACTCAACGCTCAACTCTACGATCTGAGAAAAAGAAAAGCTTGCTCAACTACTTAGTTCTTTCGAACAAGTGCTTAAACAGCAACTGAGTAGCACCACTCAAGAACTCAACAATTACCAATCAACTGAAGTAAAAGTTCCAAGTCAAAAGGACTTGAAGAGTTCTAAGTAAACTGTGAATAGCCAAGTCTGCTGGACTTGAAGAGTTCATGAGTGACCTAAGAAGTTCCTAGACTGCTGGTCTAGAAGGAATCTAAGTGATTCCGAAAGTATAAAAGACATCCTTATTAGATTTCCTACTCGAGGAGTAAAAGAGTGGATTAGGAGCTTTAAGTGCTCTGAACCACTTAAAACGATTGTGTCTCTTATATTCTTGCTATAACTGTTATATCTACTATAACTGCTATATCTGCCTCACTCTCATAAACTCACTACCTTAAGGGAGATTAAAACTAATATTAATTCCGCTAAAATTTTAATCATTATCTACAAACAAGTTAAAACAAAAAGATTTTTTAATATCTATTCACCCCCCCCCCTTCTAGATAACTATTGTGCCTCCGGGAATTAACAGCATATCATTATAAAAGTTTACTGTATTTTTTTGGAATTTTTCTGATAATTATGCTAATTATTATAATTAATTAATCATAGCATAATTAATTAAAAACTAATTAAAATACCCAAATATATCAATTTATTCCCAACAAATTTACAACAATAGCTAAACATCATAAAATGGTTACTTGAATTTTTCTGGAATTTTCTTGACAAAATTATTAATTATCATAATTAATTAAGAATCGTATAAATAATAAGAAATTAACCAAAAAAAATATCCAAACATCTTAATTTACATCAAAAAACTTTACAACAAAGATCTTTAACTTCATAAAAAGAGTACTGTAAGTTTTCTGGAATTTTTCAGATAAGTTTGCAAATTTTCATAATTAATAAATTATTTATTAATATATTGGAAATTAACCAAAAATTATCCAAATTTAATAATATTTTAAAATTCCATTAAAAACATTAATTATATGCTAATAATTAATTTCTGTAAAATTTTCAGAATTTAATAATCAATATAACTATTTTTAAATTAATTTTCATGCTAAAAACAATTAATAAATCATTTTCTAAAAATAAATTAAAAGCGCTTAAATCAGGTTATGCCCATGGTCGATCTGGGTTAGTAAATTAGGTTTGGTCAAAGCGTGGGTCAACCTTCAGTCTCAACCGCTAGCAACAATAATTTATAGAAATGTCATTTCGCAACCTAAATTTTGAGAAGCCATGTCTCAGTTCATATAAATCCGATTTAGGCCCATAATACATCGTTGGAAAGCTTACAACGAGTACTACGCATACATATCAATATCACAGAAATTGAATAATCACAGAAAAAGTTATAACTGGTCAAAGTAGGCTGTTTGACAATATTTCCAAGCTTTTAAAACATTCATCAATGGAGTTTTATGTAAAACTTCATACATGACATACATAAGATCGATAATTAACCATGCTCTGATACCAATGAAGGAAAAATATGATCCATGTAGAGACATATTTACACAAAACACATAAATTAAATGCGTACCTCTGAAGCGTGATATTACCTTTTGGTGCGGAAAAACTTTTTGGAATGGATTGTCCTAGATTTACAACTAGGGATGAGCAAGTAACCAAATTAGAACCGAAATTGCACCAAAAATCGCACGAACCGCACCAATTAAAATCGCACCAACGGTTCCGGCGTATGTGACGGTTTTAGGTGGGTTGAATAACCAAATTTACGGTTCCGGTTTGGTTACTAGCCAAAACCGCACGCATAAAACCGAAACCGCACCATGTGTGTGTATGTATGTATTATCTCTATTAAATTCTAAAGTTACTTTTCACTTGAACACGCTCAAAGAAAACCCCAGTCTTGAATTGTCATTTTTTCACCAATTGAAAGAAGATGTTAGAGGTTATAGAGTCAAAAATTAAGCAATTGGGTTTTGGAATTTCGAATTTGTTTGATGCGTTATTGGAGGGGTTTATAGCCGAGGGGCTCGTCAACTTGATGCATTAGTTAATGTCAATGCTATAATTGTAATAGTCTAATAGATTATTTTTTGTCCTCCCTGCAATATATTTTATTCTATCTCCAGTATATACTTTTAATTTTTGGGGAACTAGATAAACGTTCTTGCTTGTTATCGAATATATGATCTTCGTTGTTTTATATAGTGCATATTTTAGTTTTAAAGCATGCTTGATATAATTCTCATTGTCGACTCTGTCACTAAGTTAATTGCTCGATGTAAGTTTTATGTTAAACTTTATTGAAGGCTTAGACTTTTTTTTTTGTTTTAATTAGTTTTGGAACCGAAACCGCACCAATTAAAACCGCACCGCACACTCTAAAACCGCACCGCACCAATCACAAGCGGTTTCGGGTGCGGTTTTGAATTTTTCAAACCATACCTAAGCGGTTTCGGGTGCGATTTGGACTTCAAATCGCACCAAACCGCATCATGCTCACCCCTATCTACAACCCAACGACATCTCCAAACTAGTATACGAGAATGGAGCTCAAATCCACGATTCGTAACACTTAGATTTTTTCTCTGTAATGGGAGAGGCTACTAATATTAGGATTTTTGGGCCAACTGATTAATATTGATTAATCGTGATGTATTAAGGGAGAGGAGACGTGAGTTTTATAGGCAGAAGTAGGTGAACCACTTCCCTACAATCTCTGTAACTCTCCAATTCTCAGTTTTAGTCAATCACATAAGTTGACTAATAAATCAAATAGGTCGGACCCTCCCATAAACGCCCTATTTAAATACCCAAAATTCACGGTTTGTAATAAATTTTATTTTTTCGTTAAATATAATATTTCTGTGGCAGTGTTTTCTGGGAAAAATATCTTGGAGCAAGCAAAACATGGTTTCTATGTAGATTGAGGCAACTTCTTGGAAAAGAGGAGACACTAAAGTCAAAGATGCATCTTGAATTTTTAATAAATAAATAAATATCCAAGGAAGCACTCCTTCAATTATTAAAGAATATCTATTGTAAAATACTCTTTATAAGTATATTTAGTTATTGATAAAACATTTAAAAATCTGTTCCAATGTCTACGTACAGTTTTTATAAAATTGAATTTGTCTTTGTAAACCATGTGAGACTACAACTTGAGATTAAATCACCAAATAAAAAGAAAGGAAAATGAGGCAAATTAATATATTTTTTTAATGACTTCCGTACATAAGATGCTCATAATATTATTTTTGTTTGATTGATTATGATAGGAATAATCCAACCTCTGTCCTTACGGAACTCAAAGAGTTCAATGGAAAATAGTAAAGGAAATTAAATGGAAAATGAAACACTATTGAGAACAATTTCCTAATAATTTGTCACATTAAAATCATACCATAATAAGGTCATGTTTGTTTGCAGTGGCGGAACCAGAACAATTTTGTAAGGGGGTCAAAAATTTTAAACCAAGCGAATCGAAATTATTAATACCACCACTTGCGGAATTTAGGACGTTGACTTTGGTTAATTCCTAATTTTTAGCAAAAACAGTCATAAGAGAACTTTTAACGAACATGTTATGTGCGCCACTTTAACAATCAGATTTCTTAGCCATTTTTTTGTGTTCCAACCCGAATTTGCCATCCTTATTACTCCGCACACTAACAACTATACTCCATGTCACTAATTCAATCAAAAGCTAACTGATTTATACCATAAAAGCATACATAATCTATCTATCAATTAATGAATTCACATACTACTAACTAACTTTATATAAATTACTGCTCATTGGGTTTTATAACTTTCATCATATTAGAAATTCAATTCTATAATTGTTCCATACATATAAGTATATAACCTCTATTGTCACTGTTTTCATGGTTAATTTTCATTCAAACCAACCAATTTGTTTAATTTAGCACATAACTAATTTAGAACAATCAAAGAAACTAAGTTACCTTTGGTTTGCAAAAGCTTGAAACTAAGTTTCTTTTACTTTTAAACTTATCCCATTTGCATAATAGAAGCCAGGAAAAATAAATAGCAACTAATTTCTTTGTTATTTAGACATATATATCATTTTCTTAAGAAAATAATAGCAACTAATTTCTCTGTTATTTATAAATGCTAAAATTTGCTTACCATTATTTTTTACATGTAAATTATTATGTTTTACTTTATTATTACAGACCAAAGCAAGCGGTGGAGGGTCGGAGGCGTGGATGAGTCGTTGATGATGGCAAGTGGCGTGGCATGTGAGTGTGAGAGAGTAGTGGCGGGCTGTCTTACCGAGACCGAACTCTCAAGGCGAGGCGGGAAGAGACGAAGAGACTACAGAGGGAGAGTCGGATAGTGAAGTTTGTATCGTAAGAGACAAAAGACCTAATAAATTTTTTTAAAAATGAAACGACGTCGTTTCATGTGACTTCAATTTTTTTTTGTTAAAACAGACACAGTGTTGCTTGATGGACTTGTCACTGTTGGAGAAGAAGAATAGCACCGCTTTGCGTCAGGCCTGGTTTGCATTATTTGCTTACCCCGCCCCACCTCTATCTCCACTGGACCGCCACCCTCACCGGGTCACCGCCCCGCCTTAGCACCCCCCCTAGTTCCGCCTCTTTGTTTTTGCAAGAATTATAATTCCGGAATTATAATCCCAAGACTATTAATCTTAAAATTAAGTAGTGCTAGTCAAATATTTATTTTTTATGGGATAACTTAAAATAATCTCACGTTATGTTTATTTTTTTCGGGATTTATTAAAGTATTGAATTAAAAAATATCCTTTAAACTATTATACACTTAGCAATAATAACATATTTTAAACTTATTTATACATAAAAAAATATTTACACGATTATATATACAACACCCCACCCCACCCCTACCCTCCACCCCTACCAAAAAAAAATAAAATAATTTTTATTGATTATGTATACACTCCCACCCCACCCCACCCCACCCCACCCACCCCACCCCACCCCACCCCATCCCATCCCATCCCATTTTTAAAAATAATATTTTCTTATTATGTATACACTCCCACCACCTTACCTCGCCCCACCTCCACCACCCACCCACCCACCCACAAACGATAGGATTATAATACTAGGTAGAACATGGTACTCCCTCCGTTCCTAAAAGATTGTCGTTTAAGGTTTTGGTACATTGATTAAGAAAGTATCATTTATCAAATAAAATTTGTTTGAAATTTCATCACTACCCTTTTATGGGAAATTAAAAACTATTAATACAAGAGAGATAATTTATTGGGACAATGAGAGAAGGTAGGGGTAATATAGGAAAGTAAATAATTTATTCTCCTCGAAAGTAGTAAACGACAAATTTTTAGAACAAATTTTTTCTTCTAAAACGACAATCTTTTAGGAACGGATGGAGTATTAAATAATCTCACATCTTAAGCTATTTTATAATCCTAGAACTAATAGTCTGAAGCTCAAATTTAAAAACAAATAAGACACTTGAAATTAATAATCATATCTCAAGTGTAATCCTGACAAACAAATATAATTTTATAAAATACTTTATATTTTTCCTAGATTTCCCATTTGCTATAACTAGCCAACAAATTAAATTGATTTGGGGGTGTTCGCTTATTGATTTATGGAGTGTTTGGTGCATTTTGAAAGTTCAAACTGACTTAAGAATTTTGTTGTCTACAAACAGTTTATTTCAAAGATAAATTATTTAACTCACAAATACAGTCCTTAAAGCTCAAATGCAGTGTATCAAAATTGGTGCAGTGATAACTAAACATATATTTAATGAATTTTCTTGTTCTGGGAGTTTTTAATGTAAAGAAAAGAAAGTTAAAAGAAAAGGTGAGAACAGTAAGAAAAAAAATTATATTTTTAATGATATACCCTTTATATAAATACTAAATAGCAACACATGGTATAGGGTGGGTACAAATATGCTCTCATCTTCTCCATTCGTGGCGTACTTTCCGAGCTCTCCAGCACCTCTATGGAATTTCACACACACACAGATTGTACAGACGTGTTTTGTTATATATATTCAAATCATATCCAAAATACTGTATTATATAAAAATTTCAGTTCCATAACATATTAAACTTTTTTTTAATTATTTTAAAAAAAAGCAAAAAAAAAGTTCGTATTTTTATAAAGTTCGAGATACTGAATTTGGATCCGGACTATATATATATATATATATATATATATATATATATATATATATATATATATATATATATATACGGATATAGTTTCTAAAGTCAACTTTTAAAGAAATGAACCAAAGAATTTAACCTTAGAGGATAACGTTATCTCTTGGGTTTGTATATATCTTGTAATCTGTATTTTTATCTTTAGGAAGTTTGATTTTTGAATTTTTCTAAATTAGATTTAGTTACTGATTTGTTTCTAACTTCCACAAATGTATTAGGCTATTTATACTCCTGTTTATTCAATGGAAAAGTAAGAAGATTATTATTCTTCATACCATTATTCTTCATGGTATCAAAGTTCTACGTTCCTCATTTTTAACTTAGCAACCATCAACATTCTCTTCCTTTCTTAAATTTTTTTTTCTCTTACTCTTTCGTCTATTCTTCATCATGGCTGATGACACTCAACCTCAACAAATCACAATTCCAAATCCACAAAATCCCACCACAACTCTTCAACTTATTAATATTTCTCACCAGAATATTATTAAATTAACCTCCACCAACTATCTGTCATGAAAATTGCAGATCGAAGTTATTCTCATTGGCTATGATTTATATAAATTCATTGATGGCTCCCATCCATGTCCACATGAAACAATAAGTGTTAATGATACAGAAACATCAAATCCTGATTACTTGCCATGGATTCGACAAGATAAACTTCTGTTTGGTGCACTTGTTGGTTCCATCTCTTCTGCTCTTGTTCCACTAATTCAACAGGCTAAAACCTCCCGCAGAAGTAGGTGAACCACTTCCCTACAATCTCTGTAACTCTCCAATTCTCAGTTTTAGTCAATCACATAAGTTGACTAATAAATCAAATAGGTCGGACCCTCCCATAAACGCCCTATTTAAATACCCAAAATTCACGGTTTGTAATAAATTTTATTTTTTCGTTAAATATAATATTTCTGTGGCAGTGTTTTCTGGGAAAAATATCTTGGAGCAAGCAAAACATGGTTTCTATGTAGATTGAGGCAACTTCTTGGAAAAGAGGAGACACTAAAGTCAAAGATGCATCTTGAATTTTTAATAAATAAATAAATATCCAAGGAAGCACTCCTTCAATTATTAAAGAATATCTATTGTAAAATACTCTTTATAAGTATATTTAGTTATTGATAAAACATTTAAAAAATCTGTTCCAATGTCTACGTACAGTTTTTATAAAATTGAATTTGTCTTTGTAAACCATGTGAGACTACAACTTGAGATTAAATCACCAAATAAAAAGAAAGGAAAATGAGGCAAATTAATATATTTTTTTAATGACTTCCGTACATAAGATGCTCATAATATTATTTTTGTTTGATTGATTATGATAGGAATAATCCAACCTCTGTCCTTACGGAACTCAAAGAGTTCAATGGAAAATAGTAAAGGAAATTAAATGGAAAATGAAACACTATTGAGAACAATTTCCTAATAATTTGTCACATTAAAATCATACCATAATAAGGTCATGTTTGTTTGCAGTGGCGGAACCAGAACAATTTTGTAAGGGGGTCAAAAATTTTAAACCAAGCGAATCGAAATTATTAATACCACCACTTGCGGAATTTAGGACGTTGACTTTGGTTAATTCTAATTTTAGCAAAAAGCAGGTCATAAGAGAACTTTTAATCTAACATGTTATGCAAGCGCCACTTTAACAATCGATTTCTTAGCCATTTTTTTGTGTTCCAACCCGAATTTGCCATCCTTATTACTCCGCACACTAACAACTATACTCCATGTCACTAATTCAATCAAAAGCTAACTGATTTATACCATAAAAGCATACATAATCTATCTATCAATTAATGAATTCACATACTACTAACTAACTTTATATAAATTCTGTTCATTGGGTTTTTATAACTTTCATCATATTAGAAATTCAATTCTATAATTGTTCCATACATATAAGTATATAACCTCTATTGTCACTGTTTTCATGGTTAATTTTCATTCAAACCAACCAATTTGTTTAATTTAGCACATAACTAATTTAGAACAATCAAAGAAACTAAGTTACCTTTGGTTTGCAAAAGCTTGAAACTAAGTTTCTTTTACTTTTAAACTTATCCCATTTGCATAATAGAAGCCAGGAAAAATAAATAGCAACTAATTTCTTTGTTATTTAGACATATATATCATTTTCTTAAGAAAATAATAGCAACTAATTTCTCTGTTATTTATAAATGCTAAAATTTGCTTACCATTATTTTTTTACATGTAAATTATTATGTTTTACTTTATTATTACACTGGACCAAAGCGTTGGAGGGTTGAGAGGTGGACAGAGTCGGCAGACAAATGGCCAGTAATGGTAGTGGGAGTGCAGACGGAGTAGTGGCGGGCTGTCATTGAGATCCGAACTCCTGAGGCGAGGCGGGAAGAGACGAAGAGACTACGGAGGAGAGTCTGGATAGTGAAGTTTGTATCGTGAGACAAAAGACCTAATAAATTTTTTAAAATGAAACGACGTCGTTTCATGTGACTTCAATTTTTTTTTAAAAACAGACTGTGTTGCGGATTGATCATGCTTTTTGGAGAAGAAGAATAGCCTGCTTCGTGGTTCAAGTTGCGTTCTGCCCCGCCTTAGCCCCACCTCTATCTCCACTGGACCGCCACCTACCTCTCTGGGTCATTGCCCCCCCTGCCCGCCCCCACCCCTTTAGTTCACCTCTGTTTGTTTGCAAAGAATTATAATTAGGAATTATAATCCCAAGACTATTAATCTTAAAATTAAGTAGTCTTAGTCAAATATTTATTTTTATGGGATAACTTAAAATAATCTCACGTTATGTTTATTTTTTCTCGGATTTATTAAAGTATTGAATTAAAAAATATCCTTTAAACTATTATACACTTAGCAATAATAACATATTTTAAACTTATTTATACATAAAAAAAATATTTACTGATTATATATACAACACCCCACCCCACCCCTACCCTCCACCCCCTACCAAAAAAAATAAAATAATTTTTATTGATTATGTATACACTCCCACCCCACCCCACCCCACCCCATCCCATCCCATCCCATTTTTAAAAAATAATATTTTCTTATTATGTATACACTCCCACCCCGCCCACACCGCCCCACCCCGCCACCCACCCACCCACCCACAAACGATAGGGATTATAATACTGGGTAGAACATGGTACTCCTCCGCTCCTAAAAGATTGTCGTTTAAGGTTTTGGTACATTGATTAAGAAAGTATCATTTATCAAATAAAATTTGTTTGAAATTTCATCACTACCCTTTTTATGGGAAATTAAAACTATTAATACAAGAGATAATTTATTGGGACAATGAGAGAAGGTAGGGGTAATATAGGAAAGTAAATAATTTATTCTCCTCGAAAGTAGTAAACTACAAATTTTTAGAACAAATTTTTTCTTCTAAAACGACAATCTTTTAGGAACGGATGGAGTATTAAATAATCTCACATCTTAAGCTATTTTATAATCCTAGAACTAATAGTCCGAAGCTCAAATTTAAAAACAAATAAGACACTTGAAATTAATAATCATATCTCAAGTGTAATCCTGACAAACAAATATAATTTTATAAAATACTTTATATTTTTCCTAGATTTCCCATTTGCTATAACTAGCCAACAAATTAAATTGATTTGGGGGTGTTCGCTTATTGATTTATGGAGTGTTTGGTGCATTTTGAAAGTTCAAACTGACTTAAGAATTTTGTTGTCTACAAACAGTTTATTTCAAAGATAAATTATTTAACTCACAAATACAGTCCTTAAAGCTCAAATGCAGTGTATCAAAATTGGTGCAGTGATAACTAAACATATATTTAATGAATTTTCTTGTTCTGGGAGTTTTAATGTAAAGAAAAGAAAGTTAAAAGAAAAGGTGAGAACAGTAAGAAAAAATTATATTTTTAATGATATACCCTTTATATAAATACTAAATAGCAACACATGGTATAGGGTGGGTACAAATATGCTCTCATCTTCTCCATTCGTGGCGTACTTTCCGAGCTCTCCAGCACCTCTATGGAATTTCACACACACACGATTATATGCAGACGTGTTTTGTTATATATATTCAAATCATATCCAAAATCTTCATTTATATAAAAAATTTCAGTTCCATAACATATTAAACTTTTTTTTAATTATTTTAAAAAAAGCAAAAAAAAAAGTTAAATATTTTATAAAGTTCGAGATACTTTGGATCCTGGACTATATATATATATATATATATATATATATATATATATATATATATATATCTGGATAGGCTCTAAAGTTTAACTTTAAAGAAATGAACCAAAGATTTAACCTTAGAGGATAACGTTATCTGTTCAGTTTGTATATATCTTGTAATCTGTATTTTTATCTTTAGGAAGTTTGATTTTTGAATTTTTCTAAATTAGATTTAGTTACTGATTTGTTTCTAACTTCCACAAATGTATTAGGCTATTTATACTCCTGTTTATTCAATGGAAAAGTAAGAAGATTATTATTCTTCATACCATTATTCTTCATGGTATCAAAGTTCTACGTTCCTCATTTTAACTTAGCAACCATCAACATTCTCTTCCTTTCTTAAATTTTTTTTTCTTTACTCTTTCGTCTATTCTTCATCATGGTGATGACACTCAACCTCAACAAATCACAATTCCAAATCCACAAAATCCCACCACAACTCTTGACTTATTAATATTTCTCACCGAAATATTATTAAATTAACCTCCACCAACTATCTCATTCATGAAAATTGCGGATCGAAGTTATTCTCATTGGCTATGATTTATATAAATTCATTGATGGCTCCCATCCATGTCCACATGAAACAATAAGTGTTAATGATACGAAACATCAAATCGATTACTTGCCATGGATTCGACAAGATAAACTTACATTTGGTGCACTTGTTGGTTCCATCTCTTCCGCTCTTGTTCCACTAATTCAACAAAGCTAAAACCTCCCTGCAATGCCTCGGATTATTCTAGCCAATACCCTCGCATGCCGTCCTCGAGGCCACATCAAACAAATCAAGGACCAGATTAAGAAAGCTGTTAAGGGTTCTCAAACTATTTTTGCATATATGTAGTTTACCAAATGTCGATCCGATGAACTGGCTGCTCTTGGAAAGTCGATGGATCGTGAAGATTTTATTGAAAAAAATTTAGACGGTCTTGATGATGATTACCGTGCTATTATTGACATTGTTGAAGGTCGTGAGACTATGATTTCATTTGATGAACTTCATTAGAAACTTATCAAATGAGAACTGTCCCTGAATAGTGCCCAGACCCTCAGCTCTCCCTTACCGGTCACGGCGAACTACACCACCTCCAACTTTCGTCCGGGCAACATCACTCGGCGAAGCAACTTCAGGCAGCAATTGCCGACCACCAACATGCAAGGCACACAGGTCCAGTCTCGACCTCCCACACGCTCCTCCCGTCCTTACCTAGGCAAGTGTCAGGGATGTCACACCCAAGGGCACCCGGTATCTCAGTGTCCTCATTATCAAATTGTCCCAATCTCGAGTGCCACCTCTTTTGCTTCTCTGCAGCCATCTCAATCATCTTGGACGCCGAAAGCCAACATTGCCATGGCACAGACTGATTCTACTCCATCATGGCTCCTTGTGGCTTTCGTCATCATCATGTCACTTGATGATCTTGAATTTGTCCTTGCGTTACGCCATACAACGGACTGACGACATAATCATTGGTGATGGTCTTTGGGCTACCTATTACCCATCTTCGGTTCCACTCTCTTACACTCCCTCTCACAAATTTTCCTTAATCAATGTTTTGTGTGTTCCCAACATCAAACGAAAACTAATCTCTATATCTCAATTTTGCACTTCTAATAATGCATTTGTTGAATTCTTACTAACTTGTTTTCTTGTGAAGGATCTGCAAACGGGGGCACCACTACTCGAAGGCCGAGCTAGAGATGGTATCTATGAGTGGTCAAACAATCCAACACCCAACTCTCCAATAATTGCTTTCTCCAGTGTCAAAGTCACTCCCTCTGAGTGGCACCAACGTTTAGGGCATCCGTCCGAGTCAATATTTCGAAGTCTTGTTTCTAAATTTAAGTTAGATTTGTCTTTGAGTTCCAAAACCTTTCATTGTAATGAATGTTTTTGCAATAAAAGTCACAAATTACCTTTTGCTCAATCTACTCTTATATCCACTAAGCCATTACAAATAATGTTTTTGATGTTTGGACTTCTTCACTTTATTCTATTGATCATTACAAATACTATGTTATCTTTGTCGATCACTTCACTCACTACACATGGCTTTACCCCCTAATCCGCAAATCTGATGTAGCCAACATCGTTCCTCGCTTTAAAGCTCTTGTTAAAAACCATTTCCAAACAAAAATTATTACAGTATACTCTGATAATGGAGGTGAATACACTGGACTTGCCTCATTTTTAAGTCAACACGGTATCTCTCATCTTACATCTCCACCACATACTCCTGAGCACAACGGTTTTGCAGAAAGACGACATTGTCACATAGTTAAAACAGGCATGTCCCTTCTCACTCGTGCTTCTCTACCTCTATCGTTTTGGTCATTTGCATTCTCCACTGCAACCTACCTCATAAACTGCCTCCCCACCCCAACATTAAACATGTCGTCTCCATACCAATCTCTCTTTGGCTCTCCTCCCAACTACTCTAAACTTTGTGTTTTTGGGTGTTTATGTTATCCCTGGCTTCGCCCTTATACTACTCACAAACTCCAACCTCGTTCTTCTCCTTGTGTATTTCTGGGTTATTCTCTCACTCAAAGTGCATACCTCTATTACAATTCAACCACCAAGAAATTACACGCCTCTCGTCATGTTCGCTTCGTTGAGTCTCTATTCCCAATGTCTATCAATCCTAGTGTTTCCCCTAACCACAATGAGTCCACCTTCACCTCTTGGCTTAATCTTCAGGTTGTCCTTCCGACGTCCTCGTCACCATCTCAAACTCAACCAATTCTACCTCGGCTGGATAACCCCCATTGCAGATCATTGGTACATGCACACCAATCGCCATCGGTCATAAACCTGCCCACTCCCTTGCTCGTGACGAACCAAGCCCATGACTCATCAGAGTCCCTTTCCGCGTTTGCCCATATCTCGTCCGAACACCACACCACTACACCCGAGCCAGTTACTTCGAACTTTCCCTACACATGCATATCAAACACACCACCCACATCTTCTCCCTGTGAGCCCACATCTGCACCCACCATCTCAACTCGCCACTCTCCCATTGTCACCAGGTCTAAAAACAATATTTATAAACCTATCACCAAACTAAACCTCTCAACCCATCTTACTCAAGAAGTGGAACCCACTTCGGTAACTCAGGCGATCAAAGATCAGAAGTGGCGTCATGTCATGTCTGCAGAATTTAATGCTCTTGTCCATAATGGCACTTGGGAGCTTGTTCCTTCCACTGTGGCTCAAATTATTGTTGGTTGTAAATGGATTTTTCGAATTAAACGTTTACCTGATGGATCTGTTGACAGGTATAAAGCTCGTTTGGTAGCGAA
Organism: Panax ginseng; assembly: GCA_020205605.1. Taxonomy (NCBI): domain Eukaryota; kingdom Viridiplantae; phylum Streptophyta; class Magnoliopsida; order Apiales; family Araliaceae; genus Panax; species Panax ginseng. The sequence continues at coordinate 36,458,800 of CM035148.1, forward strand.
GGGATTTCATCAACAACCCGGTGTTGATTATCATGATACATTCAGCCCTGTGATCAAACCTACTACCGTTCGTTTGGTGCTCTCCATTGCTGTTAGTCATGGTTGGTCCTTACGCTAACTTGATGTTAATAATGCCTTTCTCCAAGGCACGTTGAGTGAAGATGTATTTATGGTCCAACCACCGGGCTTCATTGATACGGATTTTCCTACCCATATCTGTAAATTAAAGAAGGCAATATACGGTCTGAAGCAGGCTCCACGTGCATGGTATATCGAGCTTCGTCAGTTTCTTCTCCAATCGGGCTTCGTCAATTCCACTGCTGACACTTCCTTGTTCATTTTTAAAGACGACATAATTATTACTGGGAATGATACTACTGCAGTTCAACGCTATGTCACTACATTGGCAGCCCGCTTCGCTCTCAAGGACTTAGGCTCATTGTCGTATTTCCTTGGTGTCGAGGTTCTGTCTCATCCATCAGGACTTCTTCTTTCTCAACGTCGCTACATTGCTGACCTCCTGGCTCGCACCAAAATGATTGACGCAAAGCCGGTGGCCACCCCAATGCCGACTACACCAAGTCTTACCCTTCTTGCAAGACTACTCTCTACACGATCCATCCGAATATCGACAAGATGGTTAGCGACCTTCAATATATGTCCATGACTCGTCCGGACATTGCATATGCTGTCAACAATTCGTCTCAATTCATGCATCGTCCCACCACTGAACATTGGAACGCTGCAAAACGCATCCTTCGCTACTTATGTGGAACTATTGATCAAGGTCACTTACTTCATCGTCAATCTTCTCTCGCCTTACATTCATTTTCTGATGCAGACTGGGCAGGTGATAAAGATGATTACACTTCTACTGGTGCTTATATTGTATACCTTGGTCGGAATCCAATTTCTTGGAGCTCAAAGAAGTAACGTACCGTTGCACGCTCCTCTACCGAGGCGGAATATCGATCAGTCGCTGCCACTGTGGCAGAACTTTCTTGGCTAACTTTTGTTCTTGGTGAACTTGGCTTTCCATCCTCTCAGAAACCTGTCATATCACTCCCGCATGAAGCATGTTGCTCTTGATTACCACGTCATCCGTGAACAGGTACAGAACGGTGCTCTCCGCGTCACCCATGTCTCCTCTACTGATCAGCTTGCGGATGCACTTACCAAGGCCCTTCCTCGACAGCGGTTTCAACAACTTATGACCAAGATTGGACTCTCCTCTCGGTGCTCCATCTTGCGGGGCATATTAGAGGATAATGTTATCTGTTCAGTTTGTATATATCTTGTAATCTGTATTTTTATCTTTAGGAAGTTTGATTTTTGAATTTTTCTAGATTAGATTTAGTTACTGATTTGTTTCTAACTTCCACAAATGTATTAGACTATTTATACTCCTGCTTATTCAATGGAAAAGTAAGAAGATTATTATTCTTCATACTATTATTCTTCGTAACTGTTGTCTTTTGCGACTGGTACATATAGACACCAAAGACGCATTTCTGTTCATCTTTGGTTCGCTCTTTAAGATTCGCTTTAGAGAGATGGACCGTGTATATATATATATATATATATATATATATATATATATATATATATATATATATATGAGGATTGATCTATAGTTAACGTTGTAAAAAGGAATTAATCTTACAAAAAAATTCTGATTCTCTATCTGAATATCGAATGATTAATATAGCCTGGCTATCCGCAGTTTAGTTTTCAGCACTCCTTCAATTATTAAAGAATATCTATTGTAAAATACTTTTTATAAGTATATTTAGTTATTGATAAAACATTTAAAAATCTGTTCCAATGTCTACGTACAGTTTTTATAAAATTGAATTTATCTTTGTAAACCATGCGAGACTACAACTTGAGATTAAATCACCAAATAAAAAGAAAGGAAAATGAGGCAAATTAATTTATTTTTTTTAATTACTCTTCCGTACATAAGATGCTCATAATTTTTTTTTTGTTTGATGGATTATGATAGGAATAATCCAACCTCTGTCCTTACGGAACTCAAAGAGTTCAATGGAAAATAGTAGAGGAAATTAAATGGAAAATGAAACACTATTGAGAACAATTTTCTAATAATTTGTCACACTAAAATTTTATCATAATAAGGTCATGCTTGTTTGCAAAAATTATAATTTCGAAATTATAATTTCAAAACTATTAATTTGTGGATTAAATAATCTTAATCACGTGTTTGTTTTTTATGGGATTATTCATGAGATAACTTAAAATAATCTCATGTTATGTTTGTTTTTTTCAAGACTAATTAAAGTATTTGATTAAAAAATATCCGTTTGACTATTATAACATTACCAATAATAATATTTTTTAAACTTATTTATACATCAAAAAAAATATTTATTGATTATATATACAACCCCCACCCCCACTCCTACTCCGACGACTGATCATTCGGTTATAACCGAACCGAATAGGTTATTTGGTTATAACCGAATACCGAAATATTCATAATTTCACTATCCAAAATACTAACCGAATTTGGCAATAACCGAATCACCGAAAACAGAATTACCAAATTGTAAATTCGAATATTTTAGTTAATAATCGAACCAGCCAAAAATTAAAACTGATTGAAAGCAAAATCACGAAATCAGACAATAAAAATCAATAAAATCATGCCAAATTCGGCAATTCGAACTGAGATGAAAAACTTAATATTACAATCAAAAACAACAAACCCAAATCATAGCATGAACATGATAGGCGGTGTAGCATGAACCCAGATCGGCATCGCCAGAATCCATAAAATCACCGGAGATGAGTAGAGCCAACCCCAGATTCCGACAAGTTTCATAAGAGATCTGAATAAATTAGGAGAATCCTCCTTCCCAAATTAACACCAACACATACCGGACTTTGTAAAAGCATAGATCGAAAAGAGTCAAACAGATACAGAGAAGAGGAAGGAAGAAGGAGGCGGAAGGAGAGATGGCGAGCCGAGAGTCGGAAGAGGGAGGAAGGAGACTGAAGTAGAATAGGAGATGGTGTTGTTTTGTTCCTTTTGAGTTTTGATAGTCTGTCTCTGTCTCTCTATATTAATAATGCAACCGAGTTTTGTTCCTTGTAGTGACTTGGGTTGGGATATTAATTATTATTGTCTATTGGGTTATTGGCTAGTGGCTATTGCACGTGTGAGAATTGTGGCTATTGCACGTGTGAGAATTGAGGAAGGGTGGACAGTTGGACACAATTATACATATATTGGTTCGATAATTCGGATACTCGAATATTTTATTTTTTAGAACCGAACCCGAAATCGAATATCGAATAATAAATCGGATATAACCGAAATTAGAAAAAAAAACCGAAATAATTCGGTTAAAAAAATTCGATTGTGTTCGGTAATTCGGTTTTATCCATTTTTTGCTCAGTCCTACCTACTCCCCACCCCACCTCCACGCAAAAAAAAAAATTTACTGATTATAAATACACTCCCATTCCACTCCCACCCCCACTCCCCAAAAATAATATTTACTGATTAGGGCAAAGGGTCAAAAAAGCCCCTGATGTTTACCGCAATGTCCCACTTGCACCCTAAACTAATTTTTTTTCCAAAAGTGCCATTAACGTTATATTTTTGGGTCATCCGTGCCCCTGCCGTTAACAAAAGACAAACGAGGTTAAAATGTGATGACGTGGTAGGCTTAAATATAAAATATATTCTAAATAAAATAATATATATCAGTTAATGAAAACAAAAATACTAAAATTCAAAATAAAAAAAAACATAACACATTTACATCATTTATGCAAAATAATAAAATTCAAATTATTTTGTTAACTAATCAAAACAACTAATTAAATAAAATAAGTTGTATAACATATTTACATCATTTAATCAAAATACTAAATTTCAAAACATAACATATTTACATCAAATACTAATTTTAAAAAAAATACTAAAACACTAATTTTTTTTTAAAAAAATACTACTAAAATACTAAAAAAATCAAATTAAAAAAATACTAAAAATACTAAAATTCAAATTATTTTGTTAATTAATCAAAACAACAAAAATTCAAATTACATCATTAAAATACTAATTGATATAAAAATTTAAATTACTTAAATCATAATACTAAATAATATTTTTAAACTATATAAAAAATTTGATGATGTAATAATCTATACATAATCTATATATGTTATAAATAAATTATATAATAATATAATAATCTATATAGTAATTTAAGTATTTTGATTAAATGATGTAAATATGTTATACAAGTTATTTTATTTAATTAGTTGTTTTGATTAGTTACCAAAATAATTTAAATTTTATTATTTTGATTAAATGATGTAAATATGTTGTGCTTTTTTATTTTGAATTTTAGTATTTTTTTATTTTCATTAAATGATATATATTATTTTATTTAAAATATATTTTATATTTAAACCTCGCCACGTCATCACATTTTAACCCCTGCTTGTCTTTTGTTAATGGCAGGGGCACGAATGACCCAAAAATATAACGTTAAGGGTACTTTTGGAAAAAAAAAATAGTTTAAGGTGCAAGTGGGACATTGGGATAAACATCAGGGGCTTTTTTGACCCTTTTCCCTTTACTGATTATGTATACACTCCCACCCCCCACCCCCACCCCCACCCCCACTCCACCCCACCCCACCCTAAAAAAATAATATTTTCTAATTATGTATACAATCTCACCCCACCCACCCACCAACCCCTCAAAAATAATATTTATTAATTATGTATACACTTCCACCCCGTTCACCTCACCCCACCCACCCACCCACCCACCCAAACCACCCCATCCCCTACTCTCACTCAAAAAAATAATATTCAAAGTGATTATGTATACACCCCCACCCCCACCATCACCATCTCCTCTCAAAAAAAAAAAAATATTCAGTGATTATATATACCCACCTCACCCCACCCCAACCTCCTTATAAAAGTAGTTGGAAATTTAGCAGAATTAACAAGACTAATCACCAAATAAAATTAGAACAACTAAGCTGGAAATCGAAGAGAGCCGAGGCGTAGCAAAGCTACTGTCCTAAAAAGTGATTCCGCCCTCACTAGTTATAACCTTCGGTACAGACGAGCTTCTTGGCGTTCATCCTCCAGGATTAAACGGCAAAGCCTTCAATTAACAGAGTATATATATATAAGAATAGACTGTTTAGATAGGAGAAGAAGAAAAACTACAATTATTTCTGTATTTTTTCTCAAGAACATAATTAATATATATATAGAAGAAGAATAAGAACGTTGGGAACTGAAGAACGTTGGAACTAAATAATGCGAACGGTAGGAAATAAATATTGTTTACGTTGGATTGGGGAGTTACTGGAAAACGTAAATAAGGTTTACGTTGGGAATTAATGATGAAAACGGCAAGGGTATTTAGGTTTAGTATAAAAAGAAATAAAAGGAATTTAAGCAAAGCAGTGGGCTACCTAGGTACACCTGCGAAGCATAATCGACCCGCACACACGCACTAAGGTCTTTTGACCGAAAGTCCAAGAACCAAGCTTAGCCTAGCCCAATTACTTAGCCATCCTCATGTGCACGAGCCCATCCCTTTTACACAACCAAGTTACTAAACCCAAGCCACCACTTACTAATATACACAAGGAATGTTTTTAAAATAGGTGATATGGGACTTTGTTAAAACTATAGATTTTGGAGCATAACCAACAATCCCCCACATGATCCAAAATTATCAAAGAGAGAAAAATTAAAAGAAAGTGAGAAGGGCAATGGATTTTAGATACATAACGTTGATACCTTGTGGGTTTGAATCGACACTTAGTGGAACAAGCTCATGATTGTAGATTATAAGTGAACTTTATTCTTAAACCCATTATCTATGATACAATCAATTGAACTTGCACACATATCTAAAAATCCTGAATCCACACAAGTCCGTGATTGGGCGCGTTCTAGGCCGTGCGCCATATCCCAGATTTTCATAAAGGCTCTAGAGAGTTTGCCGAAGACTCTCATAGGAAGCGACCTACACTTCCACCTTTATATAGGTGAACCCATCAAGTGTATACTGACATACACCACCCTTTAATTAGGGCTATGAGTTTAATTAAGAATCTAAATGATTCATCCTATCACAATTTGTCAGTAAGCACCACATACACACAGGGAGAAATATAAATAATTGTAGTGCTTTAATAATTACATGACTTGTTGTTACCCATTGAACCCAATTCATGGGATCTCCAATCACATGGGTTGGGTTTCCATCACATATTATTTACTCAAAATATTGGCAATAGTCTCATCCCTCTAGATGCTTCTTGGACTACCTTTTTACTCAATTCCTTGTAAGCGGATCCGCTAGGTTCTTTTCAGACCTCACAAATTATATGGAAATAACCCCGTTACTGATCAGTCCTCGTACAATATTATGCCTCAAGCGAATATGTCTCTGTTTTCCATTATAGACATGGTTCATTGCCCTGCCAATAACTGCTTGAGAATCACAATACAGAGAAATAGAAGGAATTGGCTTATACCACAATGGTATATTAGCCAATAAATTCCTTATCCACTCTGCTTCTGTACCTGCCAATTCTAAAGCAATAAATTCAGATTCCATAGTAGATCTAGCAGTACAAGTTTGTTTAGCAGATTTCCAAAAAACAGCTCCTCCACCTAAAATAAACACATAACCACTAGTGGAGTTTGTTTCATCATTATCAGATACCCAATTAGGATCATAATAACCTTCTAAAACACTAGGATGACCAGTAAAATATACACCTACATTAACTATTCCTTTTAAATACCTCATTAGTCGTGACAATGCATTTCAATGATCTTGTGAAGGATTATGTGTATATCTGCTAAGTCTACTAATGACATGCAATATCAAGTCGAGTACAGTTCATTAAATACATTACACTACCAATGATTCTAGCATATTCAATTTCTGCAAAACCATTCCCTTTATTTTTCTTTAAATGGACACTAGAGTCATAAGGTGTTCCTAATGGCTCTTCATTAAAAAAATTAAATTTCTTAAGAATATTTTCCACATAATGAGACTGTGATAAAACTAAATCATTTGCATGTTTATTTATTTTCATGCCAAGAATCAAATCAGCTTCTCCTAAATCTTTCATGTCAAATTTAGAAGATAAAAAATCTTTAGTATTTTTCACAACTTTCTCATCAATACCAAATATTAGCAAGTCATCCACATATAAAAAAATAATCACACCACAATTTCCATTGAATCTACTATAGACACAACTATCAGATTCATTTGTCACAAAATTATTAGACAAGAGAGTTTTATTAAATTTGTCATTCCATTATTTTGGTGCTTGTTTTAAACAATACAAAGGTTTTACAAGTCTACACACTTTTTAATCTTCACCTGGAACAACAAACCCTTCAGGTTGACACACACACACACACACACACACACACACACACACACATATATATATATATATATATATATATATATATATATATATTCATTTAACTCTCCATTCAAAAAAGTAGTTTTAACGTCCATTTGGTGGATTATCAATTTATGAATAGAATCCAAAGCAATTAAAATTCTTATAGTTGCTAATTTAGTCACTGGTGAGTAAAGTGTCAAAATAATCAAAACCTTCCTTTTGAGTAAACCCTTTTGCTACAAGTCTTGCCTTAAATTTATCAATAGACCCATCAGCTTTTAACTTCTTTTTAAAAACCCATTTACATCCAATAGGTTTACATCCTCTAGGCACATTAACTAGTTCCCATGTATGGTTAGACATAATAGATTCTAGTTCACTATTAATAGCATCCTTCCAAAAATTTGCATCAATAGATTTCATTGCTTCTTCATAAGTTTTAGGGTCATCTTCAGTTATAAAAGAAGTTATAAAATCTAGACCAAAAGTTTTCTCAAAACGTTTCCTTTTACTTCTAGTAGATGTAGGTACATGTTCTTTATCTTTCCTTTTAAGAGGTTCACTAGAGGAAGGATTGTGCCTTCATCTTTTATTTTCATTGGAAATATATTTTCAAAAAATTCTACATCCTTTGTTTCCAAAATTGAATTATTTTGATAATTATTAGTGGCATCTTTAACTACCAAAAATCTATAAGCAGCACTATTAGCAGCATATCCAATAAAAATATAATCCATTGTTTTAGGTCCAATTTTATTCCTTTTAAATTCCGGTATAGCTACTTTAGCTAGACACCCCCACACTTTAAGATACCCCAAATTAGGTGCATGTTTGTTCCATAAATGATATGGTGTTGAGTCTATCTTTTTATGTGGAACTCTATTTAAAATATGATTTGCAGAAAGGCAAGCCTCTCCCCACATATTAGAAGGTAGACCAGAACTAATTAACATAGCATTCATCATATCTTTAAGTGTTCTATTTTTCCTTTCTGCGACTCCATTAGATTGAGGAGAATAAGGAAGAGAAGTTTCATGTATTATTCCATTTAGTTCACAAAATTTTTTAAGACTTCCCGAATCATATTCACCTCCACGATAAGATCCAAGACTTTTAATTTTTCTTTTTAACTGATTTTCAACTTCCGCTTTATATTTAATAAACACTTCTTCCGCTTCATCTTTAGAGGAAAGAAGATAAATTCGAGTATATCTAGACATATCATCTACAAAAGAAATATAATATTTCTTACCACCTCTACTCATAGTATTTTTAAAATCAGCTAGGTCACTGTGAATTAACTCAAGTAGCTCACTTTGTCTTTCAACACTTTTAAAAGGTTTCTTAGCATGTTTTGCTTCTACACGAATTTTACATTTGTTAAACTCTGTATTTGCAAGATTAGGTATAAGTTCAAGTTGTTTCAATTTTTTAATAGAAGCTACATTCACATGTCCTAATCTAGCATGCCAAATATCCAAAGATTCAACGATATAAGCAAAAGAAGCATTCTTATTATTCAATTCAGCAGAAGCATCAAGTACAAATAAACCCCCATTACAAAAACCTTTCCCAACAAATTTCCCATTACGAGTAAGTACAAGTTTATTAGACTCAAACACAAGATTAATGTCAGCTTTATTCAACAAAGACCCGGACACAAGATTCCCACGAATATCGGGCACATAAAGTGCATCTTGTAGGGCAATTATTTTCCCAGAAGTTAACTTTAGTAAGACTTTCCCTTTTTCTCGCAACGTTGGTGGCTCGAGAATCCCCCATAAAAACCTTTTCTCCATTAGTCACATTTTCGTAGTTGAGAATTACGTCTCTATTCAAGCAAATGTGTCTAGTGGCCCGAGTATCTACTATCCATTCCGTGAAGTTGTCAACTAGATTTACTTCCGAGACAACAGCAACAATAATGTCGTCGGTTTCAACCAAGTTTGCTTGGGGCTTAGGCTGAGAGTTATTATTTTTGTTATCTTGCCCCTTGCGAAAGTGACACTTCATAGCAATATGGCCAGGTCTACCACATACGAAGCAAGGACCTTTAGTAAAAGGTTTTTGAATTTGATTGGAATTGTTGAACCTATTATCCTTTCTTCCCATTGATTTTTGATTTTTCCCTTTGTGGTTTTTCGACTGATAATTTTGGCTCTTCCATTGTGGCTTTTGTTCTATGAGATTAGCGTTGACAGCTTAACTTGGAACTACGTCTCCCCTTTCTTTAGCCCTGTTTTTTTCTTTAATATGGATGTGTGCCACTAATTCCTGCATAGTGAAATCTTTAGTTTCATGTTTGAGGTTCATTTTATAATCTTTCCACAAGGGTGGTAATTTTATGATAAGTACAACAACTTGAAAATTCTCACATATTTTCATTCATTCCCCAATAACTTCCCCCACAATTGTTTGGTATGTATGAACTTGATCTATAACTGAATTTCCATCTTACATCTTAAAATCTAAAAATTTTCCTGCAACATATTTCTTAAGGCCAGAGTTTTCAACAACATATTTAGATTTTTAAGGCTTCCCAAATCTTCTTAGCACTTTCATACGAATAATAAATCTCAAACAATGAATTAGACAAATAGTGCAATAAATATCTACGACATGTACGGTTATCCTTAACATAATCCCCTTTCGCAGACTTATCAGAATCAGACATTTTAACAATTTCAATAACAGCAGGAGTAACATCATTCACAGTAACAGCAGGAGCATCCACATATAACACATATTCCAAATTCATGGTCTCCAAATAAAACAGTACATCTTCAGACCATCTCTTAAAATTATTACCATCAAAACGTTCAATTTTAGAAAGGTCCAAGGCAGTTTTCATCATCTTGTTAATAAAACGTGAATCACTTTTTAGATTGTTGGAAAATTAGCAGAATTAACAAGACTAATCGCCAAATAAAATTGGAACAACTTAGCGGGAAACCGAAGAAAGCCGAGGCGTAGCAAAGCTACTGTCCTAAAAAGTGATTCCGCCCTCACTAGTTATAACCTTGATGCTGTAAGAAGCTTCTTGGCGTTCATCCTCCGAGGATTAAGCAAGTTTCAATTAATGTAGTATATATATATAGAACAACATTTGTTTAGAGAGGAGAAGAAGATAAACTACAATTGTTTCTGTATTTTTTCTCAAGAACAAAATTAATATATATAGAAGAAGAATAAGAACGTTGGGAACTGAAGAACGTTGGAACTAAATAACGCGAACGGTAGGAAATAAATATTGTTTACGTTGGATTGGGGAGTTACTAGAAAACGTAAATAAGGCTTACGTTGGGAATTAATGATGAAAACGACAAGGGCATTTAGGTTTAGTATAAAAAGAAATAAAAGGAATTTAAGCAAAACAGTGGGCTACTTGGGTGCACCCGCGAAGCATAATCGACCGGATTGGCACCCTCACATGAAAGTGTCACAGCACACACGCATCTGACTGGGTTTTCGTAGAAAGTCCAAGAACCAAGCTTGGCCTAGCCCAATTACTTAGTCATCCTCATGTGCGCGAGCCCATCCCTTTTACACAACCAAGTTACTAAACCCAAGCCACCACTTACTAATATACACAAGTAATGTTTTCAAAATAGGTGATATGGGACTTTGTTAAAACTATAGATTTTGGAACATAACCAACAAAATTTTCTCAACTGAGGTTGTATCGGCCAAATTCAATTTTTTTTTAGTTTTTCAGGCTCCACAATATTAAATTGAGGATTTCAAATAATTGATTATAAAATCTACCAAAATCTAACACGTATGAACGGAATTGATCCTGGATGTGTTCAACAGCGCTTGTCTCAATTTCAAAGGCCCAACTGCTTTGCATCATCATCCCTCTAAGTATCTAAGTGGGAGAAGAAATCAGATTACTTAGGGAGTGTTTCTTTAGAGCTGAATGGAGCTGAATGGCTAAAGGACTGAATGGTTGAATCAGTCAGTGCGTTTGTTTTGGTCTGAATGGTTGAATCGGTAAGATGGACGAGCTGAATGGCTAAGTCAATTTTTTTTAACCGAATGAAGTAAAAAATTAAAAAAATTAAAAAATAAATATTAACTATTACATTAAGTAATATTAAATAAATTTACAACAGTTTTGAATTTTTTAGAGGGGTAAAATAATAAAGTTTTGTCATTCAGATGTTTTAGACATGTCAATTATCAAGCAATTTTTTTCATCCAAATTCAGATTCAATTCATTTAGATTCAGATTCAGATTCAGATTCATTCAGTTTTTATCAAACACCCCTTAGTTATATGTGAATATTTCTTTATGACCGCAAGGGCACTAAATTTGGGATTGATAAAAACGTATTTCTGAGTTGAAGGAACTTGTCAAGAATATTTCAAGGTGTGAATATAATCTATCTTCTTTAAAGGGCATTCAGAAGCAGGAAAGGGAACATAAAATTGCTGAGTTTGAAGATGAACTTGAGCTATATACGCAGAAAAAATTATGTTATGAAATGCTTATTATGCGGGGTGGATTCAATATGCCTCGTCCTTCTATAGGGTAATGGTGATTAGAAAATTTAAAAAATAAATTGGCATCTGCATGAGCCTAAAAAAAAGAATTTGGTCAATACGAGGTCATTTTTTAATTGGTCAACATCCGCAGTTTAATAAGGACACTTATTTAAAAACAATGACGTTTCCCAATTGGCCAAATACTGCGGACGAAACTTGTAAAGGAGGGGAATTTTGAACTTTTGTCCCCTTCGCAGTATTAAACTAAAGAATAGTGAAAATTAAATTACAGACGAGACCTATATTAATAGTTTGATATTTTGATGGACAGTCAAAATCTGTTATAAGAAAAACCTTTTTTATATTGTTAATCAGAATCGATCCTATATATATATATATATATATATATATATATATATATATATATATATATATTTACGCTTTGCAGATCTTAGGATCTTAAGCTTATTTTTATCTAACATACCTTGCTCACCCCCTTTTAGCGATGTATCGGGACTACGATTCTATCCGCTGCTATATATAGAATCTGCCTTCTTAGCTTTTAGCGACGGACAATGATATATAGTATTTTTACAAACATATAACGATTTGACCCAACCAATAGTGACAGACTGAATCGTCGCTCGGTCCGTCGCTAAAGGGGGTGAGCAAGGTATGTTAGATAAGCGGTGAGGTTAAGATCCGGATGATTATATGTATATACACAGTTGTGTATTACACAGTAGGGCTATGGCGACGGGTGAAACCATCGTTATAGCCCAAAAAACTATCGCTATAAAGAAAGCTGATAATCTGCATTGTGTACATACATTTGTACCATATATATATATATATATATATATATATATATATATATATATATATATATATATATACCGTGGATCCAATCAAGGATCCCGATTTTTTTAAAATGTGGACTTCTTTTTTTTTTTTTTTTTAAAACAACTAAAAAAAAGTTAATATTTATGGGCTCGAATTTTTACATAATACACCTGTACACTATTTTTTTTTATATGTATCCAAATCACACTCAAAACAACATATTATGTAAAAATTCTAGTTCCATAAAATATTAAACTTTTTTTAGTTGTTTTAAAAAAAAACAAAAAAAAAGTTCGTATTTTAAGAAAGTCCGGGATCCCGGACTTTTTTTTTAATTGTTGCCAGATTAGTGTATCCACAAAATAATTACAAAAAGAGTGAGGTCCTCATAAACACTCTCTTCCCCTTCAATTCAGCTTCTATGAGGTCTCCGACGCTTTTCTTCGCCATTAAAGCGACGCCTCTTGTGGTTTTATCCGCGGCCTTGAGGGATCAAATCTTGGAGGCGACATGGACGAACAAAAGAGGGTTAGCGACGGAGCCGGCGAAACCAAGGCCGCGGGGAGGGGAGGGGCAGAGGAAGCAGGTGTTGTAAAGTAGAGAATATAAATTAATTAGTGTATGTGACTTATGGAAACAAAAAGAAGAAAGAAAAAAGAGTACAACAACAAAGAAATTCAAAAGGAAAAGGAATAGACCCATCATTCCATACCAAGTTGAACGGTGAGCTTGAAACATCTTCAACCTCTCCTACATGATAAGAGTATTATCTCCTCAAACAACACCAATCAACCACCTTCAATCTTTCCCTCCACATAAAACCCTCCTCTATTCTTATCTACCATTCATTTGCCATCCCTTTCTCTCCCCCCCCCCCCCCCACCACGTCCTCCTCTTCCACCACTTCCCGCTTCCTCTGCCACAAGTACTGACCTGTAATTACTATTAGGGGTGCAAACGAGTCGAATCTGAGCGAACACCTTCATGTTCGGATTCGGCTCGACTCAAAAAAATTGAGCTCGAATTCGATAGAGGATTTATATTTTCGCGCCAGATTCGACTCGTAAGTACTCGACTCGTTTACAAAGCGAGTTACTCATAAGCCTTCAAATTGAGTTTCGAATATGAACCATTTCACTTAAAAATGAACCACTACATACTAAATTGGTTACTTAACTAATATTTATATATAAAACTTTTTCACTTTTATTTATGTAATGAAATTATAAAGAATGTAATATAAATTGACATTTAATTCATTGATTTATTCAAGTACAAGTTTACACAATTTCATACTACACTTTATAAATTATAAATATTGATCTAAATATCACATATTTAGCTTACTAGCATGGATCAGACCAATATTCGAATATAATCCATCGAGCAGGTATCGAGTATGGTTTGAGAAAAAATGAAATACTCGAACCTTAATACGACGAACCTTTACATCGGTTCAACTTTCGAGTTCGACTCGTGTATCATTAAACGAAAAACGAGTATGGATCAGATTCGACTCGGATCAACTTCGAATTCGAGCTTTGGATCATATTTTCGAGTCGATCTCGAGTCAAGTATCGAACAACTTGGTTCGGTTATCACCCCTAGTTACTACACATTCATAAATTGGTTATCTTCATATAAGTGTTTGGTTACCTAGGTTTAATTGTTCAATCTTTAATTGGTCACCAAGTCATGATACTCAGTGATTTGATTATAAACTGAATGCAAACAATGTGTTTCAGATTTATGGTTACTAATTAGATATATTTTTGTTACTGTATAATGTTGATTTGGTCACCATACATAATATTGTATTATTTTTAATACTTTAGTTGTACTTCATTTTACGATTAAAAAAAGGTCTGATATAGTACATCAGCAAAAAAAGTGTAACTATAAAAACATCTAGATGTTTACTGTGAGTAACCAATAACCAGACATATGGTAACCTTTTTATTGATGTAAGGTAACCGAGATTGTGTTACACAATATTGAATAACATTTTGCATTTTTTTTCTTCTTACATTAAGTAAGAGAAAAATCACACGACTACTCTTGGATTCTATCATGGTTTAACAAGATAAAGAAAATAAATACGTGTAACACTTGGTAACTGTTATGAATTTTTTTTTTAACTATTTAGTTACCCACAAAAACTAAAATGGTTACCTGTGTATGAAGGTTTGGCTACCAACTGCACCATATTCAAAATAATTTTATTTTTAAAAGGTTATTTATAAGTAACCAACATGATGAAGTTCTGTCACTCACTAATATGCATTTGGTTACCTCTAAATGAAAGAGTCCAAAATACCCAATATGAACAAACAAACAATCTCAAACTACTGGTAATAGAGTCAAAGACCAATCAGCAGTATCCAACTATATAAGCACTAGTAATCAAAACACAATCAACGGGTTTCTAAAACCAAAACACTTCTACTAGAATAAGTGGTTTCCAAATATATAAGCACTAGTAACCAAAACACAATTAGCAGCTTCCTTTCAACACCACTAGCCAGACATCAGAGAACTACTTGGAGGAAGAAGAGGAAGTCGCAGTCGATCCCCGTATCATCAGGGACGATGAGCTCGACGACGACAAAGAAGAAGAAAGAGAGGATCTCTTCAATAAAGTCTATTTTGTTTGGACCATTATTTGTCTACAGGATTTTCCTATGTAGTGTAGTGTAGTGTAGTGCTCGTCGTCGATGCTGTCCTTTTCCACAACCATGGAACACCACCACTACATCGCACCAGCCTACCTCGCCGCCATCATTGAACACCCCTGCGGCGCCATTATTGATGTCCAAATTACATTTCTTAAATTCAACGTCCCACCATACAAGGAACAATCTCGACTCTCAAATGTCAATTACTGGAGCAACTCTTTTTTATACTCTTGTTGACCTAAAAACTTTAAATTGCAGAGCCAACAAAGAAGAATTAAGCTGAAAAAAATCCTAGCCTGAGATGAACTCCGGTAAATCGGAGCGGTGAAATCCGTTAACGTATTAAACGTATCTTTTAATACCAAATGCACTAATTTGGTGAATAAAATATTAAAAATGTATTAATTCTGTAAATATTTTTTGGATGTACTTTTATTATAATTTTTTAAAAATATAATATAAAGTGTAAATAACCCATATATATATATATATATATATATATATATATATATATATATATATATATATATATATATATATATATATATATATATATATATATATAGGGGCTCATCCATAGCCCACTGACTATGGACCATTTCCTAGCAAGTTGATCTCTAGCCCTCCATCCATCACAACTAAGAACAGCCAGGATTAGATTAGATGAATCTAATTACTATCCGCAAAGTCAGAACTTTTAAACAAGAAAAAATATAACAAGCAACTAATGAGTGGATATATATTTATTGACTAGTATGAATCATTGAACAGAGACCAGCCATCGTCTGTTAGGTCACATTTTTGGTTATATATATGATCCCTTAAAGGGTATTTGTACATACCAAATAACAATACTCTCCACACATTGTCTCACAAACATGGCATCTACAGGATCTAAGGTAGAAAAATACAGGTCTTTATTAGGCGCAGAAGATGTCAAAGACGTTCAATGGAGGTTTGGTGCTCCTCCTAACTTTGATGTTGTAAATAAGCTTTTCGAAGAAGGCCGAACTAAGGTAATCTTTCGCAGAATTTTGCCTATACTATTTTTTTTTTTTTGTAACATAGATCATACTTCCTGTCGAAAATGATATAGTCTCATTTGATTTTTTTGATTTTTGTACGCATACATACACACACACACACACATATATATATATATATATATAACTTCAAAGGTAATTTGGAAAGAAGAACTAAGAACGAATCCCATATATATACATGAAAAAAACTGTCGCTTATAAATTTGGTTCATTCTTAAATATTTCCTCCAGGTTAATTGGATAGAACAAATATATATATATATATATATATATATATATATATATATATATATATATATGTAAATTTGCTTAGGTAGGACATTTCTGAGCATAGTTTATCGATACAAGGAGCTAGCTGATTTTACTATGTCTTTTGGTAGATATGGCCTGCAGGTTCACTTGAAGAAAAAGTGCAGAACCTTGTGAAAACATGGGAAATGGAAGTATTCCACAAAACTCGATTAGAAGACTTCAAAACACTTGATCCCAAGAAGTTTACTCTAAGCCTTAATGGTAAAATAATAAAAAGTCATATTCTTTTTCAGTTTTTTTCACACAAAACTAGTTCGGTTAATCGAAAGCATTCTTTTAAGAACAAATGTCGATATTAAATACCGACATGTGGATACATAAGATATGAGTGTAAAGAAGAGATCTACATATAACTGTTCTGTTCGACATAAAATTAGGCGACATATAAGTCATTTTTATTTTTTAACCATATTCTTCAGGAAGGAAAGGTGCGACAATGGAAGAAATAGGAAAGCTTGGTGGAGGATACAATGCTATGTTGCAAACCAAATTGCCAGAAAATTATCAGTGCTACAATCCGGCCGAGGAATCAGCTGATTCGTCCCATATCGTTTTCACCACAGCGTTTCCCCGTGGATTTGCCCTGGAAATTCTCCAGGTTTATTCAGGGCCACCGGTGATTGTGTACAAGTTTAGGCACTGGGGTTATATGGAAGGTCCTTTTAAAGGGCATGCTCCTACTGGAGAAATGACAGAGTTTTATGGGATTGCCATTTTTGCGGTATTACTAAATCTTTCCCTCTTCTTCTTCTCCTTCTCCTACTCCGGCTATGTTTATTTGTAAAAATGATGGATATGATAAAACTATGAATCTCATAGACTATTTGTTATCATTTCTAAGGTTATTTGATACCTCAAAAAAGAGATTATATAATACCACTTCCTTTCTACTTGGGAGTACATGAGTTGAAATATGGTGCTAAACATGTAATAATAAAATACTCAGTATTTCGTAGTGATAATAAATTAATACAAATAGTTTTATCTCACCCATCATATATCTTTGTTTTAACCCTAATTTGTAGCTACATTTACTATTGTGAGACTTATAAGTTACAAAATTTGAACAGTTGGATGAAGATTCGAAGATTGTCAAGGTGGAGTTCTTTTATGATAGGGGAGAACTTCTCGGAGGAGTTATGAAGGGTGGACCTACTGATAATTCTACAAGTGAAATGTCTACAGGCTGCCCTGTTTTGAAAAGCACAGGATAGCTTTGTCAAGACATTTATTAGCATTTATCAAGTTCAGTGTTGGATAAATGTAAAACAAACTCAAACTTTAAACTAATAATTGCATCTAAATAATTCGGAATTTTTTCTGTTCAGCTGTTATTGAAAGTATGTATATTAGCATCTCGGAGGTCTTATTGAAAGTATGTTATGAAGACTAATCTTGGAGCGGGACGGCTTCTATCGATCATTGTACATTGAGGCAACTTCTTGGGAAAGAGGACTAAGAAAAGTCATAGGTCCTCCTTGAATTATTAAAGAATATCATTCTAAGTAAGGCCGTAAAATAAATAAATAATTCGTTTTCAATTCGAGCTCCATTCGAAATATAAATAATTTAAATATGAATAGTTTTTTAAGTTTGATAAATTACTCGAATTTTTTTAAATTATAATTTTCTATTGCTACTCGAATCATATTTATTCAAAAAATTTAAATTATTTGGGTTCGATTTTAGATCGTGTTCGACTCGGTAGCTAAACGAGCCTCAATCAAACCTTATTTTATACTCGATAAATTTTTTAAACTAAATTTGAGCAACTCAATACTCGACTCAACTCGGTTCATTTACATCCTTAATTATAAGATACTTTAAATAAGTATTTTCTCCGTCTCTAAAAAGATGAGTATTAAAAAAAATAAAAATAAAAATAATAAAAATAAAAAAAGAGAAAAAAAATTCTAAATTTATTCTTAATAGTTTCACAAGTTTCAAAATCTGATTAATAGTCTCATAGTTCGGGAAAAATTAAAATACTTGTGAAACTATTAAGAATACTATTATTAGTATTCTTAATAGTTTCACAAATATTTTAATTTTTCTCAACTATGAGACTATTAATTAAACTTTGAAACTTTTAGTCAACTGATTTGCTATTTTTATAAAAAAAATTATAAATTATAATATTATATAGTTCAAAACCTTATATTGTGGTTCATGAGATTAATTAGCTTGAAAGAAGAAATACCAACAACAACAAAAAAAGAAAAATAAAAGAGATTTAATAATCTTGATAGGATAAAACTATGGTGCACTTATGGTCACTATAATGGAATCCAAAAAAAATTATGTATTTTATTTCTGCCCCACTTTGATGATAAAATAAAAACAAAAGAAAAACAAAGGATAAAAGAAAATACATAAAAAGAAAAAAAAAAGCCAATAATCCCCGTAGATTTGAGGTGGGGTCATATGACCCCCTCCTTCCGCCTCTGCATACATTTCAACCTCCAAACGTACTAAACGTTATTGTTGCAAAAGTTATAAAAGCTGATAACCAAACAACCAATATCTAAGTTTCTTGTTAATGCCTAAAATCTAGTAATATGCAAAGTTTGACATGCTTCTTCAATTCAAACTGAATTTAAAACAAGAACAAATGTAACAAGCAACTAATGAGTGGATATATATTTATTGACTAGGATGAATCATTGAACAGAGACCAGTCATTATCTAGTAGGTCACATTTTTGGTGTTATATATGAAGGGTACCTAGTACATACCAAATAACAATACTTCCTCCACAGTTTCCCTAAAAACATGGCATCTACAGGTTATAAGGTAGAAAAATAAAGGTCTTTATTGGGTGCAGAAGATGTGAAAGATATTCAACAGAGTTGATGGGTCTCCAACTTTAAATTAATGATACTAATAATTAATAAATAAATTAATTAAAAAGGTAGAATCCTACTCATAGAATTTATATATTATAATTATTTTTAATTATCTTATTTATTTTGACTAAAAATATTTTATAATCCTATTGAATTAATAATTTTTAACCTTACTAATTTAATATCAAGTGTTAAAAAGATTAATTCACAAAGCAATATTTCCTAAGACAAGGAAAACATCTATTTCTCTTAAATGATTTTTTCACTAAAGCTTTCAAAAATATATTATATATTAAAGCTATTTTTTTTTTATAAAAGAGAGAAGAAATTGCATAAAGCTAAGGGTCTTTTTTTTAAATAATATTATTACAAATGCAGAGTACAACTTGCCGTGAGATTATTATAATCTTGTTATAAAACTTTAGCGAAGTGTATAAATATACTCTTATAATTGCTGCATAAATTTAGAGAGAATAAGTAAAAGATAAAGAGAGAAATTCTTCAGAGAGAATTCTTAATTTTCAATCAGCAGCATGCACTGCCTTATATAGGCAAGGTAGAGGAGTCATGGGGAAGGAAGGAGAAGAAGGAAGGAAAAGGGGAGTACGGGAGAAGCTAGCTAAGGGAATCACATGTATAATACTTTCCCTGATTCCCGACGATATAAGATTATGTCTCATTAAAAACCTTGTTAAGAAAACCCAGTGGAAAAAACTTAACGAATGAAAAAAGAGTACATATCTTTTACATAAATATCTTAATTGACTGTCTCGTTAAAACCTTGTCAGGAAAAATCCATTGGGATAAAAACCGTGACTAAGAAAAAAGAGTACAACCTTCCCCTCAAAAGGAATTCATTACTCATTGATGAAATGTTGTCAATAAGTCTTTCAGTCGACACATTCCGATCCTTTTCCAAAGTTTTTCAAACGTTGCATTTGGTAGCGAATTTGTGAATAAGTCGGCTAGATTATCACATGATCGAATTTGATGCACATCTATATCACCCTTCTTTTGTAGCTCATGTGTAAAGAAGAATTTAGGTGAAATGTGCTTTGTTCTATCTCCCTTGATGTATCCTCCTCTAAGTTGAGCAATGCATGCGGCGTTATCCTCATCTGAAATTGTAGGAATGTCTTTGATTGATGGTAATCCACATGACTTTTGAATATCTTTGAATAATTGATCTCAACCAAACACACTCTCTCTACTTGCTTCATGTATATATGGAGAATCTCGGAGTGATTTGAAGATGTAGCTGTCATGGTTTGCTTTGTGGATTTCCAAGATATAGCCGTGTCACAATATGTAAATACATAACCTGTTTGTGATCTTCCATTATGTGGATCTGATAAATATCCTGCATCGGCATATCCAACCAATTGTGACGTTGAATTTCTTGGATAAAATAACCCAAGATCTATACTTCCACGGAGGTATCTCAAAATGTGTTTGATCTCATCCCAATGTCTCTTAGTCGGAGAAGAACTGTATCTTGCTAACAAGTTGACAGCAAAAGTAATATCAGGTCGTGTACAGTTTGCAAGGTACATAAGAGCACCTAATGTACTTAGGTATGGAACTTCAGGTCCAAGAACTTCTTCCCCACTTTCTAGAGGTCGAAATGGATCTTTATCAACTTCTAAAGATCGAACAACCATCGGGGTAGTCAAAGGATGAGCTTTATCCATATGAAAACGACTGAGAATCTTTTTAGCATATGTGGATTGATGAACAAAAATTCCAGATGCTAAATGCTCCACTTGTATTCCCAAACAGAATTTTGTCTTTCCAAGATCTTTCATTTCAAATTCATCTTTTAAATAAGTAGCAGTTCTTGTGAGTTCTTCAGGAGTACCTACAAGATTCAAATCATCCACATATCTGAAGAATGATGGAAAATCCACTTTGTGATTTCTTAATAAAACACATGGACATACTTGATCATTTATATATCCATCTTTTATTAAATAATCACTAAGTCGATTATACCACATCTGACCGGTGCTTTTAACCCATACAATGAGCGTTGTAACTTGATTGAATATATGTGATTTGGCCTTTATGATTCAGCCATTTTCAATCCTTCAGGGATTCTCATGTAAATATCATTGTCAAGTGAGCCATATAGGTATGCTGTTACAACATCCATCAGACGTGTTTCCAAACCTTCCATGGTTGCCATACCTATCAGAAAGGGAAAAGTGACTCCATCCATTACTGGAGAGTATGTATCCTGATAATCAATACTAGGTTTTTGTGAAAACCCTTGAGCTACAAGTCGGGCTTTGTATCTCATAATTTCATTTTTCTCATTTTGCTTTCGTACAAGTACCCATTTGTTTCCAACCGGATTACACCCAGTGTGTTTGGACCATCTTGGTCCAAATACTTCTCTTTTTAATAGAGATTGTAGCTCAGTTTGAATAACATCTTTTTATTTTGGCCAATCTTTTCTTTTCCAACATTTTTCCACGTTTTATGGTTCAGGATCCGTGTCAGGAATCAAAGTAATATCTGATGCTATAGAGAAAGCAAATATGTCATCAATCATGACTTTGCTTCGATCCCATATTTTCTCATCATGTACATAATTTATTGAGATCACTTGGTGTTCATCTCTTATCCATTCACTGAGATTTTGAACCTCTTCTGGGGCTATTCCCACTCTTGGAATAAGTGCTACTTTTGGAGCGGGTATTCTTTCTGGGATTCCCTTATTTGCTTTTGATTTTCGTGGTACAATGTCTTTTGCACCAATCGGTCTTCCACGCTTCTGGCGTGGTTTAGATTTTTCTATTACCTTATTCGTCAATTCTCCAGGAATTGATTTTTCAATAGGTATTTCTATCCTTGCTGGAGTATTCACTATAGGTGTATGTGACTTTATCACTTTTCTAGCATCATTAAATGCATCTGGCATTTGATTTGCAATATTTTGTAAATGAATAATTCTTTGAACTTCAATTTCACATTGTCCTGTACGAGGATCAAGTGAATTTAAATTTGATGCATTCCATGATATTTCAGAGGGTTTTTTATTTAAAACTTTATTTCCTCCTAATATTGGAAATACAGATTCATCAAAATGACAATTTACATAACGTGTAGTAAAAACATCTCCAGTTAAATGTTCAAGATATCTGATAATAGAAGGAGAATCAAAACCAACATAAATACCTATTCTTCATTGGGCTCCCATCTTAGTTCTTTGTGGAGATGCAATTGGAACATATCTTGCACTTCCAAAACTCAAAAGTGTGATATGTTGGTATCTGTCAAGAACTAACTGTAGAGGAGAAAATTTATGAAGAGCCGTTGGTCTTACTCGAATGATGGCTGCAGCATGAAGAATTGCATAACCCCAAACAGAGGTAGGTAAGTTAGCCCTTAACATTAATGGTCGTGCAATTTATTGAAGTCTTTTTATTAAAGATTCAACTAAACCATTTTGTGTATGAATATGAGGAACAGAATGCTCAATGGAAATTCCAATAGTCATACAAAAATCATTAAAAGTCATTGATGAAAATTCAGCTGCGTTATCAAGTCGAATTGACTTGATTGGATGATCTGAGAACTGAGCCCGTAACTTGATTATTTGAGTAAGAAGTTTTGAGAAGGCAAAATTTCGAGAAGAGAGAAGACAAACATGAGACCATCTAGTCGAAGCATCTATTAAAACCATGAAATATCTAAATGGGCCAGACAATGGGTGAATAGGTCCACAAATGTCTCCTTGAATTCTCTCTAGGAATTTTGGGGCTTCTTTATAAACTTTTACTAGTGATGGTCGAACAATTAATTTTCCTCGAGAACACGCAACACAAGAAAATTCACTACTAGGAAAAACCTTCTTATCTTTGAGAGGATGACCAGTAGAATTTTCAATAATACGACACATCATAGAAGTACCTGGATGACCGAGTCTTTCATGCCAAAGCATAAAAGATTTGGGATCTATGATTTTTGGAATCATAACATTATGAGACTCAATTGCTCTAATTTTCATAGTATATAATCCAAAAGAATTTGAATGAAGTTTTTCTAGGATATTCTTTTTTTCAGAAATAGTAGAAGTGATGAGAAGATATTCATTATCATTCTCATTGGTTGTTTCAATGTGAAAACCATTTAGTCTAATATCTTTAAAACTAAGCAAATTTCTTCTTGATTTACTAGAATATAAAGCATTTTTGATAAAAACTTGTGTCTCATTTGGTAGCATGAAACTAGCTTTTCCAAATCCCTCGATTAAATTTGATGTGCCAGAGATAGTTCCTACATTTCCCTTAGCTTTGATTAGTTGTGAAAAATATTTCTCACTTTGAAGGATTGTATGAGTTGTTGCACTGTCTGCCAAACATATATCCTCCATATCCATTAAAGATTGTGACGCCCCCAAAATAGGTATACATCACCTATCCTGAGTCGTCAAATACATGGTACTGAATACAAATACAACTTAATAATACAACTGTCGTGTACAATACGACAAAATATAAACTGTGAGTTTGAATACAAATATTATTTACTAGAGAGTATACAAACTCAAAAGGAGTTCTCATTACTATTATTATCATACTATTTCACAGAATAGTGAGGACTACTAATGCAAACATCTAGGACCATCACTCTATTCCCATTAGTCCCATTACGTTCTCATTTCACGAAGAGAACAAAGAAAAGAAAGGTGAGCTCAACTAGCCCAATGAAATATTATGACTAAGATAATGCGTAATAAATTATCATTAGCCTTTAACAGTATAACAACTTATAGAATATAATAGACAACAAGTTTTAGATCAAAAACTGCAGCGGAACAATCAATCCATTAGAAGAGTCAAGTAGGGAATAATATCTACTATCTTCTATGATTTAAAAGGTTTTTCATCACTTTTATCGCTAGGACTCAGCTTAATAAATAATCCACATCATCGAATCACCCCTGCACTGCGGCCAATGATATTCTTTAGTATCACGACCACGAATTATCCATGGACTACGGCTAAAGATAATCATGTTTTTATCAACGGTCCTGATCATGCCATAAAACAATTCATCTTTGCACTACGGCCAAAAAGAATCCATAGCCATAATCATACCAAAAGCGTCCCATCAATACACTACGGGCCAATGAGGACTTTTTTCCACATCATTTATAACATTACGGTTATGATTATACTTAGAATAATCCTCGGTCATAATCATACCAAGTCCATCTATGCACTACAGGCCACAAATGACTTTCAACATAATATAAACATGAGGATGATGACAATGATATAAGAATTCAATAAAACAAGTTCAAGAATTAATTTATCTAGGAACTGATAACGTCCAAATTGTCAACATGATACTGCTTTGTAGAGTAAAATTCAAGAATGCTCAGAAGAATATTTCCATGAAAAAATACTAGATCAAGCACAAATATCAAGGATATTCCACTAATTTCACGGAGTATAGAAGTCAAAATTTTATCCAACTGAGTATAATAAAGAATGGAATAACAAAAGAAATCACCATGCATGTGATAGACCGCACATGCAGATTATTCCAACAAAATAATAAATAAAAGAACCAGGTCCGGCGTAAAACGCACAGACAAGATATTCCAACAGAATAATAAAGATGGACCAGGTCCGGCGTAGAACGCACAAACAGGATATTCCAACATAATAATAAAGAATGAAATAATAGAAGAATTTCACCAAGTATGCGGTACTTTGCATAGACATGTTATTCCAATATAATAACAAAGAATGGAATAACAGAAGTTCTCTTCATGAAGACGAAAGAAAGAAATAATACTCCCTACCTTAGAAGAAACTGGATATAGAAGTAGTGAAGTAGCAGAATACTTTTCTTCTTTCTCTCTATAATTTCTCTCTATAATAATTGCTCTATAGCTTTAGTGAATTAGTGAGAAATGAAGGAAGAATGAGCTTCTATTTATAGGAAAATATAGTTTCGATAATTGCACGTTTTGGGGCTCGAAAAATTGCAGTACAATACCTCCAACTTTTCTTTCATTTTTAATTTAGTCCTGCAAGTATTATCAATCTTGCACCAACTCCCCTAATAGTAAATCATGTGAATCAATAGTACAATCATGTGAATAAATAGTTCAAATCATGTGATAAAAACAATTACAGTATAGTACCTCCATCTATACCTCCATTTTTTAACTTAGTCATGCAAGTATTATCAATTTTGCACCAACTCCCCTAATAGTACAAGAATGTGATTCAATAGTACACACATGTGAACAAATAGTTATATAAGCATGTGAATTAGTAGCAATTAATTGCTCATTTATCCGATAAATTACCCAATTTATCAATATAACCCCTAGACATCAATTATCATCGGAATAGATGTCGATTTTCACTAACACAAACAATTCCAACATAATGAAACTATTTTTATCAACAATATAAATTTTGAAATTTAGAAGTTTGACTTTTTCCGAAAAAGTCAACTGTTGACTTTTTGACCAAATAGTGAATCCCGAAAAATTTTGTGTTTATAGACTATTTTTACTAATTTCATCGTTTCAGACTCAAATATCACGTCCGCGTCTCTAAATTCAACTCCGAACACAACTTCAATTTTAATAACATTCATCATTAATATTATAACTCACAATATTTAACAACCAAGTCATTCCTAGGAAAGAGGAGACTTTCCGATAAGGATTTCTCCTTATTGGCGCGCAATTAGGTGACCAAATCTCTCCTTGACAGAACTTCTAGACATTGTCAATATTGCAAATAATATATGAATAACTTTGTCGTCTCAATTATTGATTTAATAATATAACATATTATGCAGATAATACTGTGACAATAATTGAATCAATAATATGAGAGTTATGATGCAAAGAATTCTCAGTAGCAATAATTGAGTATAACTGGTGACTTCTCACGGAAGCATCAATAATCAATACCGTGTCCTATTATGCAACCACGCCATTCATCGTACTTTTTACTACCGAGTAGTTCAACAGGTTTTAACGGTAACACTTTCGCCAAGTTATTTTTATAAAACGATAATTACATCATTTTCTAACTACGACAATACTTCCGTTGTGGGGTCCACCAATGATTATCTTTGTCATTTAAATATTCCCCGATAAAAAGAGTATTCCCCGACCAATCGAATATTTTATAACAACTTGCATACTTTGAAAAATTTATAAATACTACCCACAACTATAACATTATATCAAATCCACACAATAATATAAAAAAATATTTCGATAAATTTAAATTTTTATTCATAAAATCTGGGTTTCACAATCTCCTTCCTTATGAAATTTCGCCTCGAAATTTACGTGACGAACTGATATGCCAAAGTGGTGAGGATACCTTGACTTCATTTCAGATTCTAACTCTTGAGGTATAACCTTTGAGTGTTGAATACGATCCTTCTTATCCAAGATTTTAACAGGCAACTCTTCAGACGTTAAATCTTCCTCTATCTCGTCTGGTTCTAATTCAATAATGTGGTTTGGGTCTTTCACATATTTACGTAACATAGATATGTGAAAAACGTTATGAACATGAGACATACATGGCGGTAAAACGAGTCTATACGCCACAGTTCCTACTCGATCGAGGATTTTAAATGGGCCAATTAAATCGAGGGTTGAGATTTCTTCTCTTCGTCGATTCTTGCTTCTAGAATAACGCCCTCTTGAACCTTCTTAATTCTTCACATTCATCAGCTCCAGGTGTGTAGCTTGAGTGACTTTAACTCTATCGATTAAAGTCGATTCTACTCATATATTCGTTATCTTCACTTGGGTTCCTAGAGTCTTTAACTCTATCTTCATCATTTGTAAGTCATAGGAAATGGGCCTTTGTGTTAACAACATCGCACTCGTAAACGCATACGATCTTCTACTCAACGCGTCAGCTACTACGTTCACTTTCCCACGATGGTAGTGAATGGTACGATCGTAATCTTCAACAGTTTGAGCCAACGTCTTTGGCGCATGTTACGTTTATTTTAGTTGAAGAAATATTTGAGGGTTTAAGAAATGGGTTTTGTCTTTGGGGTACAAAAAATTCGATTTCACGCTCTAGGGGTAGGCTAAGAAGTCTTCAAGAATACGTCAGGAAATTTATTAACAAAAGAAATATCATTCAAAACTGTGACTCTTATCCAAGACTTGGATAGCACGTCACATTGATACATATCAACTTGCCATCGTCATTCACGACGTCGCCTACAGAAAGTCTGGCTTCGGTGCATTCCACACAAGGAAGTCACCAGCGAAAGGATCGGGGCTATTTACTTATGGCTTGATATGACAATGATTGACTTTAGTGGTTTGGTTGCTTGAATTCACATAATAGGTTGGTTAAGAATATGAAAGCTAACAACCTTACGAAAAGCATGATGACTAGTTAACCAATTGTTTCCCAAAAATCACATCAAAGGCAAGTATTTTCAAAGAGATAAGATCGACAGGTAACGTGAAAGTGTCGATTTGAATCAAACAAGATTTATAAATAGTGGAGGTAACGAAGGTTTCTACTAACGAAGTTTCAACCAATAAGTCAAAGTCTAACTTCTCCGGAGTTAAATTTAAACATTGAGCGCAAGCAAGAGAGATAAAAAAATAGGTAGAACCGGTATCGAATAAGGTATAGACTTCGCAAGAATTTATAATTAACTAACCCGTGCTAACTTCGTTCGGGTCACTCGCTTTTTTTTGAGAAGTCACGAAAAACGCTCTTCCTAAAATCACCGACTTTGTTTTGTCCGTATCCGCCTTTGGTACCACCGTTCGAGCTGGACTTGACTTCACTATACGACAAAATCGAGCTAAATGACCTTCTCTTCTTGAAATTTCCATTTCTATTATCTTGGCCATGATTACCACCGAAGTGGTTACCATTCTTGGCATGATAATTTCCCCCACGATGGTTATCATTGTTCCGATGGTCGTTGCCACCGGTATGATTATTATCATGTGGTTGGTCGTTACCTTTTGGTTGAGCTGACTCATTATCGCGCTCCAATAACTGAGCTCTATTCACAACATCTGAATACAAACACTGTCACAAAACAAGGGTTAATTGACATATCACATATTATCTCTATACTCTGACCAACCAATTAAATACCAAATAAACTTAGGTATGTCATACTAGCGAAGGAATTCCCCATCTCTCCCCTCCTAGTTCTTGTCTCACATTGGACGCCCCCAAAATAGGTATACAACACCCATTCTGAGTCGCCAAAATACATGGTATAGAAAGCAAACTATAACTTTGACAATACAGATGTCGTGTAGAATACGACAATACAACTGTGAGTTTGAATACAAATATTGTCTTCTAGACAATATACACACCCAAATAAGTCCTCATTAATTATTCATACACTATTTTACATAAATAGTGAGGACAGCTAAAACATCTTCCTAGAACCATCACTCCATACCTTTAATCGATCCTGCTATGTTCTCACCTCCCGAGAAGAAAAAATGGAACAAAAGGAAAAGGGTGAGCTCAACTAGCCCAAGAAAGAATATTATGACTAAGATAATATACAACAAATTATCGTTAGTCTTCAACAGAAAAATCTAACGTAATACAATAGACAACAAGTTTTAGATCAACAAATGCGGTAAAATAAAGAATCCATTAGAAGAGTCACGTAGAGAAAGAATTCTACCGCCTTCTAAGGTTTAAAAGTCCATCATCAATAGTTTATCCTGTAATAGCAATCAAGATACATCTTTAATCATCTTTCCACTACGGGCCAAAGATATTCATTTGTATCACCAATTGGTCATGTTCATCTCAACACTGCTCATCTTTTGCACTACAGCCAAAGATATTCATCGATTAATCGCTCATCTTTGCACTACAAAAGGCCAAAGATATTCATTTATATCACCATTTAGGACCGAGGATGATGAAAAACATTTTTAAAGAAACGAATCCAAAGAAACAAAATGACAAGGATTAAGGATTAAGGATTAGTACTTTGTTTTACCCATGTCCAAAAATACTTGAAAATAATCATATTGGTGTAAAATTCAAGAATGATCAAAACATGGATACAATCAAAGCTAGTATCCGAATAGATATTTTGGACAAAAAGAAAATTTTTATTTTTAAATTGAATAGTCGTATTCGTGAATAAAGGTCGTGATATCGTGAATAAAGTCTTGCCGTATCGTGAATAGTAACCCCAGACACAACAAGTTCCAAATTTGATAAAAAGTTCACCAATACTTGACATAATGATATTGAAGAAAATATCATTTAAGAAGAAAATAATACCCACTTACTTTCAAAATAACCGTATTTACGACCGAATTTCGGTATAGTCTTGTGAAACCCATACCAGTATAGCAACACTCAAAGTATACTCACAAGAATACGCCGATAATTTAGAGAGAGAAGAGAGAAAACTTAGTTTAAATTGTGATTTTCAATTCTAACTTAGCCCTCTATTTATAGGAAAATGTTAGAACGCCAAAGGAGACTAAATAATAAAATAATATTATTTACTTAACAATTTTCTCTACGCATGCTTTGAAAAAGTCTAGCATGCCTCTTTGGAAAAAATATCAGCAGCCCATGTTTTATTCCACCAACCAAAAAGTGGGTCCCACTCATTAATTTAATAAAAATCATTTTATTTTCCGAAACTTCAACAATTCGTAGAAAATAGCTCGGTTATCAGAAAAATTCAAAACACGCGACTTTCCATGGGAAATTCCATTCTCTACAACTTTGCAGAAGAAAATTTTTCCAAATTCCAAATAAAAATTGACCGAAATCCACAAACGGGCAATTTTATAGTCTATAATAAATTTTCGGTCAAGAATTGTGTCCACCGACACACAAAACATATGTTAAACATTTAATGCCACAAAATACTCTACCTCCTCATATACTCATATATCCCACATTCATTATAAAAATATCACCGTTAATATATTATTAAAATAATATATTTAAATGAATTATTTTATCGTAAAAAGATAAAATATTAATTTTCAACAATTGTCACATTAAAATTTTCTCCATCTATATCCACATAAAATAAATATTTTCTTTATCATAATAATCAATAATTACTTATTTAAAATAATATTACGGAGTAATCACAAGATCGATGACGGTAGCTCCTGTGAAAGAGGGCTTTCCAATAAGGATTTCTCCTTCTTGGCCAGCATGATTAGGTGACCAAACCTCTCCTTAGATGTAACTTTCTAGACATTGCCAATAATGTTATCGATAATATTATTCAAATAATATGAATTATTGATTTGATAATGGAAAATATCGTGTAATGACAATTATTGAAACAACAATGAATACAAAATATCAACGCAAAGAATTATTGAATCAATAAAATATAATATTGAGCGGTAATTACTCGTAAAAATTATTGAGTAGTGCGCCTTCACGTAAGGATCAATAATTCAATAATCTTTGTACTGTAATACCGGTAATTATTCTTTATGCAACCACGCCAGACATCAGATTTTAACCACCGTGTAACCCAACAAAGTTAATTGTAAATAATTTGCGTCGTTATTTATAAAACTCAATCTTTGTCGTTTTCCTTCATCCAACCGCTTTTTCGTTATGGGGCCCACCAATGATCAAGGTAAATCGTTTTGAGATTCCCAACAAAAAGAATATTCCACGACCAAACGAATATTCCCAAGCAATAATGAATATTTTATAACCACTTGCTTATTTTGTAAACTTTGCACATTTCACCCATAACCAAAGAATTATATCAAATTAACCCTTATTAATTTAGAATAATGAATAAAGGAAAATTTAATTTTATTTATAATAAGTTGGGGTCTTACAACCTCCCCTCCTTATGAAATTTCGTCCTCGAAATTAACGTGACGCACTGGTATATCGAAAAGGTGAGGTACCTCGCTTTCATTTCGATTCCAACTCCCATGTCATTTCCTCAATTGCATGGTTTCTCCACAAAACCTTAACTTGTGGTATAACCTTCGTGCGTAAGACATGCTCTTTCCTATCCAAAATCTCAACAGGTATATCCTCGTATGTTAAATCTTTAGCTATCTCGTTGCGGTTCTAACGCAATAATGTGGTTCGGTCTTTCACATATTTACGAAGCATAGATATGTGGAATACATTGTGAACACGAGACATACTTGAGGTAACGCGAGTCTATAGGCTCGTTTCCTATTCGGTCAAGAATCTCAAATGGACCAACAAACCTTGGATTGAGCTTTCTCTTTCCTAAATCTTGTAACTCCCTTCCATGGAGCAATACGTAACAATACATGATCTCCAATATTAAACTCCACGTCCTTTCTATGAAGATCAGCATAACTCTTTTGTCGATCTTGTGAAGTTTGAATACGTTGTCGAATCATTTGGATCTTTTCTGTAGTCATGCGTACTAATTTTGGTCCCAACAATGTTACTTCTCCCACCTCGTCCCAGCATACTGGAGAACGACATTTTCGTCCATACAACGCCTCGAATGGAGCCATGCCTATACTTGCTTGATAACTGTTGTTGTAGGAGAATTCCACCAGTGGTAGGTACTTATCCCAACTTCCTTTGAAATCTAGGACACAGAGTCTTAATAGATCTTCAAGGGTTTGAATAGTCCTCTCTGATTGTCCGTCCGTTTGAGGATGGTATCTTTGAATCAATCAGAAATCCGCGCTCCATAGCTTTACTCGCAAGCTAACCCAAAATCTTGAAGTGAATCTCGGGTCACGATCCGAAACTATGGATACTGGCATGCCATGCAATCGTACAATCTCATTCACGTACATACGAGCAAGACGTTCAAGGGGATAAGTCTCGCGTATCGGTAAGAAATGGGCAGACTTGGTTAATCTATCAACAATAACCCAAATTGCATCTCACGCCTGAGAAACTTTGGGAAGACACAGTAACAAAATCCATAGTAATGTGTTCCCATTTCCATTCCTAATCTCAAGTGGTTGCAATGGACCTTTTGGCACTTGATGCTCCGCCTTTACACGTTGACAAAGTTAAACATCTTGAGATAAACTCCGCAATCTCTCTCTTCATATTGTTCCACCAAAATGTATGTCGAATATCATGATACATTTTGGTACTCCCGAGATGGATTGCAAACGGGTGTTGTGTGCCTCCATCATGATTTTATGCTTGTGTCGAATCGTTAGAACGCAAAGTCTAGAATTGACTCAAAGTATTCCTTCCTCATCAATTCTTGCTTCCTGAATAGCTCCTTCTTGCACTTTCTTCTTCATACGCATCATTGTGTCCGTAGCTTGAGCGACTTTTAACTTTATTGATTAAAGTCGGTTCTACTTGTATATTCGCCATCATTATGTGGGTCCCCAGAGTCTTTAATTCTACCTCCATCCTTTGCAAGTCATACAAAATGGGCCTTTCGTTGACAACATCGCATTCGTGACTTGCATATGATCTTCTTACTTAATGCGCGACTACTACGTTAAACTTTTCTAGGATGATATTGAATAGTGTGATCGTAATCTTTCAATAGCTCAAGCCAACGTCATTGCCGCATATTGAGTTCTTTTTGGGTGAAGAAATATTTGAGGCTTTTATGGTCCGTATAAATCTCCACTTTCTCTCCATACAAGTAGTGTCTCCATATCTTCAATGCGAATACAACTGCTGCCAACTCTAGATCATGAGTAGGATAATTCCTCTCATATTCTTTGAGTTGTCGTGAGGCATAGGCTATGACTTTCCCATGTTGCATGAGAACACATCCTAACCCCTTGCCAGAAGCATCGCTATAGATAACAAATCCATCTGAACCAGATGGTATTGTCAGAACAGGTGCCGAAATGAGTCTCCTTTTAAGTTCTTGGAAACTCTTCTCACATTCCTCGCTCCATATGAATTTTGTATCTTTCCGAGTCAGCTGAGTTAATGGAGTAGCGATTCGAGAAAATCCTTCCACAAATCTCCGATAATAACCACTAAGCCCGTAAAGTCACGATTTCTTGGCCACCGACTTGGTTGCTCTAACTTTGTATTGCTTCAATCTTCACGGGTCAACAGATACTCCTTGTTTTGACACCACGTGCCCAAGGAATGCTACTTCCTCAAGCGAACTCACATTTCTTGACTTGGCATAAAGCTTGTGTTCACGAAGTCTTTGTAGTACCGACTTCAAATGGTGCTCATGATCTTCACGGCTTTTGGAATAGATGAGGATGTCATCAATAAAGACAACAACGAATCGATCCAAATATTCTTTAAATACACGGTTCATCATATCCATGAAAGCGGCAGGAGCATTAGTCAATCCAAAAGACATGACCAAGAATTCATAATGCCCAGATCGAGTCCCGAATGTCGCCTTTGGAATATCCTCGCTTTTAATCTTCAAATTGATGATATCCGAACGAAGATCGATCTTTGAAAAGAATTGCGCTCTTTGTAATCGGCTGGTCGAACAGTCATCAATGCGAGGTAAGCGGATACCTATTCTTGATGGTGACATGGTTCAATTCTCGATAGTCAATACAAAGTCGCATACT
Source organism: Panax ginseng (assembly GCA_020205605.1). Taxonomy (NCBI): domain Eukaryota; kingdom Viridiplantae; phylum Streptophyta; class Magnoliopsida; order Apiales; family Araliaceae; genus Panax; species Panax ginseng. The sequence continues at coordinate 36,492,994 of CM035148.1, forward strand.
CCCGCCTTTCTTCTTTACTGAATAAAACAGAGCACCCCAAGGAGACGTCTTAGAAGCTAATAATGAAACCGATGTCTAATAACTCACAGTAGTTGGACTTTTAACTCCTCGAAGTTCAATAGGAGTCATTCGATATGGGGTTTTAGAAATGGGTTTTGTACCTGTTCAAGGTCAATAAAGAATTCAACATCACGTTCGGGGTAGACCAGAAGCTCTTCAGAAATACATCGTGGAATTCTCTAACCACGTAAATATTATTCAAATCGACTTGTCTTTATTCAAATCCATAACATGGGCTAAGAAAGCTTGACATCCGCTTTTTCAATAAACGAATAGCTTTATGGCTTGATATGACAGTGATTGATTTTAGTGGTTTAGTGGTTTGAATTCATATGACAGGTTGGTTAGGAATATGAAAACTAACAACCTTACGAAAACAATCAATTTTGGCATGATGAGTGGTTAACCAATCAATTCCTAAAATCACATCAAAAGCAAGTATCTTTAAAGAGATAAGATCAACAGGTAATGTGATAGTGCCAACTTGGATCATGCAAGATTTATAAACTGTAGATGTAACGAAGGTTTCACCCAACGGAGTTTCAATAGATAAATCAAAATCTAATTTCTCCGGAGTCAAGTTTAAACGTTGAGCACAAGCAGGAGAGATAAAAGAATGGGTAGAACCGGTATCTAGTAAGGTATAAACTTCGCAAGAATTCAAGATTAGCTTACCCGTGATCACCTCGTTTGGGTTCCTCACGTTTTGTCCAGTCACGACAAACGCCTTCCAGAACATTGATTTCGACTTATCCGGATGTACCTTGGAATCACCACTCTCGCCGAACTTGGTTTCGCGATAGTACAATCTCGAGCGATGTGGCCTTCCTTTCCACAAATTGTAACATACCTTGGATTGTTGTGGGCGGTTTGGTGATATATCCTCCTTCCCGCATTTGTAACATCTAACTGGCGGTCGTTCTCCTCCCTTAGCATTTGTTGTTGGTGCTGGTGCTGCCGTTGATATCTTCCCGTCATTGTTGAATCTTCTCTTTCTGAAATTTCCACTTGAGTCACCTCTCCTATTATCATGTCCACGATTACCACAGTGGTTACCGCTTTTGTCCATATTCTTTCCTCCTCATTTGGTTATCATCGTTACATGACTACCACAGTTGTGCTCCCTCGGTTGAGTATACTCACAATCTCGCTCTAATAACTGAGCCCTGTTGACAATATCTGAATACAAAGAAAACTTATGAGAGATAAGGTATTGACGAATCTCAGGTTTTAGTCCTCTCGAAAATATACGCGTCATTCGCTCCTCATTCTCCACCAAATGAGGTGCAAACACGATAACTCTGCGAACTTTGACTCGTCTTCGAGACACCGCCATGTTGTTACGTTCGAGTCTAATAAACTCTAACTCCTTCATATATGAATACTTTCTCGGAAAGTACTTGTCATTGAAAAGTTCTCAAATCTTTCCCAAGACATGCTAAGTGCATCTGGTCAGAGTACGCTTCACGATTCCCACCAATGTCTCGCTTCACCACGAAACATAAAGGTGGCGAATAGAACCTTCGCTTCTCCGTGCACCCCAAGACATCGAATATCTTGGTAATTTGCTTGACCCATTTTCGCCTTGATCGGATCCGGCTTTCCATGGAAATCTGGTGGTCCCAACTCTTTGAATTGTTTGGTAGTGACAAACCGCACGTTACTATCATTTCCTCCCAGTATTTTGTACACGAGTCTCCTCGTCCGATTTTGTATGAACTGCAAAAAGCTTCTAAACATCCCGTCGTTCATTATTTGCTCGATTGGCGCGTTGTTCACGGGAGGAACATTGCCACTGGCTGTTACGCGTTCTCCTCGTTGGTGAGTCTGCCTCTCCACGGTCTCATAAACTCCATTGTTAACGTTCTCGCAGCCCATTCTTAAATACGCCATAAAACAAGGGTTAATTAAACAAATTAACATATCACATAATATCCTATATTATGACCGACCAACAAATAAGCTTAGGTAGGACACACTAGCAAAGGATTTACTCTGCCTCCCTCCTAGTTCTATTCACCGATCTCCGCCAGAGATCATATCCCTAAGCTCGATACCAACCGTGGCGCCCCAAAATAGGTATACAACACCCATTCTCGAGTCGCCAAAATACATGGTATGAAAGCAAACTACAACTTTGATAATACATGTCGTCGTAGAATACGACAATACAACTGTGAGTTTGGATACAAATATTGTCTTCTGATAATATACACACCCAAATAAGTCCTCATTAATTATTCATAAACTATTTTACATAAATAGTGAGGACAAATTTAAAACATCTTCCTAGAACCATCACTCCATACCTTGAATCGATCCTGCTATGTTCTCACCTCACGAGAAGAAAAAATGGAACAAAAAGGAAAAGGGTGAGCTCAACTAGCCCAAGAAGAATATTATGACTAAGATAATATACAACAAATTATCGTTAGTCTTCAACAGGGAAAAATCTAATGTAATACAATAGACAACAAGTTTTAGATCAACAAATGCAAAGAAAATGACAATCCATTAGAAGAGTCACGTAGAGAAAGAATTCTACCGTCTTCTAAGGTTTAAAAGTCCATCATCAATAGTTTATCCTGTAATAGCAATCAAGATACATCTTTAATCATCTTTGCACTACAGCCAAAGATATTCATTTGTATCACCAAATTGGTCATGTTCATCTCAACACTGCTCATCTTTGCACTACAAAGCAAAGATATTCATCAGTTAATCGTTCATCTTTGCACTACAGGCCAAAGATATTCATTTATATCACCATTTAGGACTAAGGATGATGAAAAACATTTTTAAAGAAACGAATCTAGTGAAACAAAATGACAAGGATTAAGGATTAAGGATTCGTACTTTGTTTTACCCATGTCCAAAAATACTTCGAAAATAATCTTATTGGTGTAAAATTCAAGAATGATTAAAACATGGATACAATCAAAGCTAGTATCCAGAATAGATATTTTGGACAAAAAGAAAAATTTTTATTTTTCGGTGAATAGTGTCGTATTCGTGAATAGTGTCGTATACGTGAATAGTGCCGTATACGTGAATAGTAACCCCGACACAACAAGTTCCGAATTTGATAAAAAGTTCAACAAATATTTTGGCATAATGATATTGAAGAAAATAATATCATTTCATGAAAGAAATAACATCCACTTACCTCAAAATAACCGTATTTCCGACCGATTTTCGATATAGTCTTGATGAAACCAAAGACCAGTATAGCAATACTCAAAGTATACTCACAAGAATACGCTCGATAATTTAGAGAGAGAAAGAGAAAACTTAGTTTACGTGTGATTTTCAATTCTAACTTAGCCCTCTATTTATAGGAAAATGTTAGAACGTCAAAGGAGACTAAATAATAAAATAATATTATTTACTTAACAATTTTCTCTACGCATGCTTTGAAAAAGTCTAGCATACCTCTTTGGAAAAAATATCAGCAGCCCATGTTTTATTCCACCAACCAAAAAGTGGGTCCCACCCATTAATTTAATAAAAATTATTTTATTTTCCGAAACTTCAACAATTCGTAGAAAATAGCTCGGTTATCAAAAAAATTCAAAACACGCGCCTTTCAATGGGAAATTCCTTTCTCTACAACTTTGCAGAAGAAAATTTTTCCAAATTTCAAACAAAAATTGACCGAAATCCACAAACGGGCAATTTTATAGTCTATAATAAATTTTCTATTAAGAATTGTGTCCACCGACACACAAAAAACATATGTTAAACATTTAATGCCACAAAATACTCTACCTCCTCATATACTCATATATCCCACATTCATTATAAAAATATCACAAGTTAATATATTATTAAAATAATATATTTAAATGAATTATTTTATCGTAAAAAGATAAAATATTAATTTTCAACAATTGTCACATTAAAAATTTTCTCCATCTATATCCACATAAAATAAATATTTTCTTTATCATAATAATCAATAATTACTTATTTAAAAATAATATTACGTAATTACAAGATCTTGTGACCGTAGTTACGCTCAGAAAGAGGGGCTTTCAATAAGGATTTCTCCTTACTTGGCGCAATTGATTAGGTGACCAAACCTCTCCTTGAGCATGAACTTTCTAGACATTGCCAATAATGTTATCTCGATAATATTATTCAAATAATATGAATTATTGATTTGATAATGGAAAATCTTGTGTAATGACAATTATTGAAACAACAAAGAATACAAAATATCAACGCAAAGAATTATTGAATCAATAAAATATAATATTGAGCGATAATTCTTTGTAACAATTATTGAGTAGTGCCTTCTTACGTAAGGATCAATAATTCAATAATCTTTAATACCGTACTGCCATCTTCTTTGTGCACGCCAGACATTATATATTTTAACCACCGGGTAACCCAACAATGTTAATGGTAACAATTTAAATCGTTATTTATAAAACTCAATCTTTGTCGTTTTCCTTCATCCAACCGTTTTCCGTTATGGGGCCCACCAATGATGATCGCTGCTGAGTAAATGACGGAGATTCCTCGACAAAAAAGAATATTCCACGACCAAACGAATATTCCCCAGATAATAATGAATATTTTATAACCACTTGCTTATTTTGTAAACTTTGCACATTTCACCCATAACCAAAGAATTATATCAAATTAACCCTTATTAATTTAGAATAATGAATAAAGGAAAATTCAATTTTATTTATAATAAGTTGGGGTCTTACATCACATCTCAGCCAGGGATCATATCCCTAAGCTTTGATACCAACTGTGACGCCCCCAGAATAGGTATACATCACCTATCCTGAGTCGTCAAATACATGGTACTGAATACAAATACAAATTGATATTACAACTGTCGTGTACAATACGACAAAACATAAACTGTGAGTTTGAATACAAATATTTTTTACTAAAGAGTATACAAACTCAAAAGGAGTCCTCATTACTATTATTATCACACTATTTCATAGAATAGTGAGGACTACTAATGCAAACACCTAGGACCATCACTCTGTTCCCCGACTAGTCCCAAATTCACGCTTCTCATTTCTGAAGAGAACAAAGAAAAGAAAGGTGAGCTCAACTAGGCAAAGAAGAAAAATATTATGATTAAGATAATGCAGAATAAATTATCATTAGCCTTTAACAGTATAACAACTTATAGAATATAATAGACAACAAGTTTTAAATCAAAAACTGCAGCGGAACAAGCAATCCATTAGAAGAGTCAAGTAGGGAATAAAATCTACTATCTTCTATGATTTAAAAGGTTTTTCATCACTTTTATCGCTGGGACTTGGCTTAATAAATAATCCACATCATCGAATCACCCTTACACTACGGCCAAGGATATTCTTTAGTATCACGACCACGAATTATCCATGCACTACGACTAAAAATAATCATATTTTCATTAACGGTCCTGATCATGCAATAAAACAATTCACCTTTGCACTACGGCCAAAGAGAATCCATAGCCATAATCATACCAAAAACTGTCCATCAATACACTACGGGCCAATGAGGACTTTTTTCACATCATTTGTAACATTACGGTTGTGACGCCCCCAAAATTAGGTATACATCACCCGAGTAGCCAGATACATGGTACAGAAATCAAATACAACTTAATAATACAACTGTCGTGTACAATACGACAAAACATAAAGTGTGAGTTTGAATACAAATATTGTCTACTAGAGATTATACAAACTCAAAAGGAGTCCTCATTACAATTATTATCACACTATTTCACAGAATAGTGAGGACTACTAATGCACCATCTAGGACCATCACTCATGCCCCGACTAGTCCTCTCGCTACGTTCTCATTTTCTGAAGAGAACAATGAAAGCAAAAGGGTGAGCTCAACTAGCCCAGTAAGAAATGTTATGACTAAGATAATGCAGAATAATTTATCGTTAGCCTTCAACAATGTTAAACTGATAAAATATAATAAATATCAAGTTTAACTGCAGCGGAACAAGCAATCCATTAGAAGAGTCAAGTAGGGAATAAAATCTACTATCTTCTATGATTTAAAAGGTTTTTCATCACTTTTATCGCTGGGACTCAGCTTAATAAATAATCCATGTCATCGAATCACCCTTGCACTACGGCCAAGGATATTCTTTAGTATCACGACCACAAATTATCCATGCACTACGGGCCAAGGACATTCGTGTATTCATTAATGGTCATGATCATGCCAACAACTGTCCATCAATGCACTACGGGCCAATGAGGACTTTTATCACATTATTTGTAATATTACGGTCATGATTGCACTGAATAATCCCTGGTCATAATCATACCAAGTCCATCTATGCACTATAGGCCACAGATGACTTTCAACAAAATATAAACATGAGAATGATGACAATGATATAAGAATTCAATAAAACAAGTTCAAGAATTAATTTATCTAGGGCCCGATAACGTCCAAATTGTCAACATGATCTTTGCTTTGTAGAGTAAAATTCAAGAATGCTCAGAAGAATATTTTCCATGAAAAGATACTGGATGAAGCGCAAATATCAAAGATATTCCACTAATTTCATGGGTATAGAAGTCAAAGTTTTAACCAATCGAGTATAATAAAGAATGGAATAACAAAAGAAATCACCATGCATGCAATAGACCGCATTAAGCGAGTTATTCCAACAGATTAATAAAGGATGGAACCAGTCCCGGCGTAAAAGCGCACGCATGAGATATTAAACGAATAATAAATAATGGAACCAGTCTCAGGCGTAAACGTACAGACGTGATATTTCTACGAATAATAAAGGATGGAACCAGTCCCAGGCGTAACGAATGCACAAAGATATTCCGGCGTAATAATAAATAATGGAACCGAGTCCAAAGAATAGCATTACGCATGTGATATTCCAAATGAATAATAAAGAACGGAATATTAGAAGAATGTCACCATGTATAGGGTAGCCAGCGTATACAGGTTATTCCAATAGAATAATAAATAATGGAATAACATAAGTTCTCTTCATTAAGACGAAAGAAAGAAATAACACCCCTTACCGTAAAAGAAACTGAATATAAGAGTAGGGAAGTAGCAGAATACTTTTCTATAGGTTTTCTTATAATTCTCTCTCTAGAGTTTCAGTGAATTCGTAAGAAATAATGAAGGAATGAGCTTCTATTTATAGGAAAATGGAATGAATAGTAACTAATTCATGAACGGTCCAGATTGATTTACTATTAAACTGAGACGATCCAGTTGGTTTACTATTAAAACTAAAACAACGGTCCATCTTGATTTACTATTAAAACTCCACCAAATATCCATATTGACTTACTATTATATCTCCAACCAACCAGTCGAAAAATTAGCACATCTCTCTTCCCGAATAATAGATCTATTTAAAAGTGTTAAGCAAGGTGGCATTCGTTTATCAAGTCTTTGAGAAAGAGAGTTCCTTCCATTCAACTCTTCGTCCTTATGGAATAATATTGTACCCAAATACCCGAATGCACAATACTAGAGTGAATAATATCAAGGGTGAATAGTAACTCATGAATAGTAACTCATGAATAATAACTCGTGAATAGTACTTGACGACGAAAAGTGTCCCGATACCTGATTGAACAATATATCCTCCGGACATCAATTATACTAACACAAATAAGTCCAACACAATGGAACTATAAAATTCATCTTTAATCAACACGAACTTATTCATCATTAATATTATAATTCACAATATTTAACAACCGTGTCGTTCCTGTGAAAGAGGGGCTTTCCGATAAGGATTTCTCCTTATTGGCGCGCAATTAGGTGACCAAACCTCTCGATGTAACTTCTAGACATTGTCAATATTGCAAATAATAATATGAATAACTTTGTCGTCTCAATTATTGATTTAATAATATATCATATAATGTAGATGATACCGTAACAATAATTGAATATAGGTGAGTGACTTCTCACGTAAGCATCAATAATCAATACCGTGTGCTCTTTGTGCAACTACGCGTATTCTCGTACTTTTACTACTAAAATTAGTTCAGCGGTTTTAACGTTAACACCTCCGTAGTTATTTTTATAAAGTATTTTTGTCGTTTTCTCAATCCGAAAATAATTACATTGTAGGGTCCACCAATGATTGTGCTTGCCGTTGCACGAATATTCTCTGTTAAAAACGAATATTCCCTAGAGCCAATCGAATATTATATAACAACTTGCGTGCTTTTGCAAAATTTATAAATATTACCCACAACTATAACATTATATCAAATCAATACCATAATATTCAAAAATATAATTCGAAAAAAATTATTCTTTATTCATAAAAGTTGGGGTCTTACAACCTCCCGTTCTTATGAAATTTCGTCCTCGAAATTAGGGTACATACCTAGTATGTCGAAGAGATGAGGATACCTTGACTTCATCTCAGATTCTAACTCTCAAGTCATTTCCTCCACATCGTGGTTTCTCCACAAAACTTTGACTTGAGGTATAACCTTGGAGCGTAAAACATGATCCTTCTTATCCAAGATTTTAACAGGTAACTCTTCATACGTTAAATCTTCCTCTATCTCGTCTGGTTCTAACTCAATAATGTGGTTTGGGTCTTTCACATATTTATGTAACATAGATATGTGAAAAACATTATGAACACGAGAAATACTTGGCGGTAAGGCGAGTCTATAGGCCATAGTTCCCACTCGCTCAAGAATTAAAAATGGGCCAATGAATCGAGGATTGAGCTTTCCTCTCTTTCCAAATCTCGTAACTCCTTTCACGTAACAACACATGATCTCCAATATCGAATTCTACGTCCTTTCGATGAAGATCAGCATAACTCTTTTGTCAATCTTGTGAAGTTTTTATACGTTGTCGGATCGTTTGAATCTTTTCTGTAGTCATACGTACCAACTTCGGTCCCAACAATGTTGCTTCACCCACCTCATCCCAAAGATACCGAGCGACACACTTTCTTCCATACAACGCCTCAAATGGAGCCATGCCAATACTTGCTTGATAACTGTTGTTGTAGAAAAACTCCACCAATGGTAAGAACTTGTCCCAACTTCCCTTGAAGTCAAGGACACAGAGTCTTAATAGATCTTCAAGAGTTTGAATAGTCATCTCCGACTGTCCATCCATCTGAGGATGATATGCCGAGCTAAATCGTAAGTCTGTGCCCATAGCTTTTTGCAAACTAACCCAAAATCGTGAAGTTAATCTTGGGTCTCGATCAGAAACTATGGATACCGGCATACCATGCAGTCTTACAATTTTGTTTATATACATACGAACAAGACTTTCAAGTGTATAAGTTTCTCGTATCAGTAAGAAATGAGCAGACTTGGTCAATCTATCAACAATGACCCAAATTGCATCTATGCCTTAAGAAACCTTGGGAAGACCAGTCACGAAATACATGGTAATGTGTTCCCACTTCCATTCTGGAATTTCAAGTGGTTGCAATGGACCTTTTGGTACTTGATGCTCCGCCTTGACTCGTTGACAAGTTAAACACCTTGAGATAAACTCCGCTATCTCTATCTTCATATTGCTCCACAAAAATGTATGTCGAAGATCATGATACATTTTGGTACTCCCAGGATGGATTACAAACGGTGTGTTGTGTGTCTCCATCATGATTTTATACTTTAAATTAGGGTCGTTAGGAACACAAAGTCTGGAGTTGACTCGAAGTATTCCTTCTTCATCAATTCTTGCTTCCGGCATAGAACCTTCTTGCACTTTCTTCCTCATACGCATCAGCTCCGGGTCTGTAGCTTGAGCAGCTTTAACTTTAACAATTAAAATCGGTTCTACTCGTATATTTGCTATCATCACATGGGTCCCTAGAGTTTTTAACTCTATCTACATCCTTTGAAAGTCACACAAAATGGGCCTTTGCGTTGACAATATCGCACTCGTACTTGTATATGATCTTCTACTCAATGCGTCAGCTACCACGTTCGTTTTTCCAGATTGATATTGAATGGTATGATCATAATCTTTCAACAGTTCAAGCCAACAGAATAATAAAGACGAAATTAGGTCCGGCGTAAAATGCATAGACAGGATATTCCAACAGAATATTAAAGACGGAACCAGTGCAGCGTGCGCATGCAGACGGATATTCCAACGAGAATAATAATAAAGCGGAACCGTGTCTGGCGTAGAAACGCCGCAGCACGAGGATATTCAACGAATAATAAAGAATGAAATAACAGAAGAATTTCACCAAGTATGCGGTACTTTGCATAGACAGGTTGTTCCAACATAATAACAAAGAATGGAATAACAGAAGTTCTCTTCATGAAGACGAAAGAAAGAAATAATACTCCCTACCTTAGAAAAGCGGATATAGAAGTAGTGAAGTAGCGAGAATACTTTTCTTCTTTCTCTCTATAATTTCTCTCTATAATAATTGCTCTATAGCTTTAGTGAATTGGTGAGAAATGAAGGAAGAATGAGCTTCTATTTATAGGAAAATATAGTTTCGATAATTGCATGTTTTGGAGCTGGAAAAATTACAGTACAATACCTCCAATTTTTCTTTCATTTTTAATTTAGTCCTGCAAGTATTATCAATCTTGCACCAACTCCCCTAATAGTAAATCATGTGAATCAATAGTACAATCATGTGAATAAATAGTTCAAATCATGTGATAAAAACAATTACAATATAATACCTCCATCTATACCTCCATTTTTTAACTTAGTCATGCAGGTATTATCAATTTTGCACCAACTCCCCTAATAGTACAAGAATGTGATTCAATAGTACACACATGTGAACAAATAGTTATATAAGCATGTGAATTAGTAGCAATTAATTGCTCATTTATCCAATAAATTACCTGATTTATCAATATAGCCCCCAGACATCAATTATCATCGAAATAGATGTCGATTTTGACTAACGCAAACAATTCCAACATAATGAAACTATTTTTATCAACAATATAAATGTTGAAATTTTGAAGTTTGACTTTTCCTGAAAAAGTCAATTGTTAACTTTTTGACCAAATAGTGAATCCCAGAAAATTTTGTGTTTATAGACTATTTTTACTAATTTCATCGTTTCAGACTCAAATATCACGTCCGCGTCTCCAAATTCAACTCCGAACACAACTTCAATTTTAATAACATTCATCATTAATATTATAACTCACAATATTTAACAACCAGGTCATTCCCAGGAAAGAGGAGACTTTCCGATAAGGATTTCTCCTTATTGGCGCCGCGATTAGGTGACCAAATCTCTCGATGTAACTTCTAGACATTGTCAATATTGCAAATAATATATGAATAACTTTGTCGTCTCAATTATTGATTTAATAATATAACATATTATGCAGATGATATTGTGACAATAATTGAATCAATAATATGAGAGATATGATGCTGAATCATCATGCAATAATTGAGTATAATCGAGTGACTTTTCATGGAAGCATCAATAATCAATACCGTGTGCTACTATGCAACCACGCGTATTATTGTACTTTTACTACCGAGTAGTTCAACAGTTTTAACGGTAACACTTCCGCCGTTATTTTTATTAAAAGATAATCCTGTCGTTTTCTAACTACGACAATACTTTCGTTGTGGGGTTCACCAATGATTGTGTCATCGTACGAATATTCCCTGACAAAAAGAGTATTCCCCGACCAATCGAATATTTTATAACTTGCATACTTTAAAAAATTTATAAATACTACTCACAACTATAACATTATATCAAATCCACACCATAATATAAAAAAAATATTTCAATAAATTTAAATCTTTATTCATAAAATATGGGGTTTCACAAAGATGGTCTGACACATATAAAAACATAAATAAGAAAAGTTACACTTCAAATATAATATTTCATTATACATGCAGGGTGTTTAATGTGACGCCCCCAAAATTAAGTATACATCACCCATCTTGGGTTGCGGATACATGGTACGTAATTCAAATACAACTTACTAATACAAGCTGTAACGTATACAATACGACAAAAAAACGTAAACTGAGAGTTTGAATACAAATATTATCTACTAGAGATTATACAAACTCAAAAGGAGTCCTCATTATAATTATTATCACACTATTTCACGTAGAATAGTGAGGACTACTAATGTTGTCCTCGGACCATCACTCCGCTTCCCAGACTCGTCCCGGCTATATTCTCATTTCACGAGAGAACGGTGAAAGAAAGGGTGAGCTCAACTAGCCCGATGAGAAATATTATGACTAAGATAATGCGAATATAAATTATCATTAGTCTCCAACAATGTTAAACCGATAAAATATAATAGACATCAAGTTTAAGCTGCGAGAGAAACAAGCAATCCATTAAAAGAGTCAAGTAGAAAATAAAATCTACTATCTTTTATGATTTAAAAGATTTTTCATGACTTTTATCGCTGGGACTCAGCTTAATAAATAATCCACACCATCGAATCACCCCTGCACTACGGCCAAGGATATTCTTTAGTATCACGACCACAAATTATCCATGCACTACAGGCCAAGAATATTTGTGTATTCATTAATGGTCATGATCATGCCAACAACTGTCCATCAATGCACTACGGGCCAATGAGGACTTTTACCACATCATTTGTAACATTACGGTCATGATTATACCGAATAATTCCTGGTCATAATCATACCAAGTCCATCTATGCACTACAGGCCACAGATGACTTTCAACATAATATAAACATGAGGATGATGACAATGATATAAGAATTCAATAAAACAAGTTCAAGAATTAATTTGTCCAAGAACTACTAATGTCCAAATTGTCAACCTAATACTGCTTTGTAGAGTAAAATTCAAGAATGTTCAGAAGAATATTTCCATGAAAAGATACTGGATGAAGCGTAAATATCAAGGATATTCCACTAATTTCATGGAGTATGGAAGTCAAAGTTTTAACCAACTGAGTATAACAAAGAATGGAATAACAAAAGAAATCACCATGCATGCGGTTGAGCATATCTGAGTTATTCAACGAAATAATAAATGCTAAACTAGGTCGGTGAAATTACACCTTGTAAGATGTTCCAACAGAATAATAAAGAATAGAATAACAACAGAAATCACCATGCATGCGGTACTTCGTATAGACAGGTTATTCCAACAGAATACTAATAAGATTTTAATCGGTCCGTGCGTAAAAGCGCATGAGCATGGATATTCCAACGAATAATAATAAATACGGAACCCGTCCCACAGAAAAAGCATGCAGACAGGATATTCCAACAAAATAATAAAGACGGAATAATAGAAGAATGTCACTAAGTATAGGGTAGCCCGTGTATACAGGTTATTCTAACAGAATAATAAGCAATGGAATAACAACAGTTCTCTTTATGAATAAGAAAGAATAACACCCCTTACCGTAAAAGAACTGAATATAAGAGTAGTTAAATAAATAGAAATCTTTTCTATAGTTTCTATATAATTTTTCTCTCTGGAGTTTCAAAGTGAATTAAATAAGAAATAATGAAGGAATGAGCTTATTTTTATAGAAGAATGGATTGCATAAGAACTAATTCTGAATCGATCCAGATTGATTTACTTTAATCGACGATCCATATTTAAAGTAAAATCTTTTAAATAAAATATAATATATTCTATTTATAATTATATAATAAAACAAAATTTATATATAATATATATATATATATATATATATATATATATATAAATCATAATACTCCTCCCGATCCATCAACGCCTTTTCCCACTGAAGTAACCAACTTTTTTTTTACTTTAAGTAACAAATTTATAATATAAATATATATATATATATATATATATAAACATATGTTATAAACATATATATATATATATATATATCTAATAATTATACTCATCCCCCCAATTCACGTAACCAAAATTTCCATCTCCCAAGACTTTGTAACACACATGGGCCCCACTCGTGGGCCCCAACCTTTATTATATTAAAAATTTTCTACCGACTATTTTGAAAAATGGGTAAATGAGAACCCAAATAATAAGCAAAATTTGCATCAAAGACTTCATAAAAAAAATCCCTTCAATATTTTTAACAACATTTATCATTATTATAATTCACAATATTAATCGACCAGGTCGTTCCCAGGAAAGAGGGGGATTTCCGATAAGGATTTTTCCCTATTGGCGCGCAATTAGGTGATCAAACCTCTCCTTGACAGAACTTCTAGACATCGTTAATATTGCAAATAATAATATTAATAACTTTATCGTCTCAATTATTGATTTTAACAATATATAAAATATCAACAATAATTGAATCAAATAACGTGAGATACTATGCAACAATTACTATAGCAATAATTGAACAAGACTAAATGACTTCTCACGTAATCATCAATAATCAATACTGTGTGCTACTATGCAACCACGCGTATTATTGTACTTTTACTACCGAATAGTTCAACAGTATCAACGGTAAAACTTCCGTCGTTATTTTTATAAAAATACTTTTGTCGTTTTCTCAATCCAACAATAATTCTGTTGTGGGGTCCACCAATGATTGCGCCGTTGTACGAATATTCCCTGCTAAAACGAATATTCCCCGACCAATCGAATATAATATAACAACTTACATACTTTGCAGAATTTATAAATACTATCCACAACTATAACATTATATTAAATTTATTCCATAACATTCAAAAATGATAATTATAGAAAATTCATCTTTATTCAAAAAGTTGGGGTCTTACAACCCCCCCTTCTTAAGAAATTTCGCCCTCGAAATTAGGGTACGTACCTGGTATGTCGAAAAGGTAAGGATGCCTTGATTTAATTTCAAATTCTAACTCCCAAGTCATTTCCTCAACATCGTGGTTTCTCCACAAAACTTTAACTTAACTATAACTTTGGTGCGTAGAATATATTCCTTCTTATCCAAGATTTGAACAGGAACCTCTTCATACGTCAAATCTTCCGCTATTTCGTCCGGTTCTAACTCAATAATGTGGTTCGGGTCTTCCACATATTTACGTAACATGGATATGTGAAAATGTTATGAACACGAGACATACTTGGCGAGAAAGCGAGTCTATACGCCTACAGTTCCTACTCGATCAGGGATTAAAAATGGACGGATGAATCGAGGATTGAGCTTTCTCTCTTTCCAAATCTCGTAACTCATTTCCATGGAGCAACACGTAACAACACATGATCTCCTATATCGAATTCCATGTCATTTCGATGAAGATCGATAACTCTTTTGTCGATTTTGTGAGGTTTTTATACGTTCTTGGATCGTTTGAATCTTTTCCAGTAGTCATACGTATCAACTCCGGTCCCAACAACGTTGCTTTCACCCACCTCATCCCAAAGATACCGGAGAACGACATTTTCTTCCATACAACGCTTGAATGGAGCCATGCCAATACTTGCTTGATAACTCTGTTGTTGTATGAAAACTCCACCAATGGTAAGAACTTGTCCCAACTTCCTTGAAGTCAAGGACACAAAGTCTTAATAGATCTTCAAGAGTTTGAATCGTCCTCTCCGATGCCTGGTCCATCCGAGGATGATATGCTTAGAACTAAATCGTAAATCGCGTTTATAGCTTTTTGTAAACTAACCCAAAATCGTGAAATGAATCTTGGGTCTCGATCGAAACTATGGATACTTGACATATCATGCGCTCTTACTGATCTAGTTTATGTACATACGAAAGCAAGACGTTCAAGTGTATAAGTTTCTCGTATTGGTAAGAAATGAGCAGATTTGGTCAATCTATCAACAATGACCCAAATTGCATCAATGCCTTGAGAAACCTTGGGAAGACCAGTAACGAAATCCATGGTAATGTGCTCCCACTTCCATTCTGGAATTTCAAGTGGTTGCAATGGACCTTTTGGTACTTGATGCTCCGCCTTAACTCGTTGACACATTAAACACCTTGAGATAAACAACGCTAGCTCTCTCTTCATATTGCCCCACCAAAATGTATGTCGAAGATCATGATACATTTTGGTACTCCCAGGATGGATTGCAAATGGTGTGTTGTGCGCCTCCATCATGATTTTATACTTTAAATCGTAATCGTTAGGAACACAAAGTCTGGAGTTGACTCAAGTATTCCTTCTTCATCGATTCTTGCTTCGCAGCATCGCACCTTCTTGCACTTTCTTCCTCATACGCATCGACTCGGGATCAGTAACTTGAAAGCGACTTTAATTTTATCAATTAAAGTCTGTTTCTACTCGATATTTGCCATCATCACGTGGGTCCTGAGTCTTTATCTCTATCTCCATCCTTTGCAAGTCATACAAAATGGGCCTTTGCGTTGACAATATTGCACTCGTACTCGCATATGATCTTCTACTCAATGCGTCAGCTACCACGTTCGTTTTTCCAGGATGGTATTGGATGGTATGATCATAATCTTTCAACAGTTCAAGCCAACGTCATTGTCGCATGTTAAGTTCCTTTTGAGTGAAAAAATATTTGAGGCTTTTATGATCCGTAAAGATCTCCACTTTCTCCCCATACAAGTACTGCCTCTAAATTTTAAGTGCGAAGACAACAGCTGCTAACTCTAGGTCATGAGTAGGATAATTCATCTCATATTCTTTGAGTTATCGTGAGACATAGGCTATGACTTTCCCATGTTGCATGAGAACACATCCTAACCCTTTTACCGAAGCATCATTGTAGATGACAAATCCCTCCGAACCAGATGGTATTGTCAGAACAGGTGCTGAAATGAGTCTCCTCTTGAGTTCTTGAAAACTCTTCTCACATTCCTCGCTCCAACCGAACTTTGTATCTTTCCGAGTCAGCTGAGTTAGTGGAGTAGGGATTCGAGAAAACTCTTCTACGAATCTCCGATAATAACCAAATAAAGCCGAAAGCTACATACTTCTGATCCATCGATTTAGGTTGCTCTCGACTTTGAATAGCTTCAATCTTTCTTTGGGTCAACGGATATTCTATGACTTGATACCACATGCCCAAGGAATGCTACTTCCTCAAGCCAGAACTCACATTTCTTCAACTTGGCATAAAGCTTGTATTCACGAAGCTTTTGGAGTATTAACCTCAAGTGTTCCTCATGATCTTCATGACTTTTGGAATATATGAGGATGTCATCAATAAAGACGACCACAAAGTGATCCAAATATTCCTTGAATACTCGGTTCATCATATCCATGAAGGCAGCAGGAGCATTAGTCAACCGAAAGGACATGACTAGAAATTCATAATGCCCGTACCGAGTTCTGAAAGCCGTCTTTGGAATGTCATCGGTTCTAATATTCAATTGGTGATATCCTAACGAAGATCAATCTTTGAAAAGAATTTGGCTCCTTGCAAATCGGTCAAACAGTCATCAATACGTGGAAATGGGTACCTATTTTTGATGGTGACATGATTCAACTCCCGATAATCAATACAAAGTCGCATACTCCCATCTTTCTTCTTCACGAATAGAACAGGAGCACCCCAAGGAGAAGTACTAGGACGAATAAAGCTAATGTCTAACAATTCCTGCAGTTGAGTCTTTAACTCCTAAAGTTCAATAGGAGCCATTCGATATGGGGCTTTGGAAATGGGTTTTGTACCAGGTTCAAGGTCGATACAAAATTCAATTTCACTCTCTGGGGGTAGGCCAGGAATTTCTTCAGGGAATACATCAGGAAATTCATTAACAATAGAAATATTATTCAAAACTGACGTATTTTTGTTTAGATCTGTGACGTGGGCTAAGAAAGCTTGACATCCGTTTTTCAATAAACGAATAGTTTTATGGCTTGAGATGACAGTGATTGATGTTAATGGTTTGGTTGCTTGAATTCGCATAATAGGTCGATTAGGAATATGAAAGCTAACAACCTTACGAAAATAATCAATTTTTGCATGATGAGTAGTTAACTAATCAATCCCTAAAATTACATCAAATGCAAGTATTTTTAATGCAATAAGATCGACAGGTAATGTGTGGGTACCAACTTGAACCAAACAAGACTTATAAACCGTGGATGTAATGAAGGTTTCTCCCAACGGAGTTTTCACAGATAAGTCAAAGTCTAATTTCTCCGGAGTCAAATTTAATCGTTGAGCGCAAGTAGGAGAAATAAAAGAATGGGTAAAACCGGTATCAAATAAAGTATAGACTTCGCTAGAGTTTATGATAAGCTTACCCGTGATAACCTCATTCGGGTTCCTTGCTTTCTGGGAGGTCTCAACAAACGCTCTCCCTTGCCCTACCGGCTTTGACTTTTCTGGGACAGCCTTTGGTGCCTCTATCCTAGCTGAATTTGTCTTCGGTGAATGACAAAATCGGGCGTTGTGACGCCCCCAAAATAGGTTCATTCCATCCAACCAATTCTGAGTCGCCAAATACATGGTACAGAAATAACTACAACTTTATTAATACATTTGTCGTGCAAAATACGACAACATATATACTGTGAGTTTAAATACAATTATTGTCTTCTAGACAATATACATACCCAAATAAATCATCATAATTATTGATACATTATTTTACAAAAATGGTGAGGACTACTAAACAACTCTCTCTAGAACCTTCATTCCATACCCCAGACTAGTACTTTCGCTACATTCTCGCCTCACGAGAAGAAGAAAATGGAACAACAAGGAAAAGGGTGAGCTCAACTAGCCCAAAGAAAGAATATTATGACTAAGATAATATACAACAAATTATCGTTAGTCTTCAACAGGAAAAATCTAATAGAATACAATAGACAACCAGGTTTAAATCAACAATTGCGGTGAAACAACAATTCATTAGAAGAGTTAAGTAGAGAATGCAAACTACTATCTTCTATATATGAATTTAAAAGTTCATCGTCGATATTTTATCCTCGTAACATCAATCAATATATATCTCGAATCAAATATTCCTCTTTTACACTGACAGCCAAAAGATATTCATCAGGTTGGTCATGTTCATCTAAACACTGTTCATCTTTACACTACGGGCCAAAGATATTAATCGATTCGGTCATGTTCATCTCAACACTGCTTCATCTTTTGCACTACGGGCCAAAGATATTCATCAAGAAATCATTCATCTTTTACTACTGAGGCCAAAGATATTCATTAATATCATCATTTAGATTTGAGGATGATGAAAAATATTTTAAAGGAAACGAATCCGGTGAAACAAAAGAACAAATATTAAGGATTAAGTATTTTAAACAATCCAAGTTCAAAATACTTCATAAGTAATCGAATTGGAGTAAAATTCAAGAATGATCAAAACATGGATACAATCAAAGCTAGTATCCATAATAGATATTTTGGACAAAAAGAAGAAATTTTATTTTTCGATTGTATAGTCTTAGTATTCGTGAATAGTCTTTGTATCGTGAATAATGCCATATCGTGAATAGTAACTCGACACCAAAAATAGAAATTTCATAAAAAAACATCTTCACGCTTCATGAATAGTACTCGTGAATAAAGAATCGTGAATAGTAACTCATGAATAGTAACTCGTGAATAAGAACTCATGAATAAGTAACCCTGAACATGAAAAAGTTCCAAATTTGATAAAAAGTTCCAACCAATATTTCAAAGATAATGATATTGAAGAAATAATATCATTTGAGAAGAAAATAACATCCCTTACCTCGAAAGACAAAGTACTTCTAGTGAAACACAGGATATAGGCTATGACTTGAACTTGCATCAGATATAGCAATACTTAAAGTATACTCAAAATACTCACAAGAATACGCTTTCGATAATATAGAGAGAAAACTTGAGTTTACGGTGTGATTTTAATTCTAACCTTAGCACCTATTTATAGGAAAATGCTTTAGAACACCAAAACAGAAAATTTAATATAATATTATTATTATTTATTAAAATTCTATCGCCCACTTTTGGAGATCTGATTTCATTGATCAATAACACATGCTAGACCCACTTTAACACACCAAAAACGTTTTTCTTGAAAAAATAATTAAAACTTCCAAAAATCAATTATTTTGAGACTTGAACTTCAATAATTCATAATAAATAGCCCTTTTATCGGAAAAAATTGAATCTCATGATTTTTATAGGAAATTCAATTCTCTACAACTTTACGTAAGAAAAGTTTTCCAAATTCCAAATAAAAATTGACCAAAAATCACAAACGGGTGATTTTACAAAATATAATCAAATTTCAATCAAGAAATGGGGTCCAATCGAAACACATAAAACATGCTTTAAATATTTTTGGTAACAAAAATACTCCTCCTCCACATATACTCATATATCCCACATTCATCGTAAAAATATCATCATTATTATATTATTAAAATATAATAATATATTTAAATGAATTATTTTATCAAAAAAGATAAAATTTAAATTTTCAACAATTGTCACATTAAAAATTTTCTCCATCTATATCCACATAAAATCAATATTTTTCTCATCATATGAATCAATAATTAATTATTCATAAATAATATTACGTAATCACAAGATCTTGGAACTGTGTAGTTCTGAGGAAGAGGGGCTTTCCAATAAAAATTTCTCCCTTCTTGTGGCCGCAATTAGGTGACCAAACCTCTCCTTAGATGTAACTTTCTAGACATTGCCAATAATGTTATCTAATAATATTATTCAGATATATATATGAATTATTGCTTTCGATAATGAAAAATACTGTGTAATGACAATTATTGAAACAACAGCAATATAAAATATCAATAGAGTAATTATTGAATCAATAAAATAAAATACTGAGCAGTAATTCTGTAACCATTATTGAGTAGTGCCTTCTTTACGTAAGAATCAATAATTGGTGCAATACTGGTATCTTCTTGTTCAACAACGCCATATTAGTGTGTTTTAACCACCGGGTATTCCAACAGATATAATCGGACAACTACTGCTTTGTTATTTATAAACAACTTATACTTGTCGCTTTCTTCATCCAATCGCTTTCATTATGGGGCCCATAAAAGATCGGCCGTCGTATTTAATATTCCCAAGCGATGAGAATATTCCACGACCAAACGAATATTCTCAAACAACAATGAATATTTTATAACCACTTGCTTATTCGAAATATTTGCGTATTTTACCCATAATTATCCACATTAATCAAATCAACCCTTACTATTTCAAAATAATAAATAAAGGAAATTTCTTTTTATTTAAAAAATTTGAGGTCTTACAACCTCCCTCCTTATGAATTTTGTCCTCGAAATTGACGACGTGCACTGTGTGTTTCAAAAGATGAGAATATCTACGCTTTCATTTCCGCTTCCAACTCCCGTGTCATTTCCTCAATAGCATGGTTTCGCCACAAAACTTTAACTTGTGGTATAACCTCCAGACATAGGACATGTTCTTTCCTATCCAAGATCTTGACAGGTACCTCCTCGTACGTTAAGTCTTCGGCTATTTCGTCCGGTTCTAACTCAATGACGTGGTTCGAATCGTCCACATATTTACGTAACATCGATACGTAAAAAGCGTTATGAACACGTCGTACTACTTTCAGTAAACGAGTCTATAGGCCACGGTTCCTATTCGATCGAGAATTTCAAATGGATTAATAAATTGAAGGTTTGAGCTTTCCTCACCTCACCGATTCTCGCTTTTGAAATAACAACTTCTTCCACCTCCTTCTTCAAATTCATCAGCTCCGGAGTGTAGCTTGAACAGCTTTAACTTTATCGATTAAAGTCGATTATACTCGTATATCATCACGTGGGTACCTAGAGTTTTCATCTCCATCTCTAATATTTGTAAGTTATACGAAATGAGTCTTTGACAATATCATACTCGTACTCGTATGCGATCTTCTACTCAACACGTCAGCTACCACGTTCGCTTTTTCCAAGACGGTATGGTCAGAACATGTGCCGAAATGAGTCTCCTCTTGAGTTCTTCGATGCTCTTCCCACATTCCTTGCTCCATTCGAATTTTGTATCTCTACGAGTCAGCTGAGTTAATGGAGTAACGATTTGAGAAAATCTTTCCACGAATCTCCGATAATAACCAACTAAGCCTAGAAAGCTATGTATTTCGATTACCGACTTAGGTTGTTCTCAACTGTGACTCATATCTCAACCTTGGATAGCACGTTACAATGACACCTATCAGTTTACTATCACGCGAATATGGTGTCCCCTACGGAGAGTCTGGCTTCGGTGCATTCCACAAAGGAAGTCACCAGATAAAGGCTCAGGTACCAAATTCTATAGTTGAATTTTTAACTCCTGAAGTTCAATAGGAGCCATTCGATATGAGATTTTAGAAATGAGTTTTGTACCGGGTTCAAAGTTGATACAAAATTTAATATCAGTCTTTGGGAGTAAACCAAGAAATTCTTCAGGAAATACGTCAGGAAAAATCAATAACAACAGGAATATTATTCAAATCTGATGTGTCTTTATTCAAATCCATAACATGGACTAAGAAAACTTGACATCCGTTTTTCAATAAACGAATGACTTTATGGCTTGATATGAAAGTGTTTGACTTTAATGGTTTGGTTGCTTGAATTCGAATAACAGGTTGCTTAGGAATATGAAAACTAACAACCTTATGAAAGCAATCAATTTCGGCATGATGAGTAGTTAACCTTAAAATCACATCAAAAACAAATATCTCTATAGAAATAAGGTTAACAGGTAATGTGATAGTGCCAACCTGAATCAAGCAAGATTTCTAAACAATGGATGTAATGAAAGTTTCTCCTAACGGAGTCTCCATAAATAGGTCAAAGTCTAATTTCTCCGTAGTTAAGTTCAAACGTTGAGCGCAAGAAAGAGAGATAAAAGAATGGGTAGAACCGGTATCTAGTAAGGTATAAACTTCGCAAGAATTTATAATTAACTAACTCGTGCTAACTTCGTTCGGGTTCCTCGCATTCTGACCGGTCATGACAAATGTTCTTCCAGGAACCGTTGACTTTGACTTTTCTAGGACATCCTTTTGAGTCACCATTCCCGCTGGACTGGGTTTCGCTACCGTACACTCTCGAGTGATACGACCTTCTTTTCCACAATTATAACATACCTTGGAAGGTCGTGAAAGTTTGGACTTATGTGTCCCTCCTCTCGCATTTATAACATACTCTGATAGGTGTGGTTTCTCCTCCTTGGAACCATTTGCTACTAATACCGACGTCTTCACATGGTCGTTGTTGAATCTCCTCTTTTTTAAAATCTCCTCCCGGCTCGCTTCTTCTATTTTCATGGCCACGATTACCACCAGTAGTTTACCGCCTTTGTCCGTATTCTTCTTTCTCATACCGTTATCGTTATTACATTGACCGCTATCTCCTAGTATGATCCTCAGTTATGGCCTCTCGGTTGAACGTACTTTCGTTATCTCGCTTCTAACAACCGAGCCTGTTGACAACATCTGAATAGAAAAATTTATAATAAATGAGATCTTGACGTATCACGGTTTCAACCTCTCGAAACATCCGCGTCATATGTTCCTCATTCTCCACCAAATGAGGTGCAAACTTGGATAACTCCGCGAACTTCGCCTCGTACTGGGACACCGTCATGTTATTCTGCTCCAGTCTAGTAAACTCCACTTCCTTCATATGACGAATACTTTCAGGGAAGTACTTGTCATTGAACTGTTTCTGAAACGTCTCCCATGACATGGTGAGTGCAGCTGGATGAGTACGCTTCACAGATTCCCACCAAGACTCTGCCGTTCGCGGAACATAAAAGTAGCGAATGAAACTTTTGTTCCTCCGCATCCCAAGACATCGAATATCTTGGTAATTTGTTTGACCCACGCCGTCTCGCTTAATCGGATCCGGCTTTCCCCGAATTCGGTGGTCCCAACTCTTTGAGCTGCTTGGCTATGACCACCGTGAGTTCTTATCATTTCCTCCTCTGTATTTTGAACACGAGTCTCCTCGTCGATTTTGCATGAGTTTGCAAAAAGCTTCTAAACATCCTCGTTCATCATCTCGCTTTCAAGGGTGTTGTTCACGGGAGGTACATTGCCACTGTTGCGTTCTCCTTGTTGGTGAGTACAAGGCGCGTCTCCACGGTCACATTTCCACTATTAATATTCTCGATCGACATTCTCAAATCATCGTCATAAAACAAGGGTTAATTAAGGAAATCAATATATCACATAATATCCCTATATACTTAACCAACTAACAAATAAGCTTAGGTAGGACACACTAGCGAAGGATTTACTCGTCTCCCTCCTAGTTCTATTCCCTAGATGTGACGCCCCCAAAATAGGTATCTGACACCCATTCTAAAGTGTCGCCAAAATACAAGGTATAAAAGCAACTACAACTTTGATAATACAGGATGTCGTGTAGAATACGACAATACAAATCTGAGTTTAAATACAAATATTGTCTTCAGACAATATACACACCCAAATAAGTCCTCATTAATTATTCATACACTATTTTACGTAAATAGTGAAGACAAATGAAAACATCTTCCTAGAACCATCACTCCATACCCAGGCTCGATCCTGCTTGTGTTCTCACCTCCCGAGAAGAAAAATGGAACAAAAAGGAAAGGGTGAGCTCAACTAGCCCAAGAAAAGAACATTATGACTAAGATAATATACAACAAATTATCGTTAGTCTTCAACAGGAAAAATCGATAAAATATAATAGACAACAAGTTTTAGATCAATAAATGCAATGTAACAAACAATCCATTAGAAGAGTCACGTAGAGAAAGAATTCTACCGTCTTCTAAGGTTTAAAAGTCCATCATCAATATTTTATCCCTCAGAATAACAATCAATATTCATCTTTGCACTCACAGGCCAAAGATATTCATTTAAATCACCAAATTGGTTATGTTCATCTCAACACTGTTCATCTTTGCACTACTGAGCCAAAGATATTCATCGATTAATAGTTCATCTTTGCACTACAGGGCCAAAGATATTCATTTATATCATCATTTAAGACTGAGGATGATGAAAAATATTTTTAAAGAAACGAATCCAGTGAAACAAAATGACAAGGATTAAGGATTAAGGATTCGTACTTTGTTTTACCCATGTCCAAAAATACCTCAAAAATAATCATATTGGTGTAAAATTCAAGAATGATCAAAATATGGATACAATCAAAGCTAGTATCCAGAATAGATATTTTGGACAAAAAGAAAAAAATTTATATTTCGGTTGAATAATGTCGATTCGCAGTGAATAGTCACAGATATCGTGAATAAAGGTGTAAATATTCGTGAATAGTAACCCCGACACAACAAGTTCGAATTTGATAAAAAGTTCAACAAATATTTTGGCATAATGATATTGAAGAAAATAATATCATTTACTGAAAGAAATAACATCCTTACCTCAAAATAACCGTATTTACGATCGAATTTCGGTATAGTCTTGTGTAAACTCGCACCGTGATAGTATAGCACACTCAAAGTATATTCACAAGAATACGCCGATAATATAGAGAGAGAGAGAGAGAAAACTTTGTTTCTGGTGTGATTTTCAATTCTAACTTAGCCTTCTATTTATAGAAAAATGCTAGAACGCCAAAGGAGACTAAATTAATAAACTATTAATATTTACCAAATATTCAAACCCACCACCAAGGAATCTGATTTTAGCCACCAACCACATGTTAAAGATGCTCACCAACCTTTGAAAAACGTTTTTCTTGAAAATAATAATTAAAACTTCCAAAAATCAATTATTTCGGAACTCCGGAACTTCAATAATTCACAATAAATATCCCTTTTATCAGAAAATTCAAATCTCGCGACTTTTTATAGGAATTTCAATTCTCTACAACTTTGCAGAAGAAAATTTTTCCAAATTCCAAACAGAAATATCCAAAATTCACAAACGGGCGATTTTACAGTCTATAATCAATTTTCGGTCAAGAATTGTGTCTACCGACACATAAAACATATGTTAAACATTTAATGCCATAAAAATACTCTTCCTCCTCATATACTCATATATCCCACATTCATTATAAAAATATCACCGTTAATATATTATTAAAATAATATATTTAAATGAATTATTTTATCGAGAAAAGATAAAATATTAATTTTCAACAATTGTCACATTAAAAATTTCTCCATCTATATCCACATAAAATGAATATTCTCTTTATCATAATAATCAATAATTAATTATTCAAAATAATATTACGTAATCACAAAGATCGACAACCGGTAGTTCCTGGAAAGAGGAGGCTTTCCAATAAGGATTTCTCTTCTTGGCCTTGATTAGGTGACCAAACCTCTCCTTGAGAGTAACTTTCTAGACATTGCCAATAATGTTATCTCGATAATATTATTCAAATAATATGAATTATTGATTTGATAATGGAAAATCTTGTGTAATGACAATTATTGAAACAACAAAGATACAAAATATCAACGCAAAGAATTATTGAATCAATAAAATATAATATTGAACAAGAATTCTTCATCAACAATTATTAAAGTAAGTGCCTTCTTACGTAAGGATCAATAATTCAACAATCTTGTAATACACAGGTGTCTTCTTGTGCAACCACGCATATTCTTCAGATTTTAACCACCGTGTAACCCAACAAAGTGTTAACGGTAACAATTTACGCCATTATTTATAAAACTCAATCTTTGTTGTTTTACATCATCCAACCGCTTTTCAAGTTATGGGGCCCACCAATGATCAAGGCTTGTGGCATCGTCGGAGAATCCGACAAAAAAGAATATTCCACGACCAAACGAATATTCCCCGACAATAATGAATATTTTATAACCACTTGTTTATTTTGTAAACTTTACACATTTCACCCATAACCAAAGAATTATATCAAATTAACCCTTATTAATTTAGAATAATGAATAAAGGAAAATTCAATTTTATTTATAATAAGTTGAGGTCTTACACCCGATCTCCGCCAGAGATCATATCCCTAAGCTCTGATACCAACTGTGACGCCCCCAAAATAGGTCCATTCCATCCAACCCATTCTGAGTCGCCAAATACATGGTACAGAAATAACTACAACTTTATTAATACATTTGTCGTGCAAAATACGACAACATATATACTGTGAGTTTAAATACAATTATTGTCTTCTAGACAATATACATACCCAAATAAATCCTCATCATAATTATTGATACATTATTTTACAAAAATGGTGAGGACTACTAAACAACTCTCTCTGAACCTTCATTCCATACCCATTGAGTAGTACTCGCTACATTCTCGCCTCCCCGAGAAGAAAAATGGAACAACAAGGAAAAGGGTGAGCTCAACTAGCCCAGTAAAGAATATTATGACTAAGATAATATACAACAAATTATCGTTAGTCTTCAACAGGGAAAAATCTAATAGAATACAATAGACAACCAGTTTTAAATCAACAACTGCAGCGAAAACAATAATTCATTAGAAGAGTTAAGTAGAGAATGCAAACTACTATCTTCTATATATGAATTTAAAAGTTCATCGTCGATATTTTATCCCTGTAACATCAATCAATATATATCTGGAATCAAATATTCATCTTTGCACTACAGGCCAAAGATATTCATCGATTAATCATGTTCATCTAAACACTGCTCATCTTTTCTGCACTACGGGCCAAAGATATTAATCGACAGTCATGTTCATCTCAACACTGCTCATCTTTGCACTACGGGCCAAGATATTCATCAAGAAATCATTCATCTTTGCACTACAGTGCCAAAGATATTCAAAGAATATCATCATTTAGAACCCGAGGATGATGAAAAATATTTTAAAGGAAACGAATCCAAAGGAAACAAAAGAACAAATATTAAGGATTAAGTATTTTAAACAATCCAAGTTCAAAAATACTTCATAAGTAATCGGATTGGAGTAAAATTCAAGAATGATCAAAACATGGATACAATCAAAGCTAGTATCCATAATAGATATTTTGGACAAAAAGAAGAAATTTCATTTTTCTATGAATAGTTATCGTATTATTCGTGAATAAGGTCGTATTCGTGAATGAAGTCAGATCACGTGAATAGTCTTTGTATCGTGAATAGTAACTCTCACACCAAAAGATAGAAATTTCACAAAAAACATCTTCACGCTTACATGAATAGTACTTTCGTGAATAGTAACTCGTGAATAGTAACTCATGAATAGTAACTCGTGAATAGTAACTCATGAATAGTAACCCTGACATGAAAAAGTTCCAAATTTGATAAAAAGTTTCAACCAATATTTCAGCATAATGATATTGAAGAAATAATATCATTTGAGAAGAAAATAAAATACCTTACCTCAAAATATCGATTTAGTTGAAACACCTTGGATATAAAGGCTATGACTTGAACTTGCCGTATAGCAATACTTAAAGTATACTCAAAATACTCACAAGAATACGCTCGATAATATAGAGAGAAAACTTCAGTTTCTGGTGTGATTTTCAATTCTAACCTTAGCACCCTATTTATAGGAAAATGCTTAGAACACCAAAACAGAAAATTTAATATAATATTATTATTATTTATTAAAATTCTATACGCCCACTTTTGAGATCTGATTCAAAGAATCAATAACACATGCTAGACCCACTTAACACACCAAAAACGTTTTTCTTGAAAAATAATTAAAACTTCCAAAATCAATTATTTCTTGAGCTTGAACTTCAATAATTCATAATAAATAGCCTTTTATCGGAAAATTTGAATCTCATGAAATTTTATAGGAAATTCAATTCTCTACAACTTTGCGGAAGAAAATATTTCCAAATTCCAAATGAAATTGACCAAATTCACAAACGGGTGATTTTACTGTGCTATAATCAAATTTCAACAAGAAATGGGGTCCAATGAAACACATAAAACATGCTTTAAATATTTTTGGTAACAAAAATACTCCTCCTCCACATATACTCATATATCCCACATTCATCGTAAAAATATCATCATTATTATATTATTAAAATATAATAATATATTTAAATGAATTATTTTATCGTAAAAAGATAAAATTTAAATTTTCAACAATTGTCACATTAAAATTTTCTCCATCTATATCCACATAAAATCAATATTTTCCTCATCATATAAATCAATAATTAATTATTCATAAATAATATTACGAATCACAAAGATCTTTGGCAACCGTGCCGTTCCTGAGAAGAGGGGCTTTCCAATAAGAATTTCTCCTTCTTGGCCTTGCATTAGGTGACCAAACCTCTCCTTAGATGTAACTTTCTAGACATTTCCAATAATGTTATCTAATAATATTATTCAGATATATATGAATTGTAGCATCCCCGAATCCGGGTCCCAAATCGCCACGGATCCTAGATACTATTTCTATCACTATTGCGGAAGATATAAACATAAATTGTTTATACATTAAACTTTACACATCATTCCCAAGGTCTACAACCTTAACTTAATACATACCTTCAATATCTTAGAAGATTTACAATACTATTTTCATCGAAAAATTTAATAAATTTAACTACAACATAAAGAAACTTTGCACTTTGTCTTTTGCTCTGTCATCTTATTCAAGCCTTCATCTTAATCAAAATTTTATCATGATATAGCAAGGGTGAGCAACAAATTTGCCCAAAGAAGTTTTACATACAATAAAGATATATATCATGATTGAAAAGAATGAATAAGCTTTCAAGTTTTCGATAATATATAATTGTGAAATAACATGAATCAAGTTTCAATGATTGAATGATCGAACCAATAATATTGGATGTCAATAATTAACATGAACAAGTTTAATCAAAACCTATGGTAATGAAGGTGATCGACCTTTCATACCTAATGAACATATACAACATGCACAATATGCGAATCAATAAATTATTGACGTGGTATAATCAACAATAATTAACCACTAACATGCTTTGAATTAACAACTCAAGTTGAGTTAGGAAACTTGCACGATTAGTTGACTATTGCTATGCAATTTTAGTTAACTTCTTTTGTAAGACCTATCAATTATAAGATTGATATTTCAATCAGCATATCATACTTTTTATCTCACAACACTATTACTCAAATAATAAATTAGCTAACATTTAGCCACATAATTAAACATTGAATAATTCTTTAACTCATTAGTAATATTATTATCCCTTAATAATATTACTATCACTTAACCATTATCTTAAACTTTTGTCTAATGTTTTTTTTATAGAACATTTCTCATACACAAATATTATTAATCATTTAATAATATTTAGATCCTTTACTAATATTATTAATCATTTAATAATATTTTAATCACCTTCGAATATTATTAATCATGTAATAATATTTTACTTATTTCATAAATAGTAAAAGGTCTCACATATTTTAAGATCTGCGATATTTTACATCTTGAAGCTTAAACTATTTAAATTTTATTTCGAAATATCTTTTGTCTTTACTACGCAAATATGGAGTTTAAATAGCTAATGCATAACTTTTATAGTAAAACTCAATGTACTATATTATTTCTTTAAATTTTAAAAAAAAAATTTCACATCGGTTTGTCCGCTTCATTAGACAACATTGACAATCATTACCTCTTATATAAAAAATTTTATCTCGCTTAGCACATTCGCTTTATTATTATTATTTTTTTTTACGATTATTCGCATTTCACTTCATATATATATATATATATATATATATATATATTACGTTACATAAATCTCAGCTCAAAAACTTCATTTTGAGCACCAAAAACCTCAAAATATCATTTTTATGATTAATACAATATTTCAAAGGTTTTACATTCTTTGTTGCACCACAAAATAATTTTTATAGGCAACTATATTTTTTTATTTCGCTTAAATATGTAATTTATATTTATTACATATTTTTAATACTTTATTTATGCCCGAAATGAAGTTTCTCGGCATAAAATATCACTTATACTCAAATTACGCCCCAAAAGACTTTATTAAATTTATTATGACTTATTATTTCTCTAATGCGATTCGAACGTCAAACTTCAAAATCGCTTTCGACGCCTTGACGCCGCTCGGCGTTAAGCTCAAATTTTAGTTCGACATGAATGTTCACTCATTTTAGTTTTCAAATCATGAGTCATATAACAATGAAATTTCTAAGTATTAAAGAACTCATGGCATAGTATTTTAGAAAAATTTCACACCGCGAAAATGGATCACGGAGCTCATAAAAGCAGTCTTGCTGAAAGCATGTCGAGATAATTGCTTGGCCAGTGATGGGTGTGGCGCCAAGCCGCGCTTGATCTTGTACGCTGCTGCTGCCAATGGCGTTGACGTTCATGCCGCTTCGCATACCAAATCCGCTATTTTATTTAATTTCGACGCGTTGCGTAACTCTGATTAATCTGATTTTTTTGGGTATGTTATACATGGCATACCCAAGTATTTTTAAAAAATATCAGGGCTGGGTTTCAGGTATGATAGGCTACCCAAACAGAGCGCCAAAAGTGTGCGTTCATCACAGTTTTTTCAAATTTTTCCCAGATTTACCCTCTCTCGCTAAAACAACCATAAGTCTCGCGTTTTAAAACATTTTTGAGCGATTCTTGAGCCCACGCGAAGATAACTTCCAGGGCTACAACTTTTGTCTCACGACATTTTTCAAAAATCATAGCACAACAGTCCAAATATTTACATCAACGAGGCTGTTCGGGATTTGAGGAACAGTTTTATATACTCTCCTTCCGAACGCCATAACTACCTCATCCGGTGTCGGAATTAGTCCGTTCCGGAGTCTATGGAAAGCTAAATCAGAGTACTACAACATGCCAAAAGCCCAGAATTTTATGAGTAAATTAACTGACCCCGAATTTTCTGTTTAGGGGCAGCAGTCTACTACTTTTCTTGAGCTTTTAAAAAAAACTGTTGTTTTTACTCTTCTTTCTTCCAATCAAACTTTTAACACCTAAAATGTTTAGATCTACACATACCAAACCATAAAACATGTAGATCTAAAGTTTTGAAGTTCAAGATACATAGCTTTATTTTGACAAAAACCACCTCAATAAATCATATTAACTAACTAGAGTCTTGAAATAGGAGAACTTTTAAACCTTTTTGTTTTGATGACTTTTCTTCCTCTCCATCCAAGGGTGATTATGGAGCTTGGAGGCATGAAGACTTCTCTTCCCTCTTCCCACAGGAGGGCTGCCGAACCAACACTCTCCTCTCTCTTTCTATTTCTTTTGCTAGCTCTTTGGTGGAGAATAGAAAGTAAAGTAACTTCTTTTTTTTTTTTTTTTTTTTTTTTAAATGTATACGTAGAATGTATGTATATAAATTTAGCAAATCTTGCAAAGTCTTGATAATTATTAAAGAAGCTATACTAGGAGGACACATGGGCTAGGGAGTAGTTAAACCACCCTTTGAAATAAGAGAAAAATGAAAAGAACCATGTGCTTAAAATCCCTTACATTACCCGGCCATATCTCATTAATTTTTTTATTTTTATTTTGTGGCTATTTCTGATTTATTTTTAATTTGGCTTAATAAAATGACATAAAAGTCCCACAATAATTGGGCCAAAATTTTTGGGTCATTATAATTCTTATCCCACACATAATATACTAGGCTAGATTATTAATTTAATCGCCCTTAAACCATATTATCTACAATTCTCATGCTTAATTAATTAATTGGGCTTGTTTAACAATATAACCCCTTTAGTCCATTAAATCAAATTCTTTTGGACTCTATTCAAATTAATTGGGCTATGACCTTATTATAGTCCATTATTTTTAATTCTATTTCATTCTACCCTTATCCTTTAATTAGGGTTTTCACGCACTCAAATGAAATAAAAATTCTTACTTAAGTACATTTAATTTCTTAACCTAATTAGACTTGCTATAATTAGGATATAAAATTAATTAAGCGAGATGTATAAAATAAATCTCTCATAATTGGTATATATTCTAAATACCATAATTCTCTTTGCCCATAACCCCTAAGTTATTAAATCTTTCATTCCTAATTTATAATTAGGATCACATTAGTTTCTTTTATTTGTTTATATAATAAACAAATATAAACTATCACATAATCTTCATATTCCTTTACTCACCTATTCTAACAAAATAATTTAATAAATTGGGACATGTTCCACAATTCACTTAAATTAGGTCACTAAAATAAAATATTAGGACCACTAAATAACGATAACCAATTAGGTTATTTAATTATCACACGATATATATATTAGGTTACATAACTTAATTCTTATTTCACTTTTATATATACAAAATAAATGTATTCCCATTATATAATGTATATTTACTTACTCATATACATAATTCAGTATAATCATAACATATTTCACTTCTCATTGCTAATCGTATTAACTAACTAACGACTTTATACTTATTTAAATTCTTATTTGCCAATCAAGGCTAACACTCAAGCTATGTTAATTACTAACATAGTTTTATCTTGATCATTAACTTGATTCATCATTCCTCTTGCTAAAATATATATATATATATATATATATATATATATATAGACATAATATCTCTTCCTTGTGAAATCTTATCTCCAATAATAAAATTTCCATATGTACTTATATAACATTTCTTAGACTATTCAGGTTCACATCAATTTACGGTATCGTAATACCTTATTCTTGATATTCCTTCAAGTACATATTAATTCATTTCTAGGGTTTTAGATTTTTGTAATCCCATATTTTCTCTATTCTCATTCGAATATCAAACTATATAGGTTTTACTTGAAAATTTTAAATAAATTCTCAAATTCTCATCTAGGTTTTATTCTTTAACCTTTATTCTAGTCATTTAAGATTTTAGAAATTTTTGAGTTGTCACATGAACCCCTTCTTCTAAGAATTTCGTCCTCGAAATTAAAGCATACTAATCTCTGCTTATTCTCTTATTCATAACTAGGTTTTCAACTTAACCTTTACAATTTCCTCCTTTGAGGATTTCTCTTTCTATCATCATATTTCACCATAACTACTCACTAGGAGTTTACATCTTCTAATCATTCTTCAAAACTAGATTGTCGTAACAACCTTTATTCAATCATCTCAGATTCTACTTTCATACACAATGAGTTTACATTATTTCATCTCAATCATCACATTCTACCACAACATTACTCTGAAGGGTTTAAAACTTTTTATATCTGTCTGAGGGATCATAAAAATTTTGAACTCTGAGGTTTAGGGGTATTTTTACCTGCTACCTCTTTCAATTAAGAAAGAAAGGTACTCTACCTCTTAAACATTTCTTTAATAGGTATGTTTACAATCACAAAGAAGATAAACTACCGATGCTGGTACTTTAGATGATCAGTCTATTGTACCTTAGTAATCTGAAAACGACTATATCGTCCTAGGTTGGAATATTTTATCCAATTAGTATATCCCCATTTTCGTGGTTGTTCACCTCGAGACTTATCATAAGATTCCTCACCAAAACAATTTGGTTCGTAAGCTTTCAAAGAATACTTTGAATTTTCATAAACATTTGTCTAAATTTGAATCAAATAGCTTAGACACATATCAATAATTCGAATTTCAATTGAAATATTTCTGGCCAAATTCAGTTGGCATAAATTATCTTTAAAATTCTTAAAATCATTTTGACGTCATGATACCATATGCAGATATACAATCAGATTGAGGATTCCGTCATTTTATGACTTTGTCATACTACATCATACTATAGTGGGGTGATGATCTTTAGATCACATCCAACACTAAGTAATTCTCGCATTGATAACTCCATCATTTTATCATCTTTGCACCAGTTGCATGATGCATTAATGATATAAAAATACATTTTGACATCTCAAATCATTTTCGTCTAGCCGAATCAATAAGCATAGACTCTTCTTTAAATCGTTCAAAAACCTTTGCAAATCTGTTTTATCATCTCAACAGGCAACGAGGTGTCGGTAGCCCGAAGTCCACGCATACACAATGGTCACCCGGAGTTGAGAATAAAAATCATTTTTCAAAAGCACATAGTGTGTATTTAGCTTGATGTCAAAAACTTCGAAGTCTAGCATAACTAGAAGATTTGGAATACCTATGCTTCCATCATCAACTTCACTTTCTCTATTGATCCATTGCTTAATAGATCTATCTATTTATATAATCCTCAATTCTCCATTCACAACTTTGCTATACCCCAGTTCATCAAACTACCACACATTATGGGTTCAGTAACTTGCCACAATCATATGGGTTTAAGAACTTATCCTAGTCAGACCATAGGCGTCTATTCGCTGAGGGGTTCAAAACATATCATATGATTATGAGTCATGAACTTACCATAAGTATGAGTTTTAAGAACTCGTAATTAACCTTATATTCTTTACCTATTCGTTATACACATAAGAAAAGAATCACCTTCTCAACATGCATATATCAAATAGCGCGACATTAAGTTCCAATGATTATCAATGTAAGAAGCTAAGTGGTTGTCAAGCCAAACTCGGCCACTAATCAATATAGGAAGCTAAGCGGACAATTCCCCGCCCATACAAAGAATTGGTCAACCTAACCACTATATCGACCAGGAAGCTAAGTGATTCTAAAACCAAGTACAAATTCCCACCCATACAAGGAATCATACAACTCGATTCTTGACATGAGTCCTCAATTGAAAACCCACATAATCTTAACTTTCTTTTTCTTAATCTGAATTTTCTTTAATCCAGTATCTTAATATTTTCCACTCTTTTACGAGTTTACATAGTACCATTTCATAGTACCTTCTCTTTATAGCATCATGCTATATCATTCCAATCACTTAACAAATCATATGTTATTCAATGATTTAATCGATCACGTGGTGATCTTATTTTTGTAATCATTTCTTCTTATGCTTACGATCGTTTTATTTTACGATCTTCTTATTCTTCTCCTTAATCATATTATATTATGATTTTATTAGCACTTTTCCTCTTATAGACATCGCCTATTTTTAGTATCACTTTTCATCTACTATTACTTTGAGTCGGGTAACTCCAGTTCTTATCCTTATAACTCTTTAAGATTCTTCTTTGAATCTTCTTTATCTTCTTCTTTACTTAATGATGAATTTCCATAAATTCATCTCTTATCGCTTAAACTCTATTCGAGTTTATCACTTATCATCTTTGTGGTTATAGCCTAAGGTACACCTACCTAAGGTTTATAACTCTCTGACTTTGATACTAATCAGAGTAGCATCCCAGAATCCGGGTCCCAAATCGCCACGGATCCTAAGATACTATTTCTATCACTATTATGGAAGATATAAACATAAATTGTTTATACATTAAACTTTTACACATCATTCCCAAGGTCTACAACCTTAACTTAATACATACCTTCAATATCTTAGAAGATTTACAATACTATTTTCATCGAAAAATTTAATAAATTTAACTACAACATAAAGAAACTTTGCACTTTGTCTTTGCCTCATCCTTATTCAAGCCTTCATCTTAATCAAAATTTTATCATGATATAGCAAGGGTGAGCAACAAATTTGCCCAAAGAAGTTTTACATACAATAAAGATATATATCATGATTGAAAAGAATGAATAAGCTTTCAAGTTTTCGACAATATATAATTGTGAAATAACATGAATCAAGTTTCAATGATTGAATGACTGAACCAATAATATTGGATGTCAACAATTAACATGAACAAGTTTAACTTAAACCTATGGTAATGAAGGTGATCAGCCTTTCATACCTAATGAACATATACAACATGCACATATGTGCGAATCAATAAATTATTGACGTGGTATAATCAACAATAATTAACCACTAACATGCTTTGAATTAACAACTCAAGTTGAGTTAGGAAACTTGCACGATTCGTTTGACTATTGCTATGCAATTTTAGTTAACTTCTTTTGTAAGACCTATCAATTATAAGATTGATATTTCAATCAAAGATATCATACTTTTTTATCTCACAACACTATTACTCAAATAATAAATTAGCTAACATTTAGCCACATAATTAAACATTGAATAATTCTTTAACTCATTAGTAATATTATTATCCCTTAATAATATTACTATCACTTAACCATTATCTTAAACTTTTGTCTAATGTTTTTTTATAGAACATTTCTCATTCACAAATATTATTAATCATTTAATAATATTTAGATCCTACTAATATTATTAATCATTTAATAATATTTTAATCACCTTCGAATATTATTAATCATGTAATAATATTTTACTTATTTCATAAATAGTAAAGGTCTCACATATTTTAAGATGCAGATATTTTACATCTTGAAGCTTAAACTATTTAAATTTTATTTCAGAAATATCTTTTGTCTTTACTCGCAAATATGGAGTTTAAATAGCTAATGCATAACTTTTATAGTAAAACTCAATGTACTATATTATTTCTTTAAATTTTAAAAAAAAAAAAATTCACATCAGTTTGTCCGTTCATTAGACAACATTGACCGTTGCCTCTTATATAAAAATTTTATCTCGCATTAGCACATTAAACTTTATTATTATTATTTTTTTTACGATTATTCAGCATTTCACTTCATATATATATATATATATATATATATATATATATATATATATATATATATATATATATATATATATATATATACGTTACATAAATCTCAAATTTCAAAAACTTCATTTTGAGCACCAAAAACCTCAAAATATCATTTTTATGATTAATACAATATTTCAAAGGTTTTACATTCTTTGTTTGCACCACAAAATAATTTTTATAGGCAACTATATTTTTTATTTAAGCTTAAATATGTAATTTATATTTATTACATATTTTAATACTTTATTTATGCCCGAATGAAGTTTCTCGGCATAAAATATCACTTATACTCAAATTACGCCCCAAAAGACTTTATTAAATTTATTATGACTTATTATTTCTCGAATGCGATTCGAACGTCAAACTTCAAAATCGCTCGACGCCTTATCGCCGTCAAGCTCGGCGTTCGCTCAAATTTTAGTTCTGACATGAATGTTCACTCATTTTTAGTTTTCAAATCATGAGTCATGTAACTGCGAAATTTCGGGCGTATTAAAGAACTCATGGCATAGTATTTTAGAAAAATTTCACACCGCGAAAATGGATCACGGAAGCTCATAAAAAACAAAGTCTTGTAAAAAGCATGTCGATAATGCTTGGCGGTCAGTTGTGTGGCCAATAAGACGCCTTGATCTTGGCTGCATGACATTGCTTCCAATGACGTTGACGTTCACGCCGCTTCGCATACCAAATCCGCTTATTTCACAATTTACGTCAGACGTTGCACGTAACTCCGATTAATCTGATTTTTGGATATGTTATACATGGCATACCCAAGTATTTTTAAAAAATATCGTATTGGGTTTCGGTATGATAGGCTACCCAAACAGGCGCCAAAAGTGTGCGTTCATCACAGCTTTTTTCAAATTTTTCCCAGATTTACCCTCTCTCGCTAAAACAACCATAAGTCTCGCGTTTTAAAACATGTTTGAGCGATTCTTGAGCCCACGCGAAGATAACTTTCAGGGCTACAACTTTTGTCTCACGACATTTTCAAAAATCATAGCACAACAGTCCAAAATTTACATCAACGAGGCTGTTCGGGATTTGAGGAACAGTTTATATACTCTCCTTCCGAACGCCATAACTACCTCATCCGGTGTCGGAATTAGTCCGTTCCGGAGTCTATGGAAAGCTAAATCAGAGTACTACAACATGCCAAAAGCCCAGAATTTTATGAGTAAATTAACTGACCCCGAATTTTCTGTTTAGGGCAGCAGTCTACTACTTTTCTTGAGCTTTTAAAAAACTGTTTTTCTCTTCTTTCTTCCAATCAAACTTTTAACACCTAAAATGTTTAGATCTACACATACCAAACCATAAAACATGTAGATCTAAAGTTTTGAAGTTCAAGATACATAGCTTTATTTTGACAAAAACCACCTCAATAAATCATATTAACTAACTA
This sequence comes from Panax ginseng, assembly GCA_020205605.1. Taxonomy (NCBI): domain Eukaryota; kingdom Viridiplantae; phylum Streptophyta; class Magnoliopsida; order Apiales; family Araliaceae; genus Panax; species Panax ginseng. Next base: position 36,531,949 of record CM035148.1, read on the forward strand.
GAGTCTTGAAATAGGAGAACTTTTAAACCTTTTTGTTTTGATGACTTTTCTTCCTCTCCATCCAAGGGTGATTATGGAGCTTGGAGGCATGAAGACTTCTCTTCCTCTTCCCACAGGAGGGTCTGCCGAACCAACACTCTCCTCTCTCTTTCTATTTCTTTTTGCTAGCTCTTTTGGTGGAGAATAGAAAGTAAAGTAACTTTTTTTTTTTTTTTTTTTTAAATGTATACGTAGAATGTATGTATATAAATTTAGCAAATCTTGCAAAGTCTTGATAATTATTAAAGAAGCTATACTAGGAGGACACATGGGCTAGGGAGTAGTTAAACCACCCTTTGAAATAAGAGAAAATGAAAAGAACCATGTCTTAAAATCCCTTACATTACCCTACCATATCTCATTAATTTTTTTTATTTTTATTTTGTGGCTATTTCTGATTTATTTTTAATTTGGCTTAATAAAATGACATAAAAGTCCCACAATAATTGGGCCAAAATTTTGGGTCATTATAATTCTTATCCCACACATAATATACTAGGCTAGATTATTAATTTAATCGCCTTAAACCATATTATCTACAATTCTCATGCTTAATTAATTAATTGGGCTTGTTTAACAATATAACCCTTTAGTCCATTAAATCAAATTCTTTTGGACTCTATTCAAATTAATTGGGCTATGACCTTATTATAGTCCATTATTTTTAATTCTATTTCATTCTACCCTTATCCTTTAATTAGGGTTTTCACGCACTCAAATGAAATAAAATTCTTACTTAAGTACATTTAATTTCTTAACCTAATTAGACTTGCTATAATTAGGATATAAAATTAATTAACGAGATGTATAAAATAAATCTCTCATAATTGGTATATATTCTAAATACCATAATTCTCTTTGCCCATAACCCCTAAGTTATTAAATCTTTCATTCCTAATTTATAATTAGGATCACATTAGTTTCTTTTATTTGTTTATATAATAAACAAATATAAACTATCACATAATCTTCATATTCCTTTACTCACCTATTCGAACAAAATAATTTAATAAATTGGGACATGTTCCACAATTCACTTAAATTAGGTCACTAAAATAAAATATTAGGACCACTAAATAACGATAACCAATTAGGTTATTTAATTATCACACACATATATATATTAGGTTACATAACTTAATTCTTATTTCACTTTTATATATACAAAATAAATGTATTCCCATTATATAATGTATATTTACTTACTCATATACATAATTCGTATAATCATAACATATTTCACTTCTCATTGCTAATCGTATTAACTAACGACTTTATACTTATTTAAATTCTTATTTGCCAATCAAGGCCAACACTCAAGCTATGTTAATTACTAACATAGTTTTATCTTGATCATTAACTTGATTCATCATTCCTCTTGCTAAAATATATATATATATATATATATATATATATATATATATATATATATATATATATAAAGACATAACATCTCTTCCTCGTGAAATCTTATCTCCAATAATAAAATTTCCATATGTACTTATATAACATTTCTTAGACTATTCATTCACATCGAATTTACAGTATCGTAAATACCTTATTCTTGATATTCCTTCAAGTACATATTAATTCATTTCTAGGGTTTTAGATTTTTGTAATCCCATATTTTCTCTATTCTCATTCGAATATCAAACTATATAGGTTTTACTTGAAAATTTTAAATAAATTCTCAAATTCTCATCTAGGTTTTATTCTTTAACCTTTATTCTAATCATTTAAGATTTTAGAAATTTTTGAGTTGTCACATGAATTATTGCTTCGATAATGAAAAATCTTGTGTAATGACAATTATTGAAACAACAAAGAATATAAAATATCAATGCAAAGAATTATTGAATCAATAAAATAAAATATTGAATAAGAATTATCAGTAACCATTATCGAGTAGTGCCTTCTTACATAAGAATCAATAATTGGTGCAATACCGGTGTCTTCTTGCTCAACAACGCGTATTAGTGTGTTTTAACCACCGGTATTTCAACGATATTAATTGGTAACAACTACAATCATTATTTATAAACAACTTATACTTGTCGCTTTTCTTCATCCAATCGCTTTCATTATGAGGTCCACAAAAGATCACTCATTGCATTTAATATTCCCCGACAACAATGAATATTTTATAACCACTTGCTTATTCAAATATTTATGTATTTTACCCATAACTATCCACATTAATCAAATCAACCCTTACTATTTCAAAATAATAAATAAAGGAAATTCCTTTTTATTTAAAAAAATTTCGGGGTCTTACATAAGTGACCTTCTCTTCCACAATTATAACATGTTTTGACGATGACATCGCAATTTTTGAGTGATGTGTCCCTCCCTCCGCATTTGAAGCATATGATAGGTGGTCTTTCTCCTTCCTTAACAACGGGTCTTTGGTGATGACGCTCTTTCCATCATTGTTGAATCTCCTCTTCTTGAAATGTCCATTCTTATTGTTTTAGCCTCGATTACCAATCGAAGTGGTTACCATTTCGCATGTTGATTCCTCCACGCTTGTTGTCACCGCTTTCGATGACTCCTCTCACCGGTATTATCATTTTGTCAATTACCGCTTCTTTTGGTTGCGTTGACTCGTTATCGCTTTCCACCAACTAAGTCTTATATACAACATCCGAATACAAACACGCTTTATGAAAATAAGATGTTGACATATCTCCCGCTTTCAAACCTCTTAAAAACATTCGCGTCATTCTATCTTCATTATCCACCAAGTGGAACACAAACCGGATAACTCCGCAAATTTTTCCTCAGACATGACGACTACGGTCATATTGTTTTGCTCCAATTTGATAAACTTCACCTCCTTCATGTGATGAATACTTTCGGAAAAGTATTTGTCGTTGAACAACTGACTTGAACTTCTCCCAAGACATCTTCATCTGACGGCAGTTGAGTACGTTTTACCGATTCCCACCATGTCACTTCTCCACGCAACATAAAGCGTGAAGGAAACCTTTTGCTCCTCGGAGCATCCCAAGACATCAAATATCTTGGTGATCTGTTTTTATCCATGCTTCTACCATAAGTGGTTTTGGCTCTCCTTAAACTCCGGTGGTCCCAGCTCTTGAACTGCTTTAGTGGTGACCGCCTTGAGAGTTTCCAAGTTTTCCACCTACATTTTGGACGAGGAGCCGCTCTCACTTTGTTGTTGCATGAATTGCATAAAGCCTCCGAACAATCCATCATTCATCATTTGGTCAATGTTGTTGTTTGCATGAGGATTGTCGCCTTCTGATGCATTCTCTCGATTATTAATATGTGGAGACTCAACGGTCTCTTGTGCTCCATTGCTATTCTCAACATTTTTGGATGTCATTTTGAATCTCGCCACAAAACAAAGGTTAATTGACATGTAACATAATATCTCTAAACTCTGACCAACCAATTTAAATACAAAATAAATTTAAGTAGGTCATACTAGCGAAGAAATTCCCCGTCTCTCCCCTCCTAGTTCTAGTCTCACATCTTAGCCAAGGATCATATCCCTAAGTTTTGATACCAACTGTGACGCCCCCAAAATTAGGTATACATCACCCATCTTGGGTCGCTAGATACATGGTACAGAATTCAAATACAACTTATTAATACAACTGTCGTGAACAATACGACAAAACGTAAACTGTGAATTTGAATACAAATATTGTCTACTAGAGATTATACAAACTCAAAAGGAGTCCTCATTACAATTATTATCACACTATTTTACAGAATAGTGAGGACTACTAATGTTATCCTCTGAACCATCACTCCGTTCCCCGACTCGTCCCAGCTATATTCTCATTTCACGAAGAATAAAGAAAGAAAGGGTGAGCTCAACTAGCCAAGTAAGAAATATTATGACTAAGATAATGCAGAATAAATTATCATTAGTCTCCAACAATGTTAAACTGATAAAATATAATAGACATCAAGTTTAACTGCAGCGGAACAAACAATCCATTAAAAGAGTCATGTAGAAAATAAAATCTACTATCTTTTATGATTTAAAAGATTTTTCATGACTTTTATCGCTGGGACTCAGCTTAATAAATAATCCACATCATCGAATCACCCCTGCACTACGGCCAAGGATATTCTTTAGTATCACGACAACAAATTATTCATGCACTACGGGCCAAGAATATTTGTGTATTCATTAATGGTCATGATCATGCCAACAACTGTCCATCAATGCACTACGGGCCAATGAGAATTTTTACCACATCATTTGTAACATTACGGTCATGATTATACCGAATAATCCCTGGTCATAATCATACCAAGTCCATATATGCACTACAGGCCACAGATGACTTTCAACATAATATAAACATGAGGATGATGAAGATGATATAAGAATTCAATAAAACAAGTTCAAGAATTAATTTGTCCAAGAACCACTAATGTCCAAATTGTCAACCTGATACTGCTTTGTAGAGTAAAATTCAAGAATGCTCAGAAGAATATTTCCATGAAAAGATACTGGATGAAGCGCAAATATAAAGGATATTCCACTAATTTCATGGAGTATGGAAGTCAAAGTTTTAACCAACTGAGTATAACAAAGAATGGAATAACAAAAGAAATCACCATGCATGCGGTGATTGCATATACTGAGTTATTCCAACGAGAATAATAAGTAACTGAACCGTGTCAAAGTAAATTACAGACCGGCTGAGATGTTCCAAATGTAATAATAAAGAATGGAATAACAATGAAATCACCATGCATGCGGTATTGCCCATGACAAAAGTTATTCCAATGAATACTAATAAGGACGGAATCAGTCCCACAGAAAACGCATGTAAACGTGATATTCCAATGTAATAATAATAAAGATGGAACCAGTCCTACAGAAAAGCGAATAGACATGATATTCCAAATGTAATAATAAAGACGGAATAATAATGAAGAATGTCACCAAGTATAGGGTAGCTCATGATACAAAGTTATTCCAATGTAATAATAAGCAATGGAATAACAATGCTTCTCTTCATGAATAAGAAAGAATAACACCCTCACCGTAAAAAGAACCTAATATAAGAGTAGTTAAGTAGCAAAAATCTTTTCTATAGTTTCTCTATAATTTTTCTCTCTGGAATTTCAATGAATTCGTAAGAAATAATGAAGGAATGAACTTCTATTTATAGAAGAATGGATTGCATATAAGTATTAATTCTGATCGATCCAGATTAATTTACTTTAATCTGACGATCCATATTTAAAGTAAAATCTTTTAAATAAAATATAATATATTCTATTTATAATTATATAATAAAACAAAATTTATATATATATATAATATATATATATATATATATATATATATATATATATAAATCATAATACTCCTCCCGTCCATCAACGCCCTTTCCCACCGTGTAATCTTTTTTTTTTACTTTTAAGTAACAAATTTATAATATAAATATATATATATATATATATATATATATATATATATAAACATGGGTATTCATCCATAATAAGCGTTTGCTTTCAAAGAACAAGTTCTCCCATGCTTCTGACATGGCGGCGATCCCCCTTTTTTCTTTTAGCCGTTATAGCCTGTAGCGGCAGTGTGGGCCTCAGCCATATGGCTATAATATAAAAATGAGTTTATTTTTAGTTATACATAATGTAAAAATAAAAGATAAAATAAATTTTTATCTTTTATTCAGACTTATCTCATCATTATCTTTTATTCATACTTATCTTATCATTATCTTTTATTTTTACATTATGTATAACTAAAAATAAACTCATTTTTATATTATAGCCATATAATTTTGAGGCCCACACCGCCGCCATACAGCTATAAACTTATAAAAGAAAAGGGATCATCGCTACAAGTCAGGTACTGTAGGGAGAACTTGTTTGCTGAAGCAAACGTTTGCTATGGATGAATACCCTATAAACATATGTTATAAACATATATATATATATATATATATATATATCTAATAATTGTACTCATCCCCCCAATTCACGTAACCAAAGTTTCTATCTCCCAAGACTTTGTAACACACATGGGCCCCACTCGTGGGCTCCCACCTTTATTATATTAAAAATTTTCTACCGACTATTTTTAAAAATGGGTAAATGAGAACCCAAATAATAAGCAAAATTTGCATCAAAGACTTCATAAAAAAAATTCCTTCAATATTTTTAACAACATTTATCATTATTATAATTCACAATATTAATCGACCAGGTCGTTCTCAGAAAAGAGGGGACTTTCTAATAAGAATTTTTCCCTATTGACGCGCAATTAGGTGACCAAACCTCTCCTTGACAGAACTTCTAGACATCGTTAATATTACAAATAATAATATTAATAACTTTGTCGTCTCAATTATTGATTTTAACAATATATAAAATATCGACAATAATTGAATCAAATAACGTGAGATACTATGCAACAATTACTATAGCAATAATTGAACAAGACTGAATGACTTCTCACGTAAGCATCAATAATCAATATCGTGTGTTACTATACAACTACGCGTATTACTGTACTTTTACTACCGAGTAATTCAACAGTATCAACGGTAAAACTTTCGTCGTTATTTTTATAAAAATACTTTTGTCGTTTTCTCAATCCGACAATAATTCTTTGCTAGGGTCCACCAATGATTATACGGCATACGAATATTCCCCGCTAAAACGAATATTCCCTACCAAACGAATATAATATAACAACTTGCATACTTTGCAGAATTTATAAATACTACCCACAACTATAACATTATATTAAATTTATTCCATAATATTCAAAAATGATAATTATAGAAAATTCATCCTTATTCAAAAAGTTGGGGTCTTACATTTAATTAAAACAAGAAATTAAACGATATCCCAAAAGATACTTTTAGAAAGTTCAATAATATCAACAACCTTTTCCTCATTGTCGGTCATTGGTGGATCATCAACAATATTCAATTGATGATTAACAAAGTTTGTTTCGCCTCGATTATTTTGTTCTTTTGAGACTCTCGAATAAATTAGCGAGATGCCTCGGCATTTGCGGTGCACGCCGATCAATACCCATTCATCCCACACCTAAAACAAACATCCGATTTGTTCTTTATCCGTGTTGCATTTTCTTTATTTTTACCCCGACCTGACACTTTGCCACTTCCGTGGCTTGAATTGTCGCGATTACGAATTTGTTGTTATGATGGTCTCGCTTTATTCTTTCGTCCCCAAGACTTCTTATTATATGACCATCTCTTGTCACGCTTATTCTGCTTTGAATGACGTCATTAATATCCTCGACAATGGGATAAGCACCCGCCGGCCGTCAGATTGATGATTTTTCAACAACAATTCATTATTCTTTTTGCAACCGTGAGGATGTACAACAAGTCACTGAATTTTATGAATTTACTCGCATATATTGTTGTGATGTAATCATGTTGGTGGAATAAAAGTCGAGTGTTTTCTCTAACATTTGAGTTTCAGAAACTGGATCTCCGCACAAAGCCAAAGTAGATGTTATTCTATAAACATTGAAATTATATTCCGTAATTGATTTGTAATCTTGTAGCCTTAAATTAAGCCACTCAAATTTAGCATTAGGGAGAACAACCAATTTTTGATGGTCAAATCTTTCATTCGGTTGTGTCCATAAAGACAAAGGATCTTTGATCATTAAATACTAGATCTTTAATCCTTCATCAATATGGTGACGAAAGAAAAATTATGACTTTTGCATTTTGTGTCAAAGTCAGCTTTGATTTCTGATTCAATGGTCTTTTCTAACTCATTTGCACTAAGATGCAATTCTGCATCAAGTACCCAAGCCAAATAGTTATCTCCAGATATTTTTAAAATAGAAAAATCTATTTTTGCCAAGTTTGCCATCTATTATGAGTTAAAACACAATTTTATTATTTATTAAAACAATAAATAATTGCATGTATGATATAAAAAAATAAACTAAGTCACGACCTCAAGTGGTGATAAAATGCAAATATAAATATTCTTATATTTATGTTATTAGCATAATGCAAATGGATCTTCACCTGGCATGCGGTAGTTCGCATAAACAAGTTATTCCAACAGAAATAATAAAAAAAATAAAATAATGTATGATTCACCATGCGTGCGATAGGACGCATGACGCATACGTTATTCCCAACATAATAATAAATAATGGAATCAGTCCCACAGAAACGCATGCATGTGATATTCAGATAATTTAATAAGAAATGAATACAAATGATTATTCACCGGTATACAAGATTTCACATATACAAAGTTATTCCTATAATTTAATAAATGCGGTAAAAGGTTTCCACCAAGTCTTGTAAGATCAACAATGATAGATGGTACCACCGTAAATAATGTAATTTAAAATGGACAATAAAACATAAATATAACTTGACAGCTTAATATAATAAAGTGCAAAAGTCAGGCCAATTGTAAGAATAACATTATACTATTGGTGGTATAGCCAAACCAGTAATATAATAATAAATTGCAAAAATTTAAAGGCAATTATAAGAATAAAATTATATTATTGGTGGCATAGCCAAACCTGTAATATAATAATAAATTGCTTGAATTTAATTTTACCGTCTCAGTTGGTTAGAGCTTCGTGCTGATAACGTGTTATAAAATTTTAGCGAAGTGTATAAATATACTCTTATAATTGCTGCATAAATTTAGAGAGAATAAGTAAAAGATAAAGAGAGAAAAATTCTTTAGAGAGGGAAGGAAAAAGGGAGTACGGGAGAAGCTAGCTAAGGAAATCACATGTATAATAAATCTCACTTTTTTTTTCTTTTTTCTTTCTTTAATATGTGGACATGAGTGGGTCCAATGGTTATAACCAATAAATACCATCCATATCATTTTGTACCCAACATTTTGTGACCAAAGTATTATTGAAATGTTAAAGCATAGGCAAGTGACAAACATCCAAATTATGCTTCTTTTACATAAAACCAATTATTAATTTTGTCAACTCCCTAAGGTTGAAGAACTCTTCTCTGAGGTAATACATAACATTAACAAGCTATATTGAATCACATTTTTGAAGAACTAAACAATCACCACAAAATAATTTATTTCCAGATCATGCTATATTCAAAGTGTGTTCTTCAGCCCAAGTTCAAGGCAGAACAAGGAGTAATAAATGTTTCATCATCATGTCATAACAAAAGGAGTATCTAATTAACAAGTGAATATGACCACATGCTGTCTAGATCAATTACTATATCCTGCTCTTCCCTTGGATGAAGGTGCACTAGAGTACAAGATAAGCGACACCATAATACTCTAGAAATTTACATTTAGTTAGATGATAAATCAATAACATTATCATTTAGATTTAGTATTTCAATTATCATTTAGTACCGCAAAACCTAATAAATCCAAGAGAAAAGGTAGATTGCCGCAGCTTGCAGTGTTATAGAGCATAGGATCAGATTCAGAAATGCCTTTTAATTCCAGAAATATATGGACTTTATGATGAAAGTAGACAGTGATAAGTTATAGTTTTCACAAATCAATTATCTACCAAAATCCGTGCAACGTGATGAGAGATGTCAATCATCAGTACGATGATTGACGAATGATCACTTCATCATCAATGATGATCCTACAGGTCTTGCTTCACAAGAAACCATCCTATTTTCATCTTATCACTAACCTTATAAATTAATCTAGCAAAAACAAAAATATATCTTATTATTATTATGCAAAGCATCTATTTTGTGTTGGTTTGGGAGTTTTGAGTTCTAGGTATAGGACTAAAACAATAAGAACAGAGTTTGCTAAACCCAAGGAAGGGAGCCAGGATATGGAGCTGTGCCACAATATTTGAACAAACCTTCGATTTCAGGGCATCCATTAGGGTAAGGGATTGATCGGTGAAAGGGATCACGGCCAAGCTTTTTGCGACGAAGTGCGCCTAAACATCCATAAGGATCTTCTTGAAATTGAGTCCTCACCAATGCTTCACCTTTCAAAGCTTCTGTCCTTGAAGTTAACGATGATGGCGTACCTGAGTAGAAAAATCTTGTTTCCGGAAATCCAATTGCAGCGCGGTGCAAATGTGCAAACCTCTCTTCCTTGAAATCATAACCTACAACCTGAATTTCAATTGGAAAGTTGATTAATACTTGATAAGACTTCCTCCAAATAAAAAAATAAAATAAAGAATTAACAGGGAAACTAATTTTAATTTAGGTAGAATAATCAGTAAGGTTGAAATAACATATTTCCTTGTATTTATTTTCTTTCTTAGAATTCCTGTAAAACTGAATTAACACCTGACGTGCTTAATGAGACCTAAGTAAGAGGTTAACCAAGTCCATCAAGTATATAGATGAGATGCAATATGACAAGGGAGAGAACCAAACAAGAATAGTTCTTGAGGACCAAAAGTGAAGACCAAACAGAGACAATATAAAAGAACATTGTCAGATGGCTTTTGGAAATGACAAAAAGAAATAATTAGACTCCAGATAACGGATTCTATACAATACTGGTCAGCCTGTTGGTACTTCAACATAATACTGGTCAGGAAAGGCACTCTATAGAAACAACCTGTCAAATGGTGGTGTCAGCATTCTCACTGGAGCCTGTCCCTTGTTTTCCAATACTGGATTCCTAGAATTTAGTTTACTTTATAGTACAAGGAAACCAAATCAGGGGTAGTTGCTTGCTCTCCTAACCCTTTTGCCTATATGTGAGGTCCATAAATCTATTTCAATTTCCAAGCATTTCAGGATCATTGAAAATGTTGCGCAATAAATGAGCTTACCGTTATATTGTGTGGATATATTCCAGTAAGCTCCCGAAACCGACACACACTAAACAGAAGATTCTCAAAACTGTCCCTTGCATATTCTTCCGTGAGTGCCCTCCATTTCACAACCTCTGGCTTGCCTATATGCAGAGAATGGAAATTAGTAATACAACAATCAGTGTTGCTTCTTAAAGCTTGTATGCATGTATAAAATTTCAACATGCACTAGTGCAGGGGAAAAAAAGTGAGAGATGATAATACAAGCATTCACATTTTCTTCGTAGAAGAAATGAAGTATTCAAATTATAAACTATTTCAATGGAGTCTCTCATCGTGCAGATTAGAGAAATTTAATCTCATAATTTAAAGGGGAAAAAATCACTAAACACCAACTTAGTAAAACATAACACAGAATGGTAGGAGTTGATAGCGTCTTGATTAGGCTAGAATGAACATGGTAGAGGTTCTTTAAAATAGCTAGATTTTGTGTGTGCGAGAGAGGCAGAGACTGCTGACTAGAAAGTACCATTTTTGTTTTATTTTTGCTACCACCAAAAGGTTCACTAGCAACTGCATCTCCCAACACCAACAGTGACTGCCTCAGAATCATAATACCGACAAGAAATTAACACCCCCACCTCCATTAGTCCTGCTGATATTGTCTGTCATATGCGATTACAAGATGTTCGAACACCAACATCATGATCAGATCAACATTCTTAATGACATAATTACCCACCCCACTATAGCATTGTCACTTGCCTAATGCATTTAACATCACAACAGCCAAAAACTATTGAACCACAAGTAATATATTTTCACCACCAATCTGACCAATTTGCCATATCAAATTCTCACTACGTATCTACGCTAGGTATCAACTTCTATAGTGTTACACCTGCCAGTTCTCGAAAGTTTACCACGGTAAGGTTGGATTTTTCTGTCCCTATAGTTTAGCTCCTCACTTCAGAAATTACTGAAATGGATGACATAATCACATAGACATAAAGTCAAGTCTGACTTGAGAATTAAACACATAACTAGTAGTGTAGAACTCAATGTTATTGGCAATACTGAGGCCAGGGGCTCAATCAAAAGCAGGAATTTTAAAACCACCTCATGGAATTGGAGGGCCACTGTTGAACTTGGACTAGGCTGGTACAGTTTGGCATAGGAGCTACTTGCTAGTTGCTACACATCCACTTGATCCAAAAAGAAAAATACACAACGCCATTGCATATATACAAACATACATGGATCAAGGAATGACTGGATAAAAAGATGCACATTGTACAGGCCAGTTTTAGGATTATTTCTCCAAATGTCCAGATAGCATAAGTGAAAGTCCTAAATTATTTGCATCAATGAAAATTTTGTTAAAAATAACGAGCATCATAAGAAAAACAGAAATACTCACCAAACCATCCTTTGGATTCAGCAACCGTCCAATAACTCTGTGCTTCGCTTCTAGGTCCAGCATCTTTCCGAGTTTCACCACCACTGAACAATAGCAGCGCCTCATCATCGTTGGCTAAAATATCAACTCCCTCCTGTATATGTGTCACAAAAGTGGCAGCCTGGCCAGGATGCTTTTGATAAGACTCCAAAAACCAAGAATCCTCCTTATCAACCTTCTCACAACTACTACTTGTATAAACAGAATGCCCCGCGACCATTACAAGATTCCGCAGCTTGGCAAACGGATAAGTACCAATGTCCATATCATATTTCTTAAAATTACTCACAACATGGAACCGGCTCTCATAAAAAGAGATTATAAAGAGAACAGTAAGCCCAAAACACAACATAACGAAAAACACTATAATTGGGTGCAGCTTGTAATATGTTTGAATACGGTTTCCAAGATTTTTAAACATTTTCATGGGATAAAGGGTTGATTTTTTAGGCTTTTTTCTGGGTTTTCTGAGGGTTCCAGATTCTAAATCAAATTCACCTCTAGGGTAAGCAGGGAAAGACTTGGGACTACCTGATCCAAATTGATGATTTATCATGATAGATTAAATGCAGCAAATGGGTTGCGATAGAATAAGAAATCAAACATACCCAGATCGAAATTTGAACAAAGGATTCAGAATTACCATACAAATTTAGTTTCAAATAGGTATTTCAAATATACCCAGTTTGAAATTCCCAGAAAGAAATCAATTAGATCATAATCCTCAGATTCAGAAGTAAACTTAAACTTGTAAAATCAATACAATCAGTCATGGAGTAATGAAGAATACGAGTCACCTGGAATAATCAATCGGAACCCAATATGGAGAGAGCATTGGTCAATTGACCTTTGCTAAACCTACTCAGAAAGTAAATGAAGATAAATCACAAAGACCCAAATTTTATCACACAATTAAACCACGAAAATCTCTAATTCTGCTGCATGAAATCGTGCTATGACACCGTACAAAAATTGGAAAAAACAAAACTGAAGAGAGTCTCTCCAAATTTGTAATTGGACTACTCCTACACTCTTTTGGGATTTAAAAATGTAAGAAATGATAGTCTTCTGATCAGATGGAGAAATGTTGACGATGAAATTGAAATTCTGCCTTTATAATGACTTATAAGTTAATTTAAGTAAAAGTTTTCGGTTTTAATTTAATTTATAAGTTAAAAATTAAGTTAAAATAAATTAGGAAGGTGTTCGGCTCCTAATAACTTATAAATTAAAATAAATATAAAGATTATTAAAAATGATATTAATAAAAAGAAGAGGTAAAATAGATATTACATTTGGTAAAATTAACTTATTTTAAAATGACTTATAAATTATTTTTAAAAAATTACAAATACTTAATTACTCCCTCCGTCCCATAGTTATAGGCTGATTTTCTATTTTGAGATGTCCCAATATATAGGCTACTTACTATTTATAAAATTTAGTTAGTTCATTATTTTACTTTTATGCCCTTATAATAAATATTCAACTATTACTATTTTTTTGAAGAAACAACATTCAATATCATTATTTTTATCACCACATTTAATGTTGTTATATTCTCTTTGGTTAAAGTTTATGGATTTTAATGGTCAGTACACGTCAATCAATAAAATTGAGAGTTTCAGTGTAATAAGTAATGAGTAATTAACTTATTCATTAATTCCATATTAAAGAGTATATGTGAAAAATTTATGAATTGTCACTTAACTGATTTTCTTAAACTATATGCCAAAAGAAATCAACTTATAACTATGGGATGGAGGAAGTATTTTTTTTACTTCAAACTCAACTTATAAGTGAAAATATAAATAATTTCGGAACAGGTGAATAGTAACAACTTACTTATAAATAATTCTCAAAGAGAAATAAAATTTTCGCCTTTGACTAATGAATATTTAAAATTAAAGATGTATATTAACTTTGTATGATAATTTATATAAAATTTTAAAATTGAAAGTTAATAAATATTTATTTAATTTTTTATAAAAAAATTAAAAATATTACTACCTCCGTCTCATAATAAGTGTTTTTTTAGCTTAAATCACACACACCAATACACAAGCTAAAATGGCAAAAATACCCTTAATATATTTTCTTTGAAGTTGAAGAGTTAATGAGTGTCATTTAATTGTAGTGATGGTAAGATGCAATAAATATCATTAAATGCATAAGGGCATATATGAGAAAATATTACAAAAATTGTATTAGAGTTCTAATACATCACTTATTTTAGAAAAAAATATTAAGCCTAAAAAAGCACTTATTGTGGGACGAAAGTAGTATATATTAACTATTTTTTATAGTCCACAAAAAGAATTCATTTATAAAATTTAAAAATACTGAGAATTCATTTTTTCACATCTTTTTCTAAATATAAAGTATGTTCAGTGAATCATTATCCTTCATCAATAAACTCAAATCATCAAAGTAATATTGAAATTTTCTATCTAGATCTGATATGCACTAAAGCAATTTAGGTTGAAGTTTTTTAATAGAACAACATTTAACCTCTTTGGACATTTGAATTTGGAGAGATTCATGTTGAATCTGTGAGACGATTAAATTTTAGTTTGATTTTTGTTTGAGTTTAGTTTATTAATTAGGTTAGCGTATATTTTGATTTGTTTAGGGTGGTTTCTATTGCATTATTTGTTTATTTTGTTTGATTAGTTTATTGAAGTTGTTTGTTATTATTTGTTTAGTTTGTTTAATTTATTAGTTTAAGTTGTTCGTTATATTTAATTAGTTTGATTTTTATCATACTTAGGCTATTTTGTTTGCAAGTATTATAATCCCGATATTATAATTCATGAGATTATAATTTCAAGACCATTAATCTTTGAATTATAATCTTATTATAATCTCAAGGTTATTAAGTCATTTTATAATATCTAGGCTAATAATTTCTAATCTAAATTTGAAAACAAAGCAGACACTTGAAATTAATATTAATATCCCAATTATAATACTTACAAACAAACATAGCATTAGGTCTTATTCGGGTTGATGAACAAAACCAAATAGTTATATGAGTGACAATATGGAGGTTGATTAAATTTATTTTGAAAACCTGCTGATTGTGTTTTGGTTATTAGTGCTTATATATTTGGATACTGCTGAGTGGTCTTTGATTTTATTACCAGTAGTTTGATATTGTTTGTTTGTTCATATTGGATTTTTTTGGACTCTTTCCT
Organism: Panax ginseng; assembly: GCA_020205605.1. NCBI lineage: Eukaryota > Viridiplantae > Streptophyta > Magnoliopsida > Apiales > Araliaceae > Panax > Panax ginseng. The sequence continues at coordinate 36,547,412 of CM035148.1, forward strand.
TTAGAGGTAACCAAATGCATAATAGTGAGTGACAAAACTTCATCATGTTGGTTATTATTTACCTTTTGATTATTTTAACACATTGAACATATTGAAGAATTCCATTATTACTTATCCAATTTATAATATATTCTGAATTATAATTTGAAAGTATCCAGTTATGGTATGTCGAAGTTCCAATATATAATATACCCCAATTAGACAGCGCAATAAGCAGGTGTCCAATTGTCCAATATGTAGTGACCAATAAAGGGAAAAGGGTCAAAAAAGTCCATGATGTTTACCCCAATGTCCCACTTACACCCTAAACTAATTTTTTTTTCTTCAAAAGTACCCTTAACGTTATATTTTTGGGTCATCCGTGCCCCTGCCGTTAACAAAAGACAAACGGAGTTAAAATGTGATGGCGTGACATGCTTAAATATAAAATATATTCTAAATAAAACAATATATATCATTTAATCAAAACAAAAAATACTAAAATTCAAAATAAAAAAGGATAACATATTTACATCATTTAATCAAAATAATAAAATTTAAATTATTTTGTTAACTAATCAAAACAACTAATTAAATAAAATAACTTGTATAACATATTTACATCATTTAATCAAAATAATTAAATTACTAAAATCATAATACTAAATAATATTTTTAAAATTCAAAAGCGAGTATTATGATTATTTTAGTAATTTTAATATTAATTTTAAAATCATATCAATTTAAAAATATTATGATGTAATTTGAATTTTTAATACATTTTTTAAATATTATTACATTATCAAATTATAACATATACTATTATGTATAGATTATTACATCATCAAATTATTTATATTATTTATAACATATATAGATTATGTATAGATTATTACATCATCAAATTTTTATATAGTTTAAAATATTATTTAGTATTATGATTTTAGTAATTTAAAAATTTTATATCAATTAGTATTTAGTATTATGATTTTAGTATTTTAATGATGTAATTTGAATTTTTGTTGTTTTGATTAATTAACAAAATAATTTAAATTTTAGTATTTTTTTAATTTGATTTTTTTTAGTATTTTAGTATTTTTTTTAAATTAGTATTTGACGTAAATATGTTATGTTTTGAATTTTAGTATTTTGATTAAATGATGTAAATATGTTATACAACTTATTTTATTTAATTAGTTATTTTGTTTAGTTAACAAAATAATTTGAATTTTATTATTTTAAATAAATGATGTAAATATGTTATGCTTTTTTTATTTTGAATTTTAGTATTTTTTGTTTTGATTAAATGATATATATTATTTTATTTAGAATATATTTTATATTTAAGCTTGTCACGTCATCACATTTTAACCTCGTTTGTCTTTTGTTAACGGCAGGGGCACGGATGACCCAAAAATGTAACGTTAAGGGTACTTTTGGAAAAAAAAATTAGTTTAGAGTGCAAGTGGGACATTGCGGTAAACATCAGGGGTTTTTTTGACCCTTTGCTCGACCAATAAATCTCATTGAGGTATCCCGAATGATCAATTTTATAGTGATGGTAACGTATGTATGATTAAAAAAAAATTAATAGAAGGTGCAGATGGTATCCAAAATGCCATGTAAGAATTCTCATTTTTGTAGTTGTTGGTTACTTATAAATAACCTTTTGAAAAAAAAATTATTTTGAAAATGGTGCGATTGGTAGCCAAACATTCATATAAAGGTAACCATTTTAGTTATTGTGGGTAACCAAATAGTCTTAAAAAAAATTCAGTCTCTGCAGTAGAATGTCGGTTTCCAAATCCTTCGATCTTTTCGTGAATGTCAGTTTTGGATTTCCTCTTTGCGGGATTCGGCTACTCCGACTTCTTCTTTTTTTTTGATTTTGAATAGACTGATCGATTTCGTGATTGGATTGTCAGTATCTCTTCGGTTTGGATGATTGATTTGTTTAGGTTGCTCAATCGTAGAACATTTGCAAAGAATTGGTAACTGCCGCAGATGGCAGTAACTTCTCCTTGATTTCAACGTTTCTTTATTTTTGTGAAATTGAATGATCTGACGTGATTATTGTGTTGCACTCTTTTTATAATTATTTTATGAATACACTAATCTTGTAATTATTTTTTAATTATTATATAGGAGTATAAAAAACCCTATTTAGTAGGGCTTGAGATACGCTGGCCAGTTAATTTAAGTCCATCACGTTAAACTAGTTTTTTAATGTTTAGGCCCGAAGTCTAGCCTGTTTCTGTGTCTAAACTTTTTAACAAGGCCAGCTGTTGAACAAGTTGGAACTAAACTCAAACTTAGTTCAGCTTTACTCCATATGGTTTCTGTGTTATAAAACAGAAATAACTTAAAAAGGAAAATGCAATGATTCTATTAATAATTAGAAAACAATAAATTATTTAATTTGTAATATTTTTTAAATACATTACAATATTTATTATTGTATTGACTAAAATTAAATAAATTTATGTTAATTTTCAATTTAAAAATATCTAAATTTAACTTTAAAAAATATATAACGATATTATATTGTGAACGGAGTAATAAAGGAGTAAAAAAAAAAGACTAAAATTGTACATTAGTGAGTTTTATTTTGTATTTTTCCCTTTTATATAACATACACTCAATATGATATATATATATATATATATATATATATATGTATATATAAAGAAATTATAAAGTATACATTTAAATTATTTCATTAATATTTAGAAAACATTTACATATATGTAAGTCAAATTATTTTATAAACTTTATACATGCTTGCATGGAAACGTCTAGTTTATGTATTGTATCAAGATCATAGACAGTATTAAATGATGAATTTGATATTCACTCATAACCAATCAAATTAATTCGATAAAATTATAAAATTATTATAAATTAACTCAGATCTTATATATATATATATATATATATATATATATATATATATATTTAATTAATTTTGATTGAGTGAGTTTTGAATGATCTAAGCCAAAGGGGATCGGAAGCAGGCTTCCCAATTAGCTGGTGATAATTTGATAATTCATGGCATTGGACGGCAAGGTCCATGCATTTATATTCATTGCTCCCCTCCCAATCTCTCTCTCTCCCTCTCTCTCTCCATATATATTTATTTATACAAATATAAAAACAATGAATGCATTAGAATAACCGTTGTGACAGTTACCTTTTGGAGTATCCAAACTTCCATTACCTCCAAAGTTTATATGCCCAATTCCTTTGGAACAACCCCCCTTGTGACTTTATTCCAATTGATTTTCAGCTTTCTTGTTCAAAAATTAGCAAGCCCACTATTTTAACACACTTAAATCACGTAACTGATATTTTCACATAAAAAATTAATATTTTTACGTGATTATTTTTACGTGAATAGTGAGTGGATCTTGGCTCTATATGAGAGAAACTCAAAATATAAAAATATCATTTTAACATATAAAAATATCAATTTCCTTAAATTACCTAGGATATAAGATTGTTCTTTATTTATAGGAATATGTATTATTGCATTTTAATTTAGATATTTTGGGGAAAATTGACGAAAAATTAAAGAGAACTAATGAAAAATATAGAAGATACTTATATTTTTTTAATATAGCGCCATGCTAACACCGTTGGGGATAGACTTCATTCTCTAACATGTGATCGTACACAGTTGCATGTGTGAACTCCGGATCCGATTATGATGAAGTTAATTTCATAGTAAGTTGGTCAATTAACTAATACAGTGCTGACACGCAAATAGATTACCTTCCGTCTGCGTGTTGACACTATATTGGTCAATTGACCAATATTAACTTCATGCTAACCACTCCCGCGAACTCCTACCTTTTAAAATTAATCATACAATTACCATGATTAGGTTGGTTATATATGCATGCATATTTCGTGTACTCTTTTACATTTTTGTTCACTATTAATTAGTCAAAGAAATATAAGATAACTTCCTACCCTTTTTCTTGTTTTCCATTTTCCAAAACACACCCAAATGTCTGAGAAAATGATGAGAAAAGATCGACTTGAACAAATTTATAATACTTGTGTTTTATCTTCTGAGTAAATATCATTCATCATACACCAAAATCCCCATTCATTTAACCATGCCTCATGAATCGTACTCTTTAAGCTCTCCACAACACACTGCAGCCTCTGAGGCAGATTGTAATCAACCTGCAACATTTGTTCATACAATTGCGGGCGCAGGCCGGCTTCTCCCTTCGGCTAGCCATTGGAACTCCATAGAACTTGACTTTAATCTCTTGCCTCAATCTCAAACCGGATACCAATCAATCCCTTCAAGATTCTCAAAATCCTATGATTTCAACCTCATTATCATAGATAAAAAACACCTGAATAGTTGCGTTTATATAACCGCCTCAATATTTCTTGCCATTGCCCTTTTCTTCCTCTTGTTACATTTTTTGCCACTGCATAAACATCACCACAATGGCTCTTCTAACAATCTAACGCTCGCGATAAATCAAGCTCTCGTTTTCTTTGATGCTCAGAAGTGTAATATACAAAATTACCATGCTTAATTTTTTTTTATATATTGAATTATGGTTTTCTAATTGTGTTATACATTTTTTTCTTTCAGCTGGGATTTTCCCCAAGAATGATTTAGTAAATTTTCGCGGGGATTCTGGCTTACAAGATGGGAATACAAGTACTACACATGAAGATCTTGTTGGGGGATTTTATGATTCTGGGAATAATATTAAGTTCAGCTTCTCTACAGCTTATACTACCACTTTCTTGAGTTGGACTGTGATTGAATATCATGAGAAATATGAGGATATAGGTGAACTTGATCATATCAAAGACATTATAAAATGGGGCACTGACTATATGCTGAAGGTCTTTGTTCCTCAAAATTCAACTTCTAATCCCTCCACAATTATATATTCACAGGTATATATGCTGATTAATAGTTAAGATCTTCCCTTTAAGGTCTCTTTATCCTGTTTATAATGTATAGGTTTATGTCCCCCTCCCTTGTTTAGTATATTCTATTTAATTAAAAACTTTTATTCAAGAAAAAAAAAGGTGGCTAAAATTGTCAGAGCAGAATGATATTGTCAAAGTAATAAGTGTTGCTTAAAGTGTCAAATGACGCTGACCATTAGAAAAATGTTGTTAAATGTATATTTACTATGGCAACGTCATTTTTCCTCTGATACTATTATTTTTGCTCTGGCAATATAGACAAAAAAAAAAAAAAAAAAACCTTTTGTGATCTAGCCTGAAAAATGAGTCAAATATGTATTAATTTTTTGAAACAATTCTGCCTCTTTTGGTTTTAGGTTGGGACTACAGGGAATGATACTAGGATAGATAATGATATAAATTGTTGGCAAAGGCCAGAAGATATGAGCTACACAAGGCAGGTTTCAGTTTGTGATAGCTCTGCTTCAGACTTGTCAGGGGAGATTATTGCAGCATTTTCGGCTGCATCATTAGTATTCAAAGAAGAACATGATTATTCAGCAAAACTGATCAAAGCAGCTGAGGAATTATTCGAGGTTTCAAGTACAAACAGTACTGGACATAATCAAGGAACCTACACTGCCAAAAATGACTGTGGAGGACAAGCCAGTCAATTATATAATTCCTCAGGGTACAAAGACGAATTGGTTTGGGGAGGAACTTGGTTGTTTTTTGCTACTGGAAATCATACTTACCTCGATTATGCTACCAGTAATTTTGCTGCAGCAGAGGAGGAAGAATTATCATCCGAGAAAGGGATTTTTTATTGGAACAATAAGCTCACCGCTACCGCGGTATATGATTTAATATCCAATGTTTTAGTATATGTATATATGTACAGGGATCTTGATTCAAGGCAGTTCAAAATGGATAGTTCATTTGAGCAGTCTTCAAAAACAAGTTGCATTTTATATAACAGAGTTGCGATTGTATAATACTTATAACAAAGGTCATCTGAAATAAGTCTGAAACTGCTTATTTGAACTGTCTGGAATCAGGATCTATCTATCCGACATCTATTGGATCCTGGATTAATTTCACATTTGTTTTTCTCTAGATTTTGCTAACAAGACTTAGATTCTTCCTCGACCTTGGATATCCGTATGAAGATGCTTTCGGATCATCAAATAACGTGACTGACTTGCTCATGTGTTCGTATCTTTCCAAACTACAGTTTAATATGACAGAAGGTGAATTATTTGTGTGCGTTGTATCTTTCAAGCGAAATTGGATTGCGATTAGTTTCATTCATCTAATTATTAGTACTTTTTTAAATCTTATTAATAGGTGGCTTAATCCTGTTAAAGCCTGATTATGGTGCACCACTCCAATATGCTGCAACAGCATCTTTTCTGAGCAAACTTTATAGTGACTATCTTGATCTCTTACGTAGATCTGGTAGCACTTGTGCTGGAACAGTTTTCACATTGGAAATGTTGCGAAGTTTCTCCAAGTCCCAGGTATATATGTTGTTAACACCCTAATGCGTTGCTTAAGAGAGCTTATCTTCTACTTTTGTGTTTTGTTAACGCAAAGATTCGTCCACACGCCTCAATCACATAAGTATAGACGGAATAAGTTTTAACAATGAATTTGTTTAATTAGTGCTGAAAAATAATAAAATTGTATGTACCTTTGATCTAAAGTATCCAAACAGGTTCCTACGTGGAGAGATTTCCACGTGGATCATGGCCCACCGAATCAATCGGGCTCAAATAATCACGCCCCGACATATTTATTTCATACATATATAGAAAGAGCCTTGGCCATCACCCAAACACACTAATGATAAATCATACCGTGTTTGCTATAAACATTGGTAACTGAAACATGACAATGCTTAACCAATTGTCCTAAATCCAGAGGTGGAATCGAGGGGTCTGAGGGTCATATGACCCCCACACTGGAATTTCCGGGGGTTATTTGCTATTATTTCCTTTTTTTTATGTATTTTCTTTTCTTCTTTGCTTTTCTCTTCCTTTTGCTTTATCATCAAAGTGAGTCAAAAAAAGGTGATAGCAATTCTCTCTGTAAACTAATTAAAAATAAAAAACTAAAGAAATAAAATAATTTTTTTGAATCCCACTATAGTGACCATAAGTTCACCATAGTTCTATTCTATCAAGATTATTAAATCTCTCTTCTATTTTTTTTGTTGGAATTCCTTCTTTCAAGCTAATTAATCTCATGAACCACAATATAAGTTTTTGAATATATAATATTATAATATATAATTTATATATAAAAGTAACTAATCAGTTGACTAAAAACTTTAAAGTTTGATTAATAGTCTCATAGTTCGGGGAAAATTAAAATATATATGTATATGTATTTAAAGCTATTAGACTCACAACTCAAAGGTTGACGAGGGTTGAAATAGGATATTATGAAATACTATAATTGAGCAAAATGAATTTGAAAGAAGCACTTCAAACGTCAATAAATAATTTTTTTTTACTGATTTATTTTGAATCCTCTCTAAAAATATTATGGTTCCGCCACAGCCTAAATCCTAATTATTAGCAACATTTTCAATACATACAAATTATTAATGTTTCTTTATAAAATTAATTAATTTCAAGCTCGTAACAGATTAAACATTTCCTCAACGAACCATGTTACTCATATATTCTCATAATCTCTTTTATTTTTCCCTTTTACATCAATGTTTCTTTCTAGGTTGACTATATACTTGGAGATAATCCAATGAAGATGAGCTACATGGTGGGATTTGGAGACAAATATCCAACCCACGTTCATCACAGGGCTGCATCGATTCCATGGGATCACCTACGACATTCTTGTGCAGAAGGCGATAAATGGCTCAACACGAAAGAACCAAATCCAAATAACATTTTGGGAGCCATGGTTGGAGGTCCGGACCAGAATGATATATTTTTAGATGAAAGGGACAAGCCATGGTTCACAGAGCCAACCATTTCGAGCAATGCTGGTTTAGTAGCTGCGCTTATAGCACATCATGACCCTCCGATTATCAGACATGATCATGACTCTTCATATAATGCTTCAACCTCAAATGGCCTGAATTTAGGCATAGATATGATTTCCATTTTTGAAAATATTCATCTAGTTCCTTAGGCAGATTTGGACTGTATAAATGACATAATTATTTGTAAAAAAAGATGGAAAAATACAAGCAAAGAAAGAATAAAGAAGGTGAAACTTTTGTTGCAAAGAAAGAATAAGTTTGGATGTTGATTTTTTTGGCTTTTAGTACTTCCATGGATTTGAATATAACGATTATTGAGCCACAACTCACCCAAAAAGTAGTACTATTGTTAGTAACTTAATTTTTTATATATAGACAAAATTTTCTCATTTCTTTCGATGTGAAGTATTGGAGTGTTACAGTTTTAATATTCTTTTCTTTCCCTATTTTAGACCCTTTCAGAGTGAGATTTACGTATTGTATTCTCCAAACTTTGATATAGTGATATCTTTTCTCTCTTGTATTTTTTCGGTTCGTTTTTTACGTAAATCTTGTGTTCTTGATTTTAATTTTCTCATTATTTTCTGTGTTTGCCATAGTTTCTTCTAACACATTTCAACCTCATTAAATTAACATGATCTGAATAAGACACCCCGTTAGAATGATTTGCTTTCCTAGACCAGTACCAAAAGCTAGCTACAAGTACTGTTTCTTTACAATTTCACAGGATATAAAACTATTACATCATACATGTTTCCTCTTAAAAAAATGCAATGTAAGGTTTCTAAACAAAACAATATATAACATTGCTTTACGAGTTTTCTACATTGTATAATTTCTCATTAGTAGTCCTAGTTAGTTGGTGAGAAGATTCATGTAGTTACATATACATACATATGAAAAGAGTCTGGCTCTCCAACCAAAAATGAACCGGCTATAGCGACGGTCTTAACCATCGCTATAGCATAAAAATCCGGTTTTCTATGACCGTCGCTATAACCGATTCATTTTTAATTCACTGAGCAACCCGACCGCATATGAAAATATGGACACACAAAACTCTAAGAAAAAACTGAAGTACTATATACAACTTCTTCTTTTGGCTTCTTACTTCCTGTCTCTCGTGTAATCGTATCTTCAAGGAGACTTCATGTTATCCAAGCGAAACGTTCTCTGCATTATTCGAAAAAGAGATAAAAAATACTGAAAAATATAATTAATTTCCAAAGAAAAAGCAACGTCTTGATCAAATGAAGAATTGCTAACCGAAATCGAGTGGATTTCTTCAAGGAAAGGAACGAGTAGTGAAATAAAAGTCTGCATGTCTTCTTTAAGTGTGTCATCGTTTTGGTCATTGGCCATGAGAACAGACAGAAAAGTTTTGGTGTCGGGCACTAGTTTGAGAGCTATCTGAAAAACACATCATTTGGTTAGAGTAGATTTCAAGTCACAAGTGGTTAGAGAGCTGTAGTGCCATTGTACAAGTTTCAGAATGTAAAATAACATTGAAATAGTTATGGTTAAACTTTATAGTAGAAGACTACATCAGTATTTATAAGCATGTCATGTACTGTTTGTAATTCTGTTCATTAGGGCTAACTCAATATGGTTATTGGTGGAGCTTGATTCGACATTGATTCAAAGGTGAATGTTTCAGCTGGATACGTATAGGGTGAAATTGTCACATAACTTATTATCGTTAGGGATTGGATCCTAATAGGTGCAGAAAAATAACAGGATATCCTTAATATGAATTTCAATTATATTGGGATTATAAAGATGCCTGCTATTTTTGCTTCTACTATGAGAACCCTCAGAAAAAACATACCTTGTTCTTTAGAGTTCATCTTTCATTTCATAAGATATACCCCCTCCGTCCCATGATAAAAGTCCTTATTACTATTTTGGGTAGTCCCATGTTAAATGTCCATTTTCCTTTAATAACCAAATTTTTACATATATTTTCATATTATACCCGTAACATTAAATATCTCATTATACTTTTTTTATTCTAATTCTCTCTCCATATTTAATGACATTATTATGAATAATTTTGTCATTTTATTCATCTTCTTAATATGCGTGAAAAGTCTACCAGGACTTTTATTTTGGGACGGAGGGAGTAGGAGACAGATGACATATAGTAAAAGATTTTATTTATAAAAGAACAATCATAACATAATATTAATCATTTGGATTTGGTCCACAAACAGGAGGCTAGAGTTAAAAAGGATTATACGTGTGGAAATGTATTGTTACCTTGTAAGCAGCTGAAGTGATCCATCCATGACATGGTTTTAAAGTAATTATGTATGATTCTTCTACTGCTTGCTCCATCTTAAGCTCAGAATCCTTCATTAATAACTGTAACAAGGTCACTGTAAAATCCAGAGATCTGCAAAGCAAAATCATTATCTAAAATTTGTTGTTTGCCATACTATATGCTACACAAGATTAATAGAAATAAGACTCCGAAAACATGCTTAATTGAGATCTAGAGGAAGGGAAGACCAGCATGGTCAGTGACTGTTTGTGCCAATGTTGTTCTAAAAATCCTCGTCTAAGTCCGCTTAATTAGTCCCCGCCTAGATACTAGGTGAGTCCTCTATTGCCTAGATTTAGTTAGGTGCCTAGGTCCCCTGCATAGGCCGAACCAGAATTGTACTACATCAATTTAAAAAAAAGCTTTAAAGGTCTACAATAATTTTATTGAAATGAATTTGTTTAACCTTAAAGATTGTTTTATGATAATTTATCATATAAATTTTAAATTAGTTATATCTACTATATGGTTTGTATAGTATAAAAAAAAATGAGACTGTCTAAGAAAGCGTCTAGTCCATCTAAGAAATTGCCTTGGCACAAGCTAGGCAGTAGGTGCACCCCCTTTGCCTAGGTCAACCTAGTGATTTTTAGAACAATGGTTTATACTTGACATCTATCGAATGATTTAAATATCAAATCAGATTGGTCGCTTATGCACTAATTAAGCATAATCAAACGACGGACATCATGTCTAGACGAGACTCACGAGACTAAGGTTTTGTTTGTTTGCAAGAATTATACTTGGGATATGACTATTAATCTCAAGTGTCTTGTTTGTTTTTAAATTTAGACTTGAGACTATTAGTCTAGGGACTATAAAATGACTTAATAGTCTTGAGATTATAATTATAATTATAATCCCAAATATAATTATTGCAAACAAGCATAGCCTAAGAGTCTTCTACCAAGTGGACTACAACTTGTTCCGACCTAAAGAAAACTTGTGTATTTCTATACTATAAGGCATAACGGACTAATGCACATTAAGGCACATAACAATTTTGAATTAATCTATCTATGAGTATACAAAACTTTTATTTTTCTCAGGTTGATTATCGACTTAAAATTAAGGGAAACACTATTTTCATATGTGTTTTTGATATTTTCATATGGTTTCTTCTCACATGAAGGTGAGACCAACAATATGCTCATGTGAAAATATCAAAAATACAAAAGAAAATATCAGTTCCCAAAATTAAGTATGCTATGTGATAAACTGATAATGATCTTGAGAAGTTCCTTCTAGTAATTAAGCTACCCACCTCATCTGCTGATTAACAAACTAGTTCGTTCAAAATTTGTAAAACTTTAACCAGAACCTTATTTAAGTAAATCTCAAAGTTCAATTGTCAACTGGTCATGCATCATTTTTTTTTTTTTTCTGCTAAAACTGGTCATGCATCATGCCTTTGACTAAAAATTAGTTTGTGTACATTGTATACGGAAGTGGTTAGTATGAAGTTTATTTTGGGGTAAATTGATCAATTGACCAATAGAATACTGACACGCATGCGATATTGTATGTGTGTCAGTATTCTATTGACCAATTGATCAACTTACCAACGATAGATAAACTAACGATTACACCATCTAGTAGCAACATGTCATTAAGTTATTTAAGGGAAAATCAAGGATTTTAAATCCAGTATAATTAATTATAAAGTTTTTCATGGTAAATAATAATTACACAGTCAGTTATTACAATTCAAATCGCTTGATTTTCTACTTAAATTTACCTACCTAACATGTTGTTGCTATTAGTCAATGGTCATCCTTAAATAACTTAGTATCATATATAAAACATATAGACTTTGTGTTTACCTAGTAAGCCATACAAATGCTCTACTGCAGCTGGTAGTCTGTCTTGCAAGGACTTCACTTCTCTCTTTCTTTAATATTTCAACCACATTTGAATACAGTAAAGGGTCTGATTCACGAAACTTCTCCAATCTCTGGAGATGAAACATAACAAGAAGATATCAATACTGTCAATTTATACACTCCCTATATAATATTCATTTTTAAAAGTCAATTTTTAAAATTTAAATTTCATGCGATTCAATTAAATTTGGAACTAAAACTGATAACTAGAGTAATACTTATATAGTTTATAATATTCATAATTATATTAAGGGCTATATGTATATATACAGTTGTGTATCACATAGTCGGACTATGGAGACGGGGTTTTGGGCTAACTGTCGCTGTAGTCCAAAATAGTTATGGTGACGGGTGAAACCATTTTTATAACCCAAAAATTAGTCGTCATAGCTGACTGAGTATTACACAGCTATATATATATATTTTTTCTTTATATTAATAAAAATAAAATGTATTAATATTAATTTTAAATTTAAAAATATTATAAATTTAACTTTTAAATAATTAAAATTGATCTAAAATAGAATGAAAAGAGTAATGACTAACTGTCATTCTAGCACTATTCACAATATGCATGGTAAATTGCTGACCAAAGTGTTCAATCATTGTTGCTAAATCTAGAAAAAAAGACAATGATATTCATGGGTCCTCAAAAAATAAAATACATTAAATTCCAGAACCACCCTTAACACTCGATGACAAAAAGAGACAAGTATTAAACTATGTCTGCCGTCCCATCATACTCACAATGATCCACAAATGACAAATAGAAGGGTAAAAAGGTCCAAAATTCATGTGGTATCTTGTTATGTACTGTAAAAGTCAAATGTAAGGGGGTCATACTCATGGACAAATTAATGCGTGTGTTTTTCACACACTACAGAAAAAGACATAGTAAAATTAAGCAATGGTTGGTTGGCCGTTGCTATGTTTACCTGGATATTCTGATGTATGTCATGTCTCAACACTGCCATTGTTGGGCCTATCTTATCTGCAAGTAGAAAAAACCGACAAAATACCACACACAGTTCATTAATTCAATGACGACTAATTGTCAGAGTTTAAAATTTTTGGCAGTAATTTATATGAAGTTAACTTTTTGTGAATTGATCAATACAAATACGATATGCAGTGCTATGATCTCTCTCCGCCACAACATCAGACAATTAATTGATCAAAAAGTTAACTTTATGGTAGTCCGATCCCAAATTTTTGGTCTAAAATGGGTTTGAAATGATACGAAATTAAATATTTTAATGAGGATTTACGATATAGTCAATTACATGAGATCTACCCAACTGGTATTATAATGATACATCATTTGAGACACTTTTTAAAACCAAAAAATTTAAACCCCTAACATCATTCATTCTCTGTATGTTCTTTTCTTTGCATTTGAACTATATTTTTTAAATTTTTTTAAGAAAATAATAATTAAAAACATGGGAAAACAGAGGATCATAACAAAGACTAGTAAGAGAAGAATGATTGACAACATAATGAGAATCTGATGACTACCCTTTATGAATTAGTACTGATACTGTTGGATTAAATCAATGGACACTCAAATCATGACTTAAAGGTTTTCTTTTTTAAAAAGAAAAAAAAATTTAAAACAGGGGAAAAACAGAGGAATGAGTAGAGACTAGCAATAGAAGAAAGATTAAACAACAAAAGGGGAATCTGATGAAAACCCTTTATGAATTAGCACTGATTATAGTAAACTTTATATCAATTGAGACTCAAGTCACAACTTAGAAAGAGAAATCTAGAGAGAGACTAACCAAGAACTTGAATGAGTAAATTGCAGACAAATAGAAATGGTTTAATGGGCATATGTGCAGAATTATGATGATCATCACCACCAGATTGAACTTTAAAAGCTTCCATAGATAACTCTTCAATGGCAGACCTTAATTCTGATCTCATCTCCAATTGCATCTCCATCTCTCTCCTCCTTTTCATTTCAATCTCTCTCCTATCTGTTTCTTGATTTTTGGTTCCTAGCTAGTTAGCTCTATATATATATAACTCTTAGATTGGTGTATATATAAATATTACAGATAATCTTGTTGACCTGAGACAAAAAAACAAAGGATAGGGGAAATTTGGGATTTGTATCAATGGTTATTTTACCTTATGTAATTAATACCTTCAATGAGCAATGAATGGCCTTCTGATTACCTACGTTAGGACCCTTTCTTGGGAAAACTTATGAGCTCTATATTTTATCTTCTTTTTTATTTTTAATTATATATTTCTTGTATTAGACATTTGATTGTGACCTTTATTTTGACCTTGAGGTTATCATCTATCCTCTAATAATGACCTAGAATAAAAATCAAGTTTAACTTTTTGAATCAAATTTAGATATTTTAAAATTCTAAAATTGATAAAAATTAATTTTAAATTTTAAATTAATAAATTTTGTAGTGAGCAGTGAGTTTTAGATGATTTATATTATTTATAATCGTATTGATAAAAACTAAATAAAATTATTTAATACAAATTTAAAAATGTGTCAAATTAACTTCAAAAAAATCAAACATAATCTTGTATTTTGAAATGAAGAAAGTAAAATATTAAGAATATAAACTTGGTTCTGCTCAAAATTCGTTCCACACTTTTTTTAATTCAATTAGTTTTATAACTAAATTAAATATCTTCACAAATACAGCTCGCAAAAAATTGATCAGCTTGTATTATTTATTTGCAATTCATTAATTGTTTATAACTACCTAACTTGGGAACGGGCGTAACTAGATTGCACGATCTTATATATATATATATATATATGAAGCGAACGATCGTCAGATATTCCTTATTTTACTTACTTCGCGCTTTCACTCCTTTTTAGACAATCTGTTTTGGCCATACAACTGTCAATTTATACTTTTAATGACGGACAACATATAGCGTCGCTTAAAAGTATGACGACTTGGTCAGATGATCAAACCTCGTCACTAAAAAAGTATTTATCATCTGTCTTTAAGATGAAAAATTTAGGTGAAATGGATACTATTTTAGGCATCAAAGTTAAAAAATATAGTTGAGATTTTGTATTAAATCAATCTCGCTATATTGAAAAGATATTAACTAAGTTTAGTCACCTCGAGTTGAAGGAAGTGAATACTTCTATTGAGAATAGAGTTAAACTCAAAAAAAATAATGACAGAGCTATTGCACAACTACAATACGCAAATGCTATTGGTAGACTTATGTATGTTATGCATTGTACTAGATCAGATATTTCTTTTGTAATTTCTAAACTTAGTAGATATATGAGTAGTCCTAATGTTGATCTTTAGAAAGCTATTGGGAGGGTACTTGGATATCTTAAAAAAACCAATGGTTTAGTATTATTCTATAATAAATTTCATAGTGTTTTGGAGGGACACTCTGATACAAACTAGATTAATAGTGTGAGGGATAAAAAATCCACAAGTAGGTGGATTTTCATTATTGCCAGTGCTGCTATTTCTTGGGCAAGTAAAAAATAGACTTGTATTTCTCACTCTACTATGGAGTCAAAGTTTATTGCTTTGGCTCAAGCAAAAAAGAGGCCGATTAGATTAGAAATATGTTGTTAGACATTAATTTATGGCCAAATCCAATTTCTCCAATTTAACTATATTGTAATAGTGGCTTACAAAAGCGTATAGTGGTACCTATAATGGTAAGTATAGACATTGGTCTAAGACATGAATTTGTGCGACAATTGATACATGATGATATCATAACTATTGTCTATGTGAAGTCAAGTAAGAACTTGACTGATCCACTTACTAAGCCTTTGACAAGAAACTTAATAAGTTTGACTACACGAGATATATGATTTAAACCATTCTAAGCCAGTGGTGATGGGAACCCAACCTATATCTAGGTTACCCCTAATTTATAGGTTCAATGAAAAAAACAAGTCACATTTGTTGGCTGTGTTAATATCAAGTTGGTCTCATATGTAGTTTATGATAGTAACGTTTGTTGCTCGACAGAAGAGGAGTTATGCTCTTAACAAACTATTGCACATTTAGCAACAGAAGTGCTAGATAAACACTTTGTATATTGCGCATGACTTTAATATCGTAAAACAATAATAATGTGCACCGTAAAGGAAGATTGTGTGTGTGTATGACAACTCCGATCATATCATTTAGGAATAGAAATTCAATCTACGGATACCATCTATTTCGATATGACTTTAAGCAGTTTATACTAAAATAAGGTTCGATGTTCGTCACACCTTCTATTATGCATACAAGCCTTGGAGTTGATAGATAGAGAATTGTTTGAAAAAAAATAGTTTTTCAAACAAGTGGGGGATTGTTAAATGCATCTTTTTTATGAGTTTTAATCACTTTTGGGTTTAATTTAGACCCATTAATTGATTTAATTTAAATAAAATTACAAGTGCATTTGATAGTCTACTATAAAGAGATTTAGAGAGAACAATATATGATCCAAGTCTGAATTATATATTGTATTTTAATTATATCCAACGTGGGGTATATGAAAAGGTGCATTGTTGTTTGCAAAAAACTATTTCCTTTAAATCTCACATTGGTAAGGAGTTAAACTATTTAATACTTTATAAGCATAAAGAGAATAACTTAATTTACTTGTGGTACTAATGGAAAGATTTGGATCTAGTCACAATGACGCGATGCAAAGCACCACTAGCACGCGTCCTGTGACCCGAGGCCGGGTTCGCGTCTCAAAGTCGTATTGGCGCTTTAGACGCACTTTGTACTTCGCAGGTACGCATCGTCGCTAGGAGGCTCGCCCGAGCCATGAGTCTATCTTTTTAGATGGAGCTGAAACTAGGTAAACTAGATTAAACTGCAAACAAAGTTAGTTCATCAGTTACAATAATTAATATGCACACGAATTATATTCTCAAACTAGATAAACTAGATTAAACTGCAACAAAGTTAGTTCATCAGTTACAATAATTAATATGCACATGAATTGTTTTTGTATTGATTGAAGTTATAATTACTGAATTATTTCTGTAACTGATACTTTATTATTACTCCCTCCGTCCCATGATAAAAGTCCTTATTACTATTTTGAGTAGTCACATGTTAAATGTCTATTTTCCTTTAATAACCAAACTTTTACACATATTTTCCTATTATACCCGTAGCATTAAATATCTCATACTTTTCTTATTCTAATTCTCTTTCCATATTTAATGACATTATTATGAACAATTTTGTCATTTCATTTATTTTCTTAATATGCGTGAAAAGTCAACTAGGACTTTTATCCTGGGACGGAGGGAGTAATAGAATTCAGTTTTATTGTTGAGAAGGCCAACCATTCTCCTCACTTCATCTTCTTATACTCAGTTATATATTTCAACATTTACAAAATATCAGATACTGAGATTCATTAGCGAGTTGTTATCACTGTGAATATATAGACTTGATATATACCCTGGAGGTATATTGACAATAGACTTTTAACAAACTTTTGTGGTAAGGGATAATAAATACCTTAAGGACATGCATTATTCGTGTCAATCTCTCTTATTTCAATTTTTATGTATCTTTTTTCTTCTTTCATGGACTGTAGGTAATAAAAAAGATTCATCATGGGTCAAGTGGTGCATTGTTGTTTGCAAAAAATTATTTCCTTTAAATCTCACATTGGTAAGGAGTTAAACTATTTAATGCTTTATAAACATAAGGAGAATAGTTTAATTTATTTGTGGTACTAAAGGAAAGGTTTGGATCTAGTCACAATGACACGATGCAAAGCACCACTAGCCCGCGTCCTATGACCCAAGGTCGGGTTCGCGTCTTAAAGTCGTATTGGTGCTTTAAACGCACTTTGTACTTTACAGGTACGCATCGTCGCTAGGAGACTCGCCCGAGCTATGAGTCTATCTTTTTAGATAGAGCTCGAACTAGGTAAACCAGATTAAACTGCAAACAAAATTAGTTCATCAGTTACAATAATTAATATGCACATGAATTGTTTTTTCGAACTAGGTAAACCAGATTAAACTGCAAACAAAGTTAGTTCATCAGTTACAATAATTAATATGGACATGAATTGTTTTTGTATTGATTGAAGTTATGATTACAGAATTATTTCTGTAACTGGTACTTTATTATTAATAGAATTCAGTTTTATTGGTGAAAGGCCAACCATTTTCCTCACTACATCTTCTTATACTCAATTATATATATTTCAACATTTACAAAATAACAGATATTGATATTCATTAGTGAGTTGTTATCACTGTGAATATATAGACTTGATATATACTCTGGAAGTATATTGTCAATAGTCTTTTAACAAACTTTTGTGGTAAAGAATAATAAACACCTTAAGGACATGCATTATGTAAGACCCCAACTTTTATGAATAAAGATGAATTTTCTATAAATATCATTTTTGAATATTATGGAATGAATTTGATATAATGTTATAGTTGTGGGTAATATTTATAAATTTTGCAAAAGTACGCAAGTTGTTATATAATATTCGATTAATCGGAAATATTCGCTTTTAACAGGGAATATTCGTATAACGGCAAGACAATCATTGGTGGACCCCATTAATGTAATTATTGTTTGATTGAGAAAACGCAAAAAATATTTTATGAAAATAACGGCGGAAGTTTTACCGTTAATCTGCTGAAACACCCTTGTTAAAAGTATAATGTAATACGCCAGAAGTTCAGCGAAAGAGCACACCAGATTGATTATTGATGCTTACGTGAGAAGTCACTCGCTTTTGTTTAATTATTGTTACAATAATTGTCTTTGCGTAGTATCTCACGTTATTTGATTCAATTATTGTCAATATTTTATAATCAATAATTGAGATGACAAAGTTATTAATATTATTATTTGCAATATTAACGATGTCTAGAAGTTCATCAAGGAGAGGTTTGGTCAACTAATTGCGCGCCAATGGGGAGAAATCCTTATTGAAAGCCCTCTTTCCGGGAAACGACACAGGTCGATTAATATTGTGAATTATAATAATGATGATGAGTTTTGTTTTATTAGTATTATTAATGTAATAAAATGTAAAAAAAGCTTTTTATATAAAATGTAATACTTTTATAAAGTTATTCGCTTTATTAAACTAATGATAAAATCTTTTTATATAACATGTAATACTTTTATAAAGTTATCTGCTTTATTAGACAATAATTAGAATATATTATATTTTATTATGAATAGTGTTTGATATAGTGCTGCATAGTGTTTGCATAGTAAAAAATCTTTTTATATAAAATGAATACTTTTATAAAGCTATTCATTTTATTAGATTATAAATAGAATATATTATATTTTATTGTAAACCAAACCGACCGTCTGCTTAAAGTAAATCAATCTGGACCGTCATGAATTAGTTACTTATGCAATCCATTCTTCATAAATAGAAGCTCATTTTTTATTATTTTTACGAATTCCACTGAAACTCTATAGAGAGAAAACTATAGAGAGTTCTTCTTCTATAATATTGAGCGTATTTCTTTAGAGTTTAAGAAAGCTTTGGTATGCAAGAAGGTGCAAATTTTCTTTTGAGTATATCCTGACCCTACCAGTCAAAATACTCTTCTTTTACGGTAAGGGATATTATTTGTTGTACTCGTAGGGGGTATTATTTCTTTTGTATTGATGAAGAGAACTTCTGTTATTCCATTCTTTATTATTCTGTTGGAATAACCTATATACGCTGCCACCTACCTATACTTGGTGAAATTCTTCTGTTATTCCATTCTTTATCATTATGTTGAATAACTTTGCCTGCATCTGATACCACATGCATGGTGATTTCAGTTATTATTTCGTTCTTTATCATTTTGTTGGAACATCATGTCTGTGCTTTACGCATGACCTGGTTCCGTTCTTTATTATTCTGTTGGAACATCCTATCTATGCTTTACGCATGACCTGGTTCCATTATTTATCATTTTGTTGAAACATCCTGTCTGTGCGTTTACGCATGACCTGGTTCCGTTATTTATTATTCTGTTGGAATAACCTATCCGTGCGGTCTATCGCATGCCTGGTGATTTCTTTTGTTATTCCATTCTTTATTATACTCAGTTGGTTAAAGTTTTGACTTCTATACTCCATAAAATTAGTGGAATATCCTTGATATTTGCGCTTCATCCAGTATCTTTTCATGGAAATATTCTTCTGAGCATTCTTGAGTGTTACTCTACAAAAAAGTATCATGTTGACAATTTGGACATTATTAGTTCCTGGATAAATTAATTCTTGAACTTGTTTTATTGAATTCTTATATCATTGTCATCATCCTCATGTTTATATTATGTTGAAAGTCATCTGTGGCTTGTAGTGCATAGATGGACTTGGTATGATTATGACCAGGGATTATTCGTGTAATAATCATTGACCGTAATGTTACAAATGATGTGGAAAATTCCTCATCAATTCGTAGTGCATTGTATCGATGAAAAGTTGTTGGCATGATCATGACCATTGATGAATACACGAATATCCTTGGCTGTGGTGCATGGATAATTTGTGGTTGTGATACTAATGAATATCCTTGGCCGTAGTGCAGGGATGATGTGGATTATTTATTAAGCTGAGTCTCAGCGATAAAAGTCATGAAAAACCTTTTAAATCATAGAAGATAGTAGATTTTATTCTCTAATTGACTCTTCTAATGGATTGCTTGTTCCGCTGCAGTTAAACTTGATGTTTGTTATATTTTATCAGTTTAACACTGTTGAAGGCTAATGATAATTTATTCTGCATTATCTTAGTCATAATATTTCTTACTGGGCTAGTTGAGCTCACCCTTTTGCTTTCATTGTTCTCTTCAGAAAATGAGAACGTAGCAGGGACTAGTCGGGGAACAGAGTGATGGTCCATATAATAGCATTAGTAGTCCTCACTATTCTATAAAATAGTGGATTAATAAATGTAATGAGGATCCCATTGAGTTGTATATTGTCTAGATGACAATATTTATATTAAAACTCACAGCATATGTTTAGTCGTATTTTACACGACTGTTGTATAATTAAGTTGTATTTGAATTTTGTACCATGTATTTTACGACTCAGAATAGGTGATGTATACCGATTTTAGGGGCGTCACAGTTGGTATCAAAGCTTAGGGATATGATCCCTGGCTAAGATGTGAGAATTTAACTTAGGAGGGGAGAGACGGGGAATTCATTTGCTAGTATGACCTACCTAAGTTTATTTGGTATTTAATTGGTCGGTCAGAATATATGGATGGATAATATGTTACATGTCAATTAACTATTGTTTTGTGGCAGTATCTGAAAATAACATCCGAGAATGTTGAGAATAGCAATGGAGCACAAAGTGATCGCCGATTGATTCACCACATATCAATAATCAGGATAATGTGCATCAGGAAGGCGACAATCCTCATGCAAACCACAACACAACAAGCGTGGAGGGAATCAACAGGCCAGTTGTAAATAGGGCTCAGTTAGTAGAGCGCGATAACGAGTCAACGCAACCAAAAGACAGTAGTCGGAAAAATGATAATACTAGTGAGAGCAATCATCGAAGCGGTGACAACAAGCGTGAGGGAATCAACAGGCCGTAAGTGGTAACCACTTCCGGTAATCGTACAAAACAATAAGAATGGACATTTCAAGAAGAGGAGATTCAACAATGATGGAAAGACGTTAAGACCAAAGACCCGTTGTTAAGGAAGGAGAACGACCACCTATCATATGCTTTAAATGCGAGGGAGGGACACATCACCCAAACTGCGATGATGTCATCCCAAAGCATGTTATAATTGTGGAAGAGAAGGTCACTTAGCCTCGATTTTGTCGCTCACCCAAGACAAGTTCAACTAGGATGGAGGCACCAAAGGCAGTCCCAGAAAAGTCAAAGCCGGTATTGCAAGGGAGAGCGTTTGTTGTGACCTCCGAGAAAGCAAGGAACCCGAATGAGGTCATCACGGGTAAGCTTATCATAAATTATAGCTAAGTCTATACTTTATTTGATACCGGTTCTACCCATTCTTTTATTTCTCCTACTTGCGCCAACGATTAAATTTGACTCGGAGAGAATTAAACTTTGACTTATCTGTGGAAACTCCGCTTGGGAGAAACTTTCATTACATCCAATCGCTTATAAGTCTTGTTTGGTTCAAATCGGTACCCTTCACATTACCTCGTCGATCTTATTTCATTGAAAATACTTGCATTTGATGTGATTCTAGGGATTGATTGGTTAACTAATCATCATGCTAAAATTGATTATTTTCGTAAGGTTGTTAGCTTTCATATTCCTAATCAACCTATTATGCTAATTCAAGCGACCAAACCATTAAAATCAATCACGGTCATCTCAAGCCATAAAGCTATTCGTTTATTGAAAAACGGATGTCAAGATTTCTTAGCTCATGTCACGGATCTAAACAAAAATACGCCGCTTTTGAATGATATTTCTATTGTTAATAAATTCTCGACGATTCCCTCAAGAACTTCCCCGCCTACCCCGTAGGCGCGTGAAATTAAATTTTGTATCGACCTTTAAACCCTAGACAAAACCCATTTCCAAAGCCCCATATCGAATGGCTCTATTGAACTTCAGAGTTAAAGACCCAATTGCAAGAATTGTTAGACATTGGTTTCATTCGTCCTAGTATGTCTCCTTGGGATGCTCCTGTTCTATTCGTGAAGAAGAAAGATGAGAGTATGCGATTTTGTATTGATTATCGGGAGTTGAATCATGTCACCATCAAAAATAGGTACGCATTGCCACGTGTTGATGACCTGTTTGACTAGTTGCAAGGAGCCAAATTCTTGTCAAAGATTGATCTTCGTTCCAGAAATCACCAATTGAAGAGTAGAACCGATGACATTCCAAAGACGACATTCAGAACTCGGTACGGGCATTAGGAATTCCTAGTCATATCCTTTGGATTGATTAATGCTCCTGCTGCCTTCATGGATATGATGAACCGAGTATTTAAGGAATATTTGGATCACTTTGTGGTTGTCTTTATTGATGACATCCTTATTTATTCCAAAAGCCGTGAAGATCATGAGTAACACTTGAGGCTGACACTCCAAAAGCTTCGTGAATACAAGCTTTATGCCAAGTTAAAGAAATGCGAGTTTTGGCTTGAGGAAGTACCATTCCTTAGGCACGTAGTATCAAGTTATGGAATATCTTTTGACCCAGAAAAGATTGAAGCAATTCAAAGCTGGGAGCAACCTAAATCAGTGACCGAAGTACGTAGCTTTCTTGATTTAGCTGGTTATTATCGGAGATTCGTGGAAGGATTTTCTTGAAAGCTACTCCATTAACTCAAATTGACTTGGAAAGATACAAAGTTCTATGGAGCGAAGAATGTGAGAAGAGTTTTCAAGAACTCAAGAGGAGACTCATTTCAAAGACTTGCTCCGACAATACCATCCTGCCTTGAGGGATTTGTCATCTACAAAGATGCTTCTCGGCAAAGGGTTGGGATGTGTTCTCATGCAACATGGGAAAGTCATAGCCTATGCCTCAAGACAAACTCATAGAATATGAGAGGAATTATCCTACTCATGACCTAGAGTTAGCAAATGTTGTCTTCGCACTTAAAATTTGGAGGCATTACTTGTATGGGGAGAAGGTGGAGATCTTTACGGATCATAAAAGCCTCAAATATTTCTTCACTCAAAAGGAACTCAACATGCGACAACGACGTTGGCTTGAACTGTTGAAAGATTATGATCATACCATCTAATACCATCTTGGAAAAACGAACGTGGTAGTTAACGCATTGAGTAGAAGATCATATGCTAGTACGAGTGCGATATTGTCAACACAAAGACCCATTTTGTGTGACTTGCAAAGGATGGAGATAGAGTTAAAGACTCCAGGGACCCATGTGATGATGGCGAATATACGAGTAGAACTGACTTTAATTGATAAAGTTAAAGCTACTCAAGCTACAGACCTGGAGCTGATGCGTATGAGGAAGAAAGTGCAAGAAGGTGCTATACCGGAAGCAAGAATCGATGAAGAAGGAATACTTCGAGTCAACTCCAGACTTTGTGTTCCTAACGACCCTAATTTAGTATAAAATCATGATGGAGGCGCACAACACACCATTTGCAATCCATCCTGGGAGTACCAAAATGTATCATGATATTCGTCATACATTTTGGTGGAGCAATATGAAGAGAGAGATAGCGCTGTTTATTTCAAGGTGTCTAACTTGTCAACGAGTTAAAGCGGAGCATCAAGTACCAAAAGGTCTATTGCAACCACTTGAAATTCCAAAATGGAAGTGGGAGCACATTACCATGGATTTCGTTACCGGTGTTCCTAAGGTTTCTCAAGGTATAGATGCGATTTGGGTCATTATTGATAGATTGACCAAGTCTGCTCATTTCTTACCGATACGAGAAAGATATACACTTGAACGTCTTGCTCGTATGTACATAAACGAGATTATAAGACTGCATGGTATGCCAGTATCCATAGTTTCTAATCGAGACCCAAGATTCACTTCACGATTTTGGGTTAGTTTGCAGAAAGCTATGGGCACAGATTTACGATTTAGCTCGGCATATCATCCTCAGACGGACGGCCAGTCGAAGGGGACTATTCAAACTCTTGAAGATTTATTAAGACTCTGTGTCCTTGACTTCAAGGAAAGTTGGGATAAGTTCTTACCATTGGTGGAGTTTTCCTACAACAACAGTTATCAAGTAAGTATTGACATGGCTCCATTTGAGGCGTTGTATGGAAGAAAGTGGATGAGGTGGGTGAAGCAAAGTTGTTGGGACCGGAGTTGGTACGAATGACTACGGAAAAGATTCAAACGATCCGACAACGTATAAAAACCTCACAAGATCGACAAAAGAGTTATGCTGATCTTCATCGAAAGGATGTGGAATTCGATATAGGATATGATGTGTTGTTACGTGTTGCTCCATGGAAAGGAGTTACGAGATTTGGAAAGAGAGGAAAGCTCAATCCTCGATTCATCAGCCCATTTTTAATCCTCGATCGAGTAGGAACTGTGGCCTATAGACTCGCTTTACCGCTAAGTATGTCTCGTGTTCATAACGTTTTTCACATATCCATGTTACGTAAATATGTGGAAGACCCGAACCACATTATTGAGTTAGAACCGGACGAAATAACGGAAGGTTTGACGTATGAAGAGGTTCTTGTTCAAATTTTGGATAAGAAGGAACATATTCTTCGCTCTAAGGTTATACCTCAAGTCAAAGTTTTGTGGAGAAACCATGATATTGAGGAAATGACTTGGGAGTTAGAATCTGAAATGAAATCAAGGTATCCTTACCTCTTCGACATACCAGGTACGTACCCTAATTTCGAGGGCAAAATTTTATAAGAAGGGGAGGTTGTAAGACACCAACTTTTATGAATAAAGATGAATTTTCTATAAATATCATTTGTGAATATTATGGAATGAATTTGATATAATGTTATAGTTGTGGGTAATATTTATAAATTTTGCAAAGTATGCAAGTTGTTATATAATATTCGATTGGTCCGGGAATATTCGCTTTAACAGGAATATTCGTATAACGCAGACAATCATTGGTGCACCCTACAACGAAATTATTGTTTGATTGAGAAAATGACAAAAATACTTTATGAAAATAACGGCGGAAGTTTTACCGTTAATCGTTGAAACACCCGTGTTAAAAATAAAGAATACGCCAGTAGTTGCACAAAGAGTACCAGATTGATTATTGATGCTTACGTGAGAAGTCACTCGCTTTTGTTCAATTATTGTCACGAAGAATTGGTGCATAGATCTCACGTTATTTGATTCAATTATTGTAAATATTTTATAATCAATAATTGAGATGACAAAGTTATTAATATTATTATTTGCAATATTAACGATGTCTAGAAGTTCACAAGGAGATGTTTGGTCACCTAATCAAGTCAATGGGGAGAAATCATTATTGAAAGCCCCTCTTCCTCAGGAACGACTTCGTCGATTAATATTGTGAATTATAATAATGATGATGAGTTTTATTTTATTAGTATTATTAATGTAATAAAATAGAAAAATTTTTATATAAAATGTAATACTTTTATAAAGTTATTCGCTTTATTAAACTAATAGTAAAATCTTTTATATAAAATAGAATACTTTTATAAAGTTATCTGCTTTTATTAGACAATAATTAGAATATATTATATTTTATTATGTATAGTGTTTTGCATAGTGCCTCGCATAGTGTTTGCATAGTAAAATCTTTTTATATAAAACAGAATACTTTTATAAAGTTATTCATTTTATTAGATTATAAATAGAATATATTATATTTTATTATAAACCAAACTGGACCGTCCGTTTAAAGTAAATCAATCTGGACCGTTCATGAATTAGTTACTATGCAGTCCATTCTTCTATAAATAGAAGCTCATTTTTTCATTATTTCTTATGAATTTACTGAAACTCTAGAGAGAGAAACTATAGAGAGAGTTCTTCTTCTATAATCTTGAGCGTATTTCTTTAGAGTTTAAGAAAGCTTTGAGCGAAGTGCCGCAAGTTTTCTTTGAGTATATCCCGCCTTACCAAATAAAATACTCTTCTTTACTGGTGAGGGATATTATTTGTTGTACTCGTAGGGGTATTATTTTTTTGTATTGATGAAGAGAACTTCTCATATTCCATTCTTTATTATTCTCTGAATAACTCAGATACGCCGCTACCCTATACTTGGTGAAATTCTTCCGTTATTCCATTCTTTATCATTATGTTGAATAACTCGCCTATGCTAAGCACCGCATGCATGGTGATTTCCGCTTATTATTTCGCTCTTTATCATTCTCGCTTGGAACATCATGTCCGTGCTTTTACGCATTTACTTCGGTTCCGCTTCTTTATTATTCTGTTGGAACATCCCGTCTCATGCTTTACGCATGACTTCGGTTCTATTATTTATCATTTTATTGGAACATCCCCGTCTGCAGTGTGTTTACGCACGACCGGTTCTCATTATTTATTATTCTGTTAGAATAACCTATCTCGTAAGGCCTCATCGCATGCCTGCTTGATTTCTTTTGTTATTTCATTCTTTATTATACTCAGGTTGGTTAAAGTTTTGACTTCTATACTCCATGAAATTAGTGGAATATCCTTGATATTTGCGCTTCATCCAGTATCTTTTCATGAAAATATTCTTCTGAGCATTCTTGAGTGTTACTCTACAAAAAAGTATCATGTTGACAATTTGGACATTATTAGTTCCTGGATAAATTAATTCTTGAACTTGTTTTATTGAATTCTTATATCATTGTCATCATCCTCATGTTTATATTATGTTGAAAGTCATCCGTGGCTTGTAGTGCATAGATGGACTTGGTATGATTATGACTAGGGATTATTCGGTGTAATCATGACCGTAATGTTACAAATGATGTGGAAAAATTCCTCATTGACCCGTAGTGCATTGATGGACAGTTGTTGGCATGATCATGACCATTGATGAATACACGAATATCCTTGGCTGTGGTGCATGGATAATTTGTGGTTGTGATACTAATGAATATCTTTGGCCATAGTACATGGATGATGTGGATTATTTATTAAGCTGAGTCTCAGCGATAAAAGTCATGAAAAAACCTTTTAAATCATAGAAGATAGTAGATTTTATTCTATACTTGACTCTTCTATTGGATTGCTTGTTCCGCTGCAGTTAAACTTGATGTTTGTTATATTTTATCAGTTTAACACTGTTGAAGGCTAATGATAATTTATTCTGCATTATCTTAGTCATAATATTTTTTATTGGGCTAGTTGAGCTCACCCCTTTTGCTTTCATTGTTCTTTTCGTGAAATAAGAACGTAGCGAGGACTAGTCGGAAATGTAGAGTGATGGTCCAGATAATAGCATTAGTAGTCCTCACTATTCTATGAAATAGTGTGATAATAAATATAATGAGGATCCCATTGAGTTGTATATTGTCTAGATGACAATATTTGTATTAAAACTCACAGCATATGTTTAGTCGTATTTTACACGACTGTTGTATAATTAAGTTATATTTGAATTTTGTACTATATATTTGACAACTCAAAATAAGTGATGTATACCGATTTTAAGGGCGTCACATATTATCCGTGTCAATCTCTCTTATTTCAATTTTTATGTATCTTTTTTCTTCTTTCATGGACTGTAAATAATAAAAAAGATTCATCATTGGTCAAGTGGTGCCATTCCTATATATTAAAGGGTCAAAGTCTGTGCGACTTGCAAAACTCCTACTAATGCTTCTTGGACGTGGTTAAAACAAATGAAGTTGAGGGGCAAAGCTCAGGACTAATAAAGTATGTCATTGGAAATGGATGGGCTACCGAATTAAGAAAGTCATTTAATATTATAATTTAAAAATTAAAATTTATATAAAATTTCATTATTATCCTTTATGGAAAGTTGAAAACTATTAATGCAATGGAGAAAATTTATTGAGAGAGTAAAAAAAAGTTAGGAATAATATAAAAAAATAAATAATTTATTCTCCTAAAAAATTCTAAACGACAAATAAATTAAAACATATTTTTTCCTTCTAAAAAGACAATTATTATAAAACCGATGGAATATTTTTGTTGTTGTCTTCAATCAAGACAACTTTGGGAATTAATTAAAAGAAGGTGCAGTCTTACTGAATGTCCAAACAGTTGGGATCAAATTTGTGTTTGACTTGGGGTATATTTCCTTTTGGTTTGTTTATCCAGTTGAGGCTGGTCTGGGCATGCCTTTACCTGTTTGGTTTTGTTATAGCTGAGCTAGTCTTCTTGGAGGGTTATCCTCTGTTTCTTTTGTACAAAATCTGTACTTCATTTTCTTTTTCTAAAAAAATAAAAAAACAAAAAATAAAATTTAGCAATTTTATTAGGCGTCTTGTACACAATAAAAATAAGAAATCATTGAAAGTTTGTAGACATGTTGGCGAATAAGCTGCTAGTTGGAGGCTAGAGGTTCGATTGTCACGACTATAAAATGCGCAAACAGTTCAGACTTGATTCGTACTCGCTCGATTAAAAGTTCGATTCAAACTCGACTCGAAATATAAATGATTCAAATATGAACAAATTTTAAAATTCGATAAATCACTCGAACTTTTTTAAATTATAATTTTCTATTTGATAGTTAGATCATATTCGTTTGAAAATTTTAAATTGTTCGAATTCGATTCGAGATCATGTTCGACTCGATCAATTAAATTTCAGTAACTCAATATTCCACTCGGCTCAATTCATTAATCACGCTGTATCTCTTTGATACCCTCGATACGCTGACGCTTTGACATCTCCTTCCTAATTTTAATATATCAATAATTTACCCCTTGTTGTTTACATTCATGTACCTCTCGTCACCTTTTATTCCTTTTTGTTAAAACTTACTTATCATATTATTATGATTTTTTTTTTTTCTAATTATAAATATTTTATCTTTCGGATAAGATGGAGATTAATTAAAGAAAGATTTTTCAGTATTTGAATCACAAGTTGGATTGTCAGAAACATTAAAACAGTCTTTCAATGATTTTTTATATTTATTTTTTTGTACAAGATGCCTAATAAAATTGCTTTCCATTTGACTTTCATGGACTTAATTTCAAGGCAATGTTTATTTTTCTTTTTCAATTTTTTAATTTTAAAGATTGAAATATTATTATTAACAAAATTACAACTATGTGTCTCACTAGAAGAGAATACTACCTATTCCATAAGAAAATTCTCAATTACAAAATTTACAAATAGTGAGAATATATTTTTGTTATATATATATATATATATATATATATATATATATATATATATATACGGTCCGGATCAAGTGTATACCCATAATTTTACTCACCCGTGCTCACCCCCTTTAAGCGTATTTGCCGTTCATACAATCGTCAATTTTATACTTTTAATGACGGATATAATATATATATATATATATATATATATATATATATATATATATATAAATAAGTTATTAGTTTAATAACGTGGTATGATATTGAAATTATACTTGTAAACTTGAGGATATTGTGTTATTTTATACTACTATCATTAAAACATGAAATCTTTATGTGAAACAAAATAATTTTTTTTTTTTTGTGAAATGGAGAAATATTCTTCTTAAACTGCACTAATTATGTAATTATTATTTATTTTTAGTCTTATTCAACTCGTCATATGAAGTATTTATTTTGTCATTTTAATTTAGTTAAAGTTTAATACACTAACAGGATACGAGTGGTGTTACGATGCATCATTAATGAAATATGTGTATTTAATAAAATTAGTTCTATTTTAATGATGTGTCATACACTACAAAAAAGGGGTCTATCAGCGATCGCGTATCAGCGATCGCCTTTGGTCGCAGATAGCTATCAGCGACCAAGTGGAGTGGCTGATAGTCGTCGCATAAAATTTGGTCGCTGGGATGCACATCAAATACCACTAATAGCGACAAATATATCTCATGATCACGATAGCAAACCGAATTCGTCATTTTGGTCGCTAAGCTGAGTCAGCATGTCTCAGAGCCAAAGGCTGACGTGGTCCACGTGTTCTGCGATGCTAACAAATGAATTTACAACGACGGTCACCGATACCCTCAAATGCTAGCAATACAATGATATCAATCATGACATGCGGTCACGATTCTAAAAAAACTCGAAAAATGACTTTTTGTTGCTTTTGCATAATTCCCAAAAAACTGTACCTGTTTTGTACCTACTATATCCCAACACACATACACAACAATATAAACAATGTGCACAACAATATAAACATCCATCGTCCACCAAACTAGCTAGTATATAAACTATATATATAAACCTTTAAAACCGCTATGAATTGAATAAATAACCACAAATCTAATGTTTAAGTAACATACGAGATATCCAAATAATGAATATACAAGTACAAGCTTATACTATAACTACAAAATCGATCTAAAGCAGTACGCCAAGCATCATCGCCTCCTTGATCACCCAGAATTAATAAAATAATAAAACAAGTTACAAATATAGTAACTATGTTGATACTTGATATATATTACGACAATATATACAACAAATTGATTTTATACCTCGCCGCCATCCCCATGTCAATTCTCGCTATCGCCTGCCGCCATCGCTTCAAATTAACTCCTCGTGATCAAGAGCCCCTAGATTCCCACCCAAAGATCTTCAAAAGATTTCGATCTCGACATATAGCTCTCACATACGTCAAAGAGATATGAATAATTTGGATGACTCGATGATCGTGGAAGACCGGGTAGCAGAGTCGCTCGAGCCATCAAGGATGGGCGTCGTCGTTGTCCTCGACCTTTAATGTAGTTCTTCTTCACAATGACGCCTTTCTCCCACAACTTCTCGATCAATAGTCGGACGTGGAGTGCCTTCGGGATAACGCCATTCAATAAACGCTTATAAGTATTCTCGTCATCATGTTAACAATTAAATAGTTAAAAATAAATTCGTAAGCATTGATAAACAAGATCAAGTTGTTAAAACTTATTACCGCTTATCCGGATAGCATCAAAGTGCACTATCACGGTGGCCCACGTATACATCCAAAACCAATGGATAGGTGTACCTTGAGATCGAGACTCTATACAAAAAATAGCACAATATTACTAAGTAAAAATGTGATATATTTTCTAGAATTCATGATTGTTAACATATTAAAACTTGTAAATAAATACCTCAGCAAGGATATGTCAAGAATCGTGAAATACTGCTTCTCAGATGTGTCCTTTAGCCTTTTTTCGCCATCGGCACACCCGAGGATCTGTTAGTGGAGGTAGTCTTTCGCCTTTTTCACCCAACTCTCACTCTCCATTGGGCACACATCTCAAATTTCATATGGATCTGGTGCACCATCGTGGGCTATGCTCGTGCATATAATCCTCTCCCTAGCCTGGATGGTCGATCTCGACATTGTGAAGGGCTTTTTGTCTTTCTTTGTTCAATTATCTTTAAAGCGGACCGCGACTTCGCTGTAATAATGTCTCAGATCACCAAGCCTCACAAGGCCCTCCCATCTATACCGCTTTCTACAAATAAAATAACAATAATAACATTACTAAACAATTATCCTTTGAATATTATATTATATGTCATAATTAAAAAACATACTCAAATTCAAATTTCAAACAAAGATCCTTGTGGGCGATAGGTGTGCTCGCCCATGTAATCACAGGTGTAGGTCAATTCTGTAAACACAGCTATGATATTCACTTGACGATCTTATTATCTGAAAAATCACTATAATATACAATAATTTACATCAGCGATAAATAGATATATTAAAGCAATTTATATCTAAGTTATAATACTTATGAACATTTTTCAAACTTATACTTATAATACTTAAAAAAAATTCGCTAGAGTCTCCCCTACAATATAGACTAGCCACATACACGACGACATGCATATATGGACATTTCTAGGCATCCAAGACACAAACCAAGAGAAATATACAAATTTTCAATACAATAAGCATATTAACATCAATTTACATCAACGATAAGTTCTATATATCTTGTATAAATGGAATCTTAAATGCTTATATATAAATTGTGACGCCCCCAAAATTAGGTATACATCACCCATCTTGAGTCGCCAGATACATGGTACGTAAATCAAATACAACTTAATAATACAACTGCAGGTACAATAATACGACAAAACATAAACGCTGTGAGTTTGAATACAAATATCGCTCTTCTAGAGATTATACAAACTCAAAAGGAGTCCTCATTACAATTATTGTCACACTATTTAATGTAATAGTGAGGACTACTAGCTAATACTATCATCCGGACCATCACTCCGCTCCTCGACTCGTTCAAATACCACGCTTCTCATTTCAAGAGAACAAAGGAAAGAAAGGGTGAGCTTAACTAGCCTAGTAAGAAATATTATGACTAAGATAATGCGTAATAAATTATCATTAGCCTTCAACAAAGTGTTAAATGATAAAATATAACAAACATCAAGTTTAATCTGCAGCCGGAACAAGCAATCCATTAGAGAGTCAAGTAGAGAATAAAATCTACTATCTTCTATTATTTAAAAGGTTTTTCATGACTTTTATCACGAGAATCGACTTAATAAATAATCCACATCATCGAATCACCCCGCACTACTACCGAGGATATTCTTTAGTATCACGACCACAATTATCCATGCACTCACGGGCCAAGAATATTTGTGTATTCATTAATGGTCATGATCATGCCAACAACTCGTCCCATCAATGCACTATGGGCCAATGAGGACTTTTACCCCATCATTTATAATATTACTATTATGATTACAATCAATAATCCCTGGTCATAATCATACCAAGTCCATCTATGCACTACAGGCCACAGATGACTTTCAAAAATATATAAATATGAGGATGATGACAATGATATAAGAATTCAATAAAACAAGTTCAAGAATTAATTTGTCCAAGAACAAATAATGTCCAAATTGTCAACATGATACTGCTTTGTAGAGTAAAATTCAAGAATGCTCAGAAGAATATTTCCATGAAAAGATACTGGATGAAACGCAATTATCAAGGATATTCCACTAATTTCATGGAGTATAGAAGTCAAAACTTTAACCAACTGAGTATGATAAAGAATGGAATAACAAAAGAAATCACCATACATGCGGTACTTCGCATAGATAGGTTATTCCAACAGAATACTAAATAACGGAACTGGTCAAAGTAAATTGCACCGGCGTGATGTTCCAAATGTAATAATAAAGAATGGAATAATAACGAAATCACCATACATGCGGTACTTTGCATAGACAGTTTATTCCAATGTAATACTAATAAGATTTTAATCAGTCCCACAGAAAACACACAGTACGTGATATTCCAATCGAATAATAATAAAGATGGAACCGGTCCTCCCAAGAAACGCATTGCAGACGGATATTCCAATGTAATAATAAAGATTTTAATCAGTCCGCGAAACGCACGATGCATGTGATATTCTAACGAGAATAGTAAAGACGGAATAATAGAAGAATGTCACCAAGTATAGGGTAGCCCGCGTGATCTGTGTTTTTCAAATGTAATAATAAAGAATGGAATAACATAAGTTCTCTCATGAATACAAAAGAATAACACCCCTTACGAGTATAACAAATAATATTCCCTACTTTAAAAGAAGAGTACTGGATATATAAGTAGTGAAGTAGCAAAATACTTTCTTCTTTCTCTCTATAGTATATCTCTCTAGAGTTTCAGTGAATTCGTAAGAAAATAATGAAGGAATGAGCTTCTATTTATAGAAAAATGGAATGCATAGTAACCAACTCATGAACGGTCCAGATTGATTTACTTTAATCTGACGGTCCATATTTAAAGCAAAATATTTTAAATAAAATATAATATATTCTATTTATAATATAATAAAATGAATAACTTTATAAAAGAACACAAAGTATTCCTTCTTCATCGATTCTTGCTTCCGGCATAGCACCTTCTTGCACTTTCTTCCTCATACGCATCGCTCCGTGTCCAGAGCTTGAGCAGAAACTTTAACTTTATCAATTAAAGTCGGTTCTACTCGTATATTCGCCATCATCACATGGGTCCCTGGAGTCTTTAACTCTATCTCCATCCTTTGCAAGTCACACAAAATGGGCTTTTGTGTTGTCAATATTGTACTCGTACTCACATATGATCTTCTACTCAATGCGTCAGCTACCACGTTCGCTTTTCCAGGATGGTATTGGATGGTATGATCATAATCTTTCAACAGTTCAAGACAACGTCGTTGTCGCATGTTGAGTGAAGAAATATTTGAGGCTTTTATGATCCGTAAAGATCTCCACTTTTTCCCCATACAAGTAATGCCTCCAAATCTTTAGTGCGAAGACAACAGCTGCCAACTCTAGATCATGAGTAGGATAATTCTTCTCATATTCTTTGAGTTTTCGTGAGGCATAGGCTATGACTTTCCCATGTTGCATGAGAACACATCCTAACCCTTTGCCTCAAGCATCATTTATGATGACAAATCCTCCTAACTAGATGGTATTGTCGTAATCAGTTTGAAATGAGTGTTGACGCCGGGATTTTTGGGTGTCCTTTCAGTTACTTGTTCTTTGGTGTTCTCATTTTAGGTGAGATTTGTTTGAAAAAAAGAAGTGAAAAACGTCCGACATGTATGATGTCGACGATGGGACCGCAAGAGTCGCCATTGGTTTTTAAATGGTTGTACCAACACAACCGATAAAAAGGTTTGCACATTGACCCAAAGATGTGACACTCGATATATCTGGTCGGTGAAAACCGAGATTCGCTTAGGGTCCCGGACTTGGTTATGCGGGGGAAGGTGTTAGGCACCCCGACATCCGTGTTACTACCACTATGACCGCCTCTTTTTCAAGAAACTATTATCGAGTGTGTGTGTGTGTGTGTGGGTCAATGTCTTTGTTATATGAAAGTTGTATCACGAGGCCTCGTTCGAACCTATATACGAGGGTTTGAATTTATGTAGAAAATTCAGTTTTAACAAGATATGGCAGTGATGTTTTATGAAAGAGGTTTTTCAAACCCTGATGCTCAATAGGAATTGAGACCTTTTACACTCCCATTTTTTATTAAGTGAGCGGCTGAATTGATTTTATTTAACAGATGCGAGGCATCCATACGAAAATAATATACAAAAATAATGCCAACTTCCTCGTGGGTATGAAAACCATCTCGAGGAAATTCGGACATCGCAAAAATAATTTACAAGTCGCTACAATTGAAAATGTCCATCACGGAACCGAATCTAGATTCAATGGGATGAATCTGCGATCACATGATTCCTAGGCTCACAAAATATCTGCAGCTTTATGTGAAAGCGAAGGCGGTATATATATATAAAAGCTATAAATATATATATATATATATATAGACAAGATCACCAACCACGAAGCACCTCCATGGGGGATCAAAAATATAAATAAAGCTGTTAAAAGCTATCAACCACCACGGAGGAAACTCCAGGCGAGACAGAATGTAAATAAAGCTATAAATATGGTCAACTGCCACGAAGTAAACTCCAAGCAGACGAAATATAAAGAAAGTCAGTAAGCGATCAATCACCACTTAAGTAAACTCAGTGGGACAAAATATGTATATATATATATATATATATATATATATATATAGGTAATGAATTGGGACTGCTGCTCGATGAGCCCAGATTTTATATCCGGTGCGTTTATATATATATATATATATATATATATATAACGAGTAAACGCACTGCATCAAGTTCGCTCATCGAACAAAGTCCGACACACATTGATATATATATATATATATATATATATATATATATATATATATATATATATATATATATATATATATATATATATATACACTAAAGTAATTAACGCCTGCATCAAGTTCAGGCTCAATCGAGGCATAACTCGATAATGTTAATCAATATATATGTAAATATATATATATATATATATATATATATATATATATATATATATATATATATATATAATATATATATATATATACAGATCGAATGAAACCACTTGATCAAGTCCGAGTAGCAAAAGCAAGCAACACGACTCTCAACGTGTAGAAGGGTGTGTGCAAAGATGAAGAGATAGACTCTAAAGTGTGTGAGAAGGATTACAAATTGATCGCTATAAAAGGCTTCTATATATATATTC
Organism: Panax ginseng; assembly: GCA_020205605.1. NCBI lineage: Eukaryota > Viridiplantae > Streptophyta > Magnoliopsida > Apiales > Araliaceae > Panax > Panax ginseng. The sequence continues at coordinate 36,584,248 of CM035148.1, forward strand.
AGTGGGTAAACACTGGGCTTTTGTGGGTACAAAAGAGGCTATATATGAGCTCACCGGTGTTTAAAAGTGGAAAATACATCAGATGGCATGGCGATCGCAGAGCAAATTATGCAGGTTTCCCGTTTTTTTTCTCTTAGAAAATCAAAGACCCCAAGCCCTCTATTTATAGGCAATATGAGCCATTGTGTGTACTGCAATACCGAGCCACGTGTGTACCAGAGGGGTCCTCTGGTCGGCCGGGTTTGTCGTCGGTTGTTGTCTCAAGACGTGCACTCAGGCACTATAATGTCCACTCGATTTTTCAGAAGTGCAATCCGGACATCCGTTTGAGGTATTCAGGACCTATTTCGGACCGCCGTTGTCGAGAGTTGTACGATGGCATATGATTAGAGTTTGTACGAAGTCATTGAAGATGGGACGATGCCCTCCGGTCTTCAAGCTTCAAATTTCATCCATTACCCCGCACAATAGTCACTCGGGATTGGTTAGCCTTGTGGGACATCTTTGCATTGAGACGTGACGTGGCATCATGTTTGACGAGATGACGATGTTGCCCCTCACCGGTGTTATCGCCGGATTGGGCTGATAAAGCAGACGTTGCTCAGACTTCGCTGAGATTGGACTACTGCAATTATTGAAGGTCCTCATTGTCATCTTTGAGGTATGCCTGCCTTCCGATGTTTATTCTTTGGGTTGGTGCCTTCGTATCTCGCCGTGAGCGCCGAGATTGAAGCCGGTCGCGATTTGAAACAAGCATTTCCGGTTATCTCCGAAATCGCATTCCTTGGGGTTATCACCAAGGTTAGTGGCTATTCCCATGGTTGGGATCGAGACCGGATACCTCGGGGTTATCTCTCGAGATTAATCGGTCTTCTCCTATTGGTGCCAGGTATTGTATCTCGCAGCCTCGGGGTTACATTCGAGGTTGAAATTGTTACTCTGCAGTTACGATCCGGGTTGATGTCGAACTTCTGGTAGTATCCGGTATGGATTCGGATCGTCTTTCAGGGTTCTCTCTTAAAAGACGAATCTGTCCTCCTGCAACGTTAGTAATAGTAATACAAAAAATTTTGAGTGTCTACAGATGACCCTCTTTATCATACTCATGCATGGCGATGCATGGGTGGGATAAAGAATCCTAGACACTTGAAATGGAATAAGACAAACATGGTACTATGGATAGCAACATGATGCAAATGTATAATGCGTGTGTACGGGGTTGTAGCCCAACACGCTGGGGATGATTGCTGGATCCCTGTTGCTTCAATTGGGGATTGGCAATATTGACCAGATCGGATGTGTAAGTTGAATTTGTTAGGATGTTGATGTTGGAGTTATCACCAACTTCCTGTGTTCTTGATAACGACTTGATCCTGAAGAGGTACTTCTTATGTGTAAGAGATCTGTGGGTATAAAGCTTGATCTGTTTGAGGATGTGTATAACATATTCCATCATCTATCCTCTTTGATAACATTGTCCTTTTCTGGTTGGTATCGCCAGCACATGTCAAGATCTTGCTGGATTTACTGCCAACAACAAATGTTGTCAGGGGTGCCTGACCTTCGCTGACGTGTGAATCAACGGCTGAGACTCTGTGAGGAAATCGACAAGGTTGATTAACCTTCGCTGACGTGTGAATCAACAGAACATTGCGTTATGACCCCCGTCGGGGATCCATTGGGGAATACGAGCAGTTGGGTATGAAAACCTCGAACAGCTCTATAGCTCTGATAGGTTTGAACGCTACCGGCTGAAATGACGTCAAGGTTTCTTGACATTCATTGTCGTGTAGATCAACGGTTGAACATGTTGTAACCCCTCACGGGACCCACGTTATAACCCGTCGGGACCCGTAAACGACCTTGGAGTTAAGGGCATCGTAGACTGTATAAAGGTATTGTCGGATGTGATTTGTGATAATTGGGATCATTGGTAGGGTATACCTTGTACTTAGGTGACTACTAATGAGTCTTTGTCAAATCCAAAATCTCATCCGAGAGGACCAGAGATCAGATGCGCTTTTGCTCAATCGCGTGGCTTTTTTCTTCTCGATTTGATCTTTCTAGTCCGTAAGAACTCCGCTTTAACTCGAATCGACCGAGCGGGAGGGTGGGACCCACATAGGGTGTCGCAGCGCACCCCATCATCAGAAGTCATGAGTGGGCTGTGGGTCAAAGCGTGGATCATAAATTCCAAAGATGCTTTTACTTCACAAGTCACTTTCAACTTGTTTCACTTAGAAAAACCGCGAGCCATCTTCAGATCTGCTGAGTTTGGGCTGCTTTCTATAAATTCTGTCACCGTACAAGTGTTCTACACTATCCTGGTAACGCATGCATGTATTTTTTCCAGTTTCTGTCCGTTAGATTGTGAGATATTGCACGGAATGCATCTAAACACATAGTAGTGATTATGTATGAACAAATGACTTGATAAAAAATATTCAACATAGTAAATGTTAGTATTAAACCATGCTGAAGATAATGATGTGAAAAAATTTGACTTATGAGACAGTCAAATTGGCACTTTTTTCTGCTATTTTTTGTCCTATTTGAGGTCCAATGAACAAAAGGTAGAAAGGCAAAGTACTCCTAGCATTGAGGTTGACCTTATGCATGATGATTTTGATTTTTAATGCATATATTATGTATATGACTTTGGGGCAGGTGTGCTACTGAATGGCCACCTAGACATGCCTGTGTGCATGTGGATAGTCCTATTTTTAAAGGGGACTATGGCAAAAATTTTCCAAATGTAGGCATTGGGTAGTCATGCATTCTAACTTTATTATATGTTAAAGTGAATGCATACATGCATATAGTCATATAATGCATTTTAGAAAGCTCCGTGCGAAAAATACCACACCCTTTCCGAGGTGATTTGGAGACTTGTTGTCGGATATTATGGATCCGGATCAAATGCCAAGCAGCCTCCTATAGGATCGCTTACGGCGTTTGACGGAGGGCTTCAAGTGCCTCGTCCCTCGTTTCCGCCGTGTGCGGCCTCGTCGGTTGGTGGAGGCCGTGATACGCTCTGCCCGGTAGATGTTCCAGGGCGTCCGAGGAAGAGGAGGCGGATATTCCGATTGAGGATCCCGCTCTCGCCGCATATGTCCCGCAGTGAGGAGCTTTCGAGCATTCGGTGGTGAACCCGAGTTGTTGGGTGATTTGGGCGTACATCCATCGATGTATCTCGCATGCTAACGAGGTATGGCGTTAGACTTTGATCTTTCTTCTTTCCTATTGATGAGGATTAAAGGGATCCGATGTTGATCTACATTTCATGCGAGTTCCGTGATTTATACAACCTCGAGGGAATCGGTTTAGCATCCACCCATGTACCAGCGCTTCATCCCCGACTATAGAGCGAAGTGCATGAGTGGGGATTTGGGGCATTTTTCTCCATCCTTCCCCGTCATTGTCCCAGGGTTACCTCGTGGCATTGTCTCGAGCGATAGTTTCATCGTACTCGGTCACTCCACCCACCGGATTGCGAGGTGATGATGACGCCTATGGATTGGCGATTTATCACAGGTATGGAGTTTGGAGGGGAGCCAGTGCCTTGCATGGTGAATATCACCCCTACTGTCTTCCGATCCTTACTAGGAGTTCCGGTGGGGGCGCTCAAGGGCAGGACTATCCGTTCAGGTCCTTTGAGCGTAGATGTTATAAGTGGGCTATTGAATGAGCCCATGCCTGATGACGTCAAGATCAGGGATCACGTTCTGCGGTGATTATTCCTGATGATCATTCGAGGCTGCTTCATAGCAGATAACTTTTCCACGGTATCTTTCACTTTGGTCAGTGCCACACGCGATGTGGACTGTATTGGAGAGTATGATTGGGGCTCTTACACCTTTGTCTATTTCCTCTGGGGCATGCGCATGCGCTCACAGGGTTTGACTGGGGCTTGGCTAGGATTTTACCCATTTCTGCTGGTGAGTATTTCTCTTGTCTTTTCCCATTCATAGGTTAAGAGTGTTTACTGATAGTAGATGTTTTGCAATTGTGTTGGCAGTTTTGGGCCTATGAGAGGCTCCCATGTTTGCGTCCTGTGAGTGTGTTAGGTTTAGATACCTATCCACGAGGACGACGATGGCACCATTCTATTCTGCCGGAGGTCCTTGTATCTGAGGGATTCACTCACTGCCGTATGCAGCTGGAGTTGCTGACGGCGGGTACCATTACGTGGATTCCCTATTCAGGGGAGCATTTGACCATCGGCTTTGAGGATGGACATCCGACCGGAGTCGAGTATTTGATCTCTACCAGGAGAGTTCCTCTCTTCACTGATGGAGGCTGGGAGCTCTATTTAGGAGAGCGTGCTATTAGGAGCACTACATGGGAGATCCGTGTACCGATCTTGCCTCTTGCCAGGCATCATTGGCATGTATCACAGTCACCCGTCACTGATATCCCATTGTTGGAGGTTGACGGCTTTGTATTATCAGAGGGCCCATATACTCGTGGAGACATTCCAAATGGTGGTTCCCTCGCACTATTGGAGCCCAATCCCATGCATGACCACGCTTTATGGGGGATATGGTTCCGTGGATCTTTGATGATGACGGATTGGGTAGCTTGTGTCCGAGCTCCCACTCATTTGACCTGTGATGATAGCTTGACCCTATAGCTTGGATCGTGCACATGTATTTATTCGGCATTTGGGCAGAGATCCAACAGAGGCGGAGTCATTTGTTCCTTAAAGCTCAGGTGCTGGTCCCTCAGACGTCCCATTTGGTTTTGTCGGCGCAAATCCTCCTCTTTATAGGCCTGACATCCCTGCTGATAGAGATCCAAAGGACTCGGGAGGAGTTACATCAGGTGGACAGGATTGAGGATGTGGACATCGAGACCTCGGTCTTCTTCTCGATGTGTATTCTCGTAATATCTTTTGATAGGCCTCTGTTAGATAGTGGGTGGCTATTGTTGGGTTTCAAAGCATGAAAACGCAATGAAATTAAACAATTCAAAGTAATTTCAAACCCCAAAACAGGATCCATGCGAAAATCAATTAATTCGGAGGATAGAAATTTTACCGATTTGATTTGCTAGAACCGATCCGGTCCGAATCTCCAACGCAATTCAAGTTGATCAAGCGTCTCTACGGTAGATCCACACAAACGCTTATGCACGAATCGTCCCCACGATCTGCAGAAGAAGGAAGTGTGGTACTAGCCACCAAGGATGGATTTCTGATTTTTCTCTCTAGTCTCTCTCTAAAGAGTGGCTAGGGTTTGGATTGTGAAGTGAGTTCTTTCCAAAGTGGAGGCTACATATCATATATATAGCGAATTAAAAACCACTATTCAAAACCCTAATTTGTAAAATCCGAATTTATATATATATATATATATATATCTTAATTAAGTCTTACTTAATTAATATACCTATATATATATATAAATTATCCTATTAATTTAAATTCGTAATTTAAATACTATCAATCACATTGATATATTTAAATCCTTTAAATTAATTCCCTTTTAATAACGTTACATATGTGTGACCTGACCATATAGGTTATTATTACGTTGGCAATAATTTTAAAATCATATTATAAAATTATAAATGGTGGAATGCATCTAGTAATGCATCATCGCTACCCAAGTAATAATAAGATCGATGATTCGATGCAACCTTTTCGTGACCAATGTTTCAATGTAATCTAATCCTTTTTAACCTTAATATCCAAGATTAAACTCGAGTCATGGAATCATCATACTCTTCATAATTTAATCTGAGTTTTTCTTGATCAATGAGTAGACTATATGAAACAAATCACTATTTGAGCATGGCTATGCATTTCATAGTCCTACTCAATCAAGAGGCCTATGGATATCATCACTAATATATAGGAAGGTTAAATTCCATCTAGATCACTCATATTCCTCACACGATTCATGATGTACCCAATAATCACCTTTATAGTCCACCTCATTAAAGGTGACATTTGATGATATCAAAGTACATAAATTCCCGTGTAGTAATATAGTGATTTCAAAGTTGGAGGACCATTACATCATTGTCACTATGAGAATTGCCAATGACATTTTACAAAATATTCCACATAGAATTCTCATGGTGGGTCCATCCAAAGACATCGTTCTCTAACATGTACCTCTATGCATTGACTTAATATCTCATACATTTATGACCATTGAGATTTGACCATCGATCGATCCACATACTAGTCTCAATGCATTATTGTTGTCCCATCAACAATGATACTCGACTAGGGACATTTAAGAACAGTGATACTAATAGTAATTATATAATCTCATGTTCAAGTCACATACTTGCAACTATATAATTTGTATCACTATTCTAAGGATTTTTATTATGTTGTCATTTATATAACGCAGTAAATAAAATCATAATAAAAGCATTCATTTATGCAATCAAATGTAATATCAAAATGTTAAGCAATTATATCAAATAATTGGCCTCTAGGGCATAATCTCTAACAGCTATTCCCCATTCTCCCTATATCTTTTGATAGGCCTCTGTTAGTAGTAGGGCGGTTGTGCCCCATTTCCCTGTATTTGTATCTTTACAGAGCTGATGTATTAGATGATGATATATTTAGGAATGTATGAACTGTTTTTTATTCCCTATATCATATTGCCATCCATTATCTGTTATGCATGTATCATGTTATGCATATGTATGTATGTCCAGAGATATTCGGCATTGACCCCTGGATGGTCTTATGACACGGTTCACACAGATGTCCTCTTCGACAGTTAGCCGTATAGATCATACCCCATCGTCATTGGTGATATTAGGTATGCGATCATGGTACGATAGCATGTCACCACCAGACAGGTATTTGTAGATCTGCTTCTTGCGCAAAGATACCATGACCCTTTTGGCATTTCGGGTTCCTCACGGATTAAGTGAGATCGGATGTTAGAGCATTGGCACCGATAGGCGGTATTCCATTTGGCACCCATGAGTTGGCTCTATTCGGAGGGTATACACATTTGACGATGCTACCCTTAGACGGACCTTACGTGCACCCTAGCTTTGGGAGACATGAGTAGATTTATTCATGACTCTCACGGGATTGCGGTGCGAGTAGTGCGAGATGAGTGACATCCGCCACGTGATCTCTCAAAGATTTTCATAGATGATAGATTTGGCGCAGAGGATAGCTACTCACGACATTCTGGGGATTTCACCGTGTTGGAGGATCATTGGCGTTTGGCCAGAGTTGATGTACTGATGCTATGTGTACTGTCATATGTGTACATGCCGCGATATATGGATGAGATAGATATTAGTGTCATTATGGCTGTGAGAGCTCTTAGAGAGGGTCGCACCATTGTACCTATGATTGTAATAGAGACCCTGCGATCGACATCCTATTGTTGCACGTATCCTACATGAGTGTTTACAGGGAGTTCGGTCATGTTGTACGTGTGGTTTATGTCACACTTGAGACCGATTGGTACCCTTAGACGGCACGGGTATTGCTTCTCCCATGATGTGGCCATGTCATACTCCTTTCATCCATCGAAGTGTACAGATGCTCAGTCCTGGTCCGCATTTTTGGCAGATATTAGAGATCCATTTAGCATATTGTTGTCGTGCTTTCGGGCTTTGCTCACCATACTGACTTCATTACTCACGCCTGGGCATGGATTTCCTCCTCTGGTTGGCTTGAAGGCGGCGGACCACTTATCACCCATTGGTCGTGATGTCGCAGTTCGACCGGCCTCGTGATTTCCATCCTTTTGAGGGGCGATAGGTCGCCGTTCGACTTCTCAATATCTCTCGAGAAAGGACCGATCCGTGTGTGTATGCTTATTGGGATCGGCGTGAGATAGCTACTTTTTTTTCGCTCGGTCGTCCCGTACTGCTCGCAGAGTATTTCGCATGGATGGAGACAGAGAGATTTTATCTACCGCATGAATGATGTCTCGCAGATCTGGGACATCGAGTCGGATAATGCAGAGCCCACGGAGGACATTGATACCTACATCGGGGAGGAGCCCATCATTTGGGTTGCCAACATTTCTTCCTGGATTCTCCTAGTACTAGTATTTTCGTGATTCAAAGACTCGACACAAGATTTAGAGCGAGTCTTCATCTGATGACCTTTGAGAGAGACCAGATTTGATCTATGATGTCGATTGCTCTTGATGTGAGGGATGCTGCTCTATTGGAGAAAGACGAGGCATTGGCTCGTAGAGATGCCGCTGTTGCTGAGCGTGATGAGGCCAGGTCAGCCATAGACGCAGTGATAGTTGAGCGGGATACCGCCATATCTGCCCGGGATGTAGTCGTCATAGATAGTACTGCAGTGAGGTTCCTTACCACTGGTATGATCGCAGAGATGAGTGCTTATATTGATGAGCATATGGTCATCATGCAGATGGCTACAGATCTGTTCGATCGTGTGGATAATCTCGTACAGGAGACCACAACTTCACCTCCATCTTCGGAGAGGGAGGCCACGTTGGGCTTGTTAGTACGCATATACCCTAATTTATAGATGAGCTTGTATTTACCTGCACAGACTAGCTTAGCCATTTTGTCATGTACAGTTTACATTGTATATATATCAAACATCATTATATATGCCAAGGAAATATATTTTTGGATCACTTCCCTTTTAGATATGCCTTGCTATTTGTTTGATATTTTGCCTGCTGCTTCAGGGCTTGTGGTCTTGATGTATTCTGAATTCCTCCTCGGTGGATGGACATTGAGTTGTCTTTGGATAGTTCGGAATAGATCATCGATCTATGTATCCCTACCATCTTTGGTGTCTTGGGACTTGTTTCTGTTATGGAAATGTGGAGAGGAGTGTGGCTTTCCTCTTTGAGATTGACCGCACCACAGATGGTCACCAATACTTCTATTCAGGAGAAGCCTAGTTAATTCCATCTCTTATGGATTGGTATTGCTCTTCAAGGTATGACCGCAACTTAGATGGTCGCCGAATCTCCTATTTGGGAGGAGTTCAGGTAATTCAATCCCTTTGGTCTGAAGCCAAATGAAATGTAATGTATTGAAGGATGATCCCAGTACCAGTTGACAAGGGTTTGTGTTTTGGTGGGGGATGAGACCGCACCATGAATGGCTGCCTACGTACTCCTATTGAAGAGGAGATTAGGTCTGCGTAGTTCGAACACGTGTAAGAGGTTCAACGTCAGAGTATATAAGCGTAAATGGTGTAGGAATGTTTTTGGTTGTTTTTGTTTTTGTAAGGGTAGAAATGTTTTTGTTGTTTTTGTTTTATTGCGACCGGGCCATGTGAAATGGTTGCCTATGTACTCTTATTGAAGAGGATATCAGGTCGACGTAGTTCGCCCCTCAGGGCGAGAAGAAAAGTGTAATTCCATGTGCAGGTCAGAGTACGGGGAGGAGAAAGTTTAATCGTAGGTTGAGGATAAACTGCGGGTATGAGAAGTTTTATCCCAGGTAAGGGTAGCCAAACTTTAAACGCAAGAGGTTCAATCCGCGGTGGGATGACCTAAGTTGTAGGAACGCAGAGGAAAACGCTAGGTTGTTGGCTTGAAGAGTACGTTTCCCTGAGGGGCAAAGTGTAGATAAGCTGTATGTGGTAAAGGGTTAAAGAACCGGATGATTTGGTGACTGATGATTATGCACCGTGGTGTTTCTTTGGTTACTTCAGACATAATACCATTTCACGGTGTCTGAGTTGATGAGTTGTGGAAATTCGTCGCCGTCCATTTCTTGCAATCTGAGAGCACCTCTTGTCAATACTTCCTTGACAACAAATGGGCCTTCCTAGTTAGGAGCGAATTTTCTTTTAGCCTGATCTTGGTTGTCAAGAATCTTCTTCAAGACCAAGTCATGTTGTTTAAACTACCATAGCCGGACTTTTTTGTTGTAGGATCTGGCGACCCTTTGCTGATATAACTGACTATGGAAGATAGCCGCGGTTCGCCTTTCGTCTATTAGAGACAATTGGTGATACCTGTCTTGTACCCATTGGTCTTCATCCAGCTGAGCGTCGATCGACACTCTGACAGATTCCATCTCAACTTTTATGGGGAGTACTGCTTCCATCCTATAGGTTAAAGCGTAGGGAGTTGCCCCAGTGGAAGTACGCATTGTGGTTCTGTAGGCTAACAGAGTCAGAGGCAATAGGTCAGGACAATCTTTGTGGTTGGCGGACATCTTTTGCATAATCTTCTTGATGTTTTTGTTAGTCGCTTAACAAAGACCGCTTCATCTTCTGGACGATAGATGACAGAGTTGAGATGTTTGATGTGGAATTTCTTCGCATAATTCCTCCATCATTTTGTTGTTGAGGTTTTTGGCATTGTCGACACAATCACCTCGGTTGTCCATATCGACAAACGACATTGTTTCTGATGAAAGCAATGATTACTTCTTTAGTGACCACAGGAAGGAGGTCGCTTCTACCCACTTGGTGAAGTAGTCGATCATGGTGAAGATAAATCGATGACCATTACTGGCTTTAGGCTCAATGGGCCCGATGACGTCCATTCCCCACATTGAGAAGGGCCAAGGCGAACTCATATTGTGGAGTTCTCATGGAGGGGCGTGTATAGCATTCCCATGAATCTGGCACTGATAGCATCTTTTGACGTGATCGTTGCAATCAGACTTGAGAGACAGCCAATAATGTCCCGTCCTGAGGACTTTCTTGACAAGGAGGGAGCCATTCATGTGGGGGCCACAGACTCCGCCATGGATTTCATCCATAAGCCTTTGGGCTTGATCTTTGTCTAAACATCTGAGGAGACCTAATCCTGTATCTCTTTTGTAGAACGCATCCCCACTCAGATAGAATTTCATAGCAAGTCGATGGATCCGCCTTTTCTCGGTCGGGCTCGCCTCATCGGGTGTAGATCCATCTCGCAGATATTCCTTGATATGTTGATACCAAGGATGTTGGATGGGAGGTAGGTAGCTCATTCGATACTTCTCCAACGTAATTCCCATAGGCTGGGGCTTTGTGCAGGGAAATAGTGACTCTTGACAAGTGTTCCTTATCTGATATGCGAATCAAGGAGGCCAAAGTTGCTAATGCGTCTGCAAAGTCATTCCTATTACGAGGAATGTGTATAAAGGAGATTTCTTCGAACTCCAAAGCCAACTTCAACACTCCATGGTAAGGCAAAGAAATGTAGTTCCTTGGTTTGATAGATTCCGGTGGATTATCCGATTATCAACTCCGAATCCCCAAGGATGCTTAACTACCGATGCCTATTGAACAGCAAGTTTTAGCCCCATGAGATGACTTTCATACTCGGTCAGATTGTTGGTGCCGATAAACTATAATTTGACGACAACGGATACCGCTTCCCCCCAGACGAGATATTAGAACCGCTCCGGTTCGTAACCTTCCATATTAATGACCATGTTTGGCGCGTATCGTCTTGATCGATGGTGTTGCCTTGCTGTCGTCATTACTCCTTCATCGTGGAAATATGTTTCAAGGGTTTGAAATCCCCTGAAGGTGCGACGACCAGTTGATCAGCGATTCCTTGACCTTTGATGGACTTTTGAGTCACATATACGATGTCAAACTGTTGTAGGATCAACTGCCATCTGGACAGCTGATAATTTAACATGGGTTTACTGAACACGTACTTGAGAGGATCCACGCGGGATATGAGATGGGTTGTGTGACCATGGAGGTAATGCTGTAACCTCATGGAGGCCCATTCTAAAGCACAACATGTCTTCTCGATCAGAGTGTACTTGTGTTCACTGCTGCTAAACCTTTTGCTGAGGTAATAGATAGCTCGTTCTTGGACTCTATCGTCCTTCTGTCCCAGCATGCAGCCCATGGCATTGTCACTTATGGACAAATACATGAACATGGGAATATCGTCCCTGGGTGGTACCAAGATGGGAGCTTTGACTAGCTGTTTCTTGATTGTAAGGAAGGCATTTTGGCACTCATCATTCCATTTCATGGAGGAGTTCTTCCTTAATAGCTTGAAGATTGGCTCACAGGTTGCTGTGAGTTGGGAGATAAACCTCGCGATGAAGTTGATTCTTCCCAAAAATCCCGTGATTTCCTTCTCTGTCTCGAGGAATGGGCATTTCAAAGATGGCTTGGATTTTGGCGGGATCCACTCAATCCTTTGTGGTCGATTAGAAATCCTAGCAACTTGCCTGATTTGACGCCAAAGCCGCACTTAGCTGGATTCAACTTCAAGTTGTACTTACGCAACCTATTAAACAATTTTTTAAGATGGTCTATATGGTCATCCTCCTTCCGGGACTTGACAATGATGTCATCCACGTAGATCTCGATCTCTTTGTGTATTAAGTCGTGGAAAAGAGCCATTATAGCTCGTTGATAGGTAGCTCCGGCATTGATGAGGCCGAATGACAACCGTCTATAGCAGAAAGTTCCCCAAGGAGTGATGAAAGTAGTTTTCTCATGATCTTCCTTGGCGACCATGATCTGATGGTACCCTGCAAAGCAATCAGCAAAGGAGTACATGTCTTATTTTGTAGTATTGTCATTGAGAATGTGGATAAATGGCACGGGAAAGCTGTCTTTTAAGCAAGCCTTGTTCAAATCCCGGTAATCCACGCAAACTCGCACCTTCCCTCCAGGTTTAGGCACGGGTACAATGTTGGATATCCACTCAGGATATGTAGACACCATTATGATGCCAGCTTGAAATTGTTTCACAATTTCTTCTTTCACCTTCAAACTCCACTCGTGTTTCAAATACCGAAGTTTCGCTGACCGCTTAAATCCTCTTTTTTACGGGAAGGCGATGAAGGACAATGTCGATGGATAAACCCACCATGTCTTCATGAGACCATGCAAACACATCTTGGAATTGGGTTAATAGAGTAACCATATCATTCCGCTTGGTTTGGGGTAAGGTCCTGAACCAATCTGGATTAACTTAGGGCTTTCTAAAATTCGAGATTGAAAGAAGTGGTTTGATCAAGGTTGGGTTTGGGTTTGTCTTTGACCCATTCTGAATTTCGAGGCACCTCAATGTCATCCCCAGATATCCATCAAGGTTGAATTCATCTCTACATCAAAGGTACAATCCACATGTAAGAGGCAATCAGACGTCGGCGGAATATGCACATTTAAATTCGTAGTCTCAAACAAAATATGCTTTCACTTAGTATATATGAAATGCGTTGATCATACACAAGGTGTTAGCATATCTCGGCAAAATATACTTCTAATACTATACGAAAAAGTAAGCGTTATTATATCTACTGTGGCGTAAAGAGTTCGCCCATTTTACCTCGTCGACCAAAACAATGAATCTTTGCTCCAATTGGCAAGGGCAAAGTCCGTGGACCGCAGATGGAGGGATTGTCATCATCCTCCCCGTCTCGAATTATGGCCATTACGTCAGGCAATCATCGTGCAGGGTGTATCTGTTGGTATGTTCATCATGAACGATGATGCGTATCGGGACATCATCCGTATGACGTCTTGCTTGATTCTTCGTTCCTCTTCTTCCACTACGGGATTTGGAATGAAGATTTCTTTTCCTTTCACCGGTACCGGTTTGGGACATAACATAGCCATTACATTGGCTGGCACCTTTACAGGAGGTTGTGCGGACTTAGAGTTTGAAGGCGAAGCCAAACGCCACATGGTTGAAGTTGAGGGAATCCACTGATGCTTATGAGGATTCCTGTGATTAGAGCTGGCAGAATAGCCTAGTCCAGCGGTTCCACCTTGCTTGGTTAATCGAATGGGGTACTTGATACCCTGGCAATCTTTACCCAACCCTTGTCCCGGCTTATGACCCAACGACATCATTTCTTGAGTGGCTGACATTACCTCGATAGAAATCTTGGGTTCGGGCAATGGCGTTCCAACAATATGGTATTGGGTTTTGCTTATTTCCAAAGCATGAAAACTAACTGGTTCCACATCGGTATTGGCATTGATGAATGGCATGTCTCCATCCTGAGGAATCTCCGGTTCTGCGTTGACTGTGACCAGGCTATTGTTGATAATGTATTTCAACTGTTGGTGAAGAGTGGAGGGACCGCCTTCGCCATGTGAAATCCATGGTCGTCCCCAAGAGAGGTTGTATCCAGAGTCTATCTTGAGTACATGGAAAGATCGCGAGAATGTGTGAGGACCAATTTCGATTGGCAACTCAATTACTCCGACCGAAGTTACTTACGGGCTCCATCAAAAGCTTTGATGATAGTATGGCTACTCCGAATTCGGTTGAGATTGATGTTCATCTTCACCAAGGTAGCATATGGGCAGATATTTAGAGATGAACCTCCATCTATTAAGACTCCTACTACCATATATCCGGAGGACAAGACCGTAATGTACAACGGCTTGCAATGACCGGTCCCTTCAGGCGGTATGTCATCATCAGTAAAGGATATCACATTGTTGTTAAAAATGTGATCAACCAGATGTTGAAACTTTTTCGTATCCACTGATGTCGGTAAATAGGCTTCTTCTAAAACCTTTAACAAGACCTTCTGGTGATTCTCGGAGGTTAGGACCAAGTCCAAAATTGATATTTGTTGTGGAGATTCTTTCAAGCTTAAAACCACCGCAGCTTCATTATGTCCCACGGTGCGAAGGAATTTTTCAATCTTTTCCATGGGTATTTTCCCCTTTGATTTGGTGGTAGACTTCATCGCCCGTTGGGGGAGATACAGTGGATTTTCCTTCGACACTGCAGCAGTTGTATGTGAGGTGGATCCTTCACCTTCTCCATAATTCCATGGAACCTTACGCAAGCTAACAATAGGATATTGTGCTCTGCATGGTAAGTTGATTGGCTAGGGAGCGGCCACTTTCAAAGGATTGTTGCCTCCCTTGATTTGAATTATTGGCGATGTGAGTAATGTGTTAATCCCCGCAGTTTCAGTGGATATGACTGCTACCACACTTTTTCACTTAGTAGGGCTGCATTCTCACTTTGCGACGTAATACAAGATCGTCGTCCCATTAAGCACGGACACCATTGTCGATCAGATTTTGAATAAGGTGGCGGAGTGCCCAATATTCTTCTGTGCTGTGACCGCGAGACTGGGAGTGATATTGACATACTCCATCAGAGTTGTACCATCCCGAATGGGGGTTGATTGGCGGTAGAAGGGAACTGATCCTTCCTTCATTGATTAATATATGAAGGATTTCCTCTATAGGTTGGCCCAGATAGGTGAATTCCCGTTTGTTGGGGAACTCCCGATGGGCTTTGGCATTTGCTTTCTTCGTCACTTTGTCTTCCAGCATTTCATTTTTTGAAAGTGACGAGGGAATATTCATGACAAGAGGTAGGAGACTGGCATGCTCCTAGCTGATTAACTGACGAGTCACTTGATGCTGATAAGTCACCAATTCTGCCAATTGTTCGATTTGTTTGCAGAGAGCTTTCACCTTTCGTTCCATTGTGAACTGGAACTTAGCATAATCCCATCTTTCATCACCGTCTTTGATGGTCTGGGAGGAATCACAGCTGAAATTGGAACTCTGTCCACTGGTCCAATTAATCATGTTAACCTCTTCTTCTTTGTGTTGAGGAAGAGGGTTGTCCTGTACATGAGGTTGATCTGGTTTGGTGACCACGATCTCTCCGTTTTCTATCAGGTCCTGGATCTTATGTTTCAAGGCCCAACAATCCTGAGTATCATGTCCAGGTGCCCCAGCATGATAAGCACATTTCTAGCGAAAGATTAAAACCCCGTCCATTTAGAAATTTGGTGGTGGAAGAAGATGTAAATTCTCTTCCGTGTTGTCGAAGATTTAAGATGTTCTCGAGGGTATCCCCCAAGGGGGTAAACACTCGAAGGCGTTTGATTTCTCCACCTTTTGGTACCGGATGGTTTGCAGTCTGTGCTGAAAAGGGAGTGTAGTTTCTCCTTTGAATAGGTATATTTTGATTGCCTTTTACCCTCGCAGATGTCGGAAACATCTTCCTCTTTCTTTTATGGACCCTCCGGGGTTGTTCCCATAATTTCCAGATTGGATGTGATCCATAATGCAGACTTTGAGTGCAAACTAGGTCTTGAATCTTCCCCGACTTCAATCCCATCTCACCATCTCCCCATGTTTGACCATTTCAGAAATGGTTTGCACGATGCCATTAAGCTAAAACTCTCTCATAGAAGGGAGCTTCTTGTATGTCTATGAATGTCATGACCATTTCTAATTCGGCCATGGCAGGACTAACTTGGGTAGCCAGGAGTCTCCACCTTTGAGCATACTCTTTGAAAGACTCGTTAGACTGTTTCTTGATCTTGGTAATTTGATACCGATCAGGAGCCATATGAGTTTGGAAATTGTATTGAGTGAGGAAGGCATGTGCTAGCTCTTCCCAGCTATGGATTTTGGAGTTGTCTAATCTTGTGTACCACGAACGGGTTTCTCCAGTTAGACTCTTTTGGAACAATTGCATTCTGAGTTTTTATCCTCTGCATAGGATCCAAGTTCTCCAATAAATACTTTTAGTTGGGTGTAAGGATCCCCTAACCCGTCATATTTTTTAAAGTCAGGAGTTTTAAATTTTTCTGGATAGTGAACACCAGGAAAAATACACAGATCAGCATATGAAACACTCCTGTGTGTTCCAATTCCTTTGATAGCGCGAAGAGTCTCTTCAATTTGGAGGACTTTCTTTTTGATGTCACCATTGTCTGGATCTCCAGTGGGATGGACGTCATCATGAATTTTGTTGGTTGTATCCAACTATGGTTCAGGTATAGTAATGACCTGGGTTCCCCCTTGTGTGGAGGATTCAGCATGTACGGGTATTTTCCGACCTCGTAGATGGGGTGTAATTCTTTGAGTAGAACAGCCAAATCTTTGATTTGTTTGCTTAATCCGTCGAATTCTTTACGAGAAACTAGATTAAGTTCAGTCTGGTCGGATGACGACATGATTGACTGTAGGCCTGTTGCCTTTTTGGACTTTGACCGGGTATTAGGTCCGATTGATTCCCTGCGAAAGACTGGCATAGTTTAGTCTTTAGGGGATGTATGAAATAACATGCTATGTGATGTGTCTATTTTAGGAATTTTATCCTGCATAACGGATGTCAGCTGTTTGTAGCATGTATGTGTACGCATTTCTTCATATTTCTCATTACATGAAGATATATATAGACTGAAATTACACTTAATTGTGTTTACAAGTAATTGAAATGAGAGCATGAAGAGACTTTCCTCCGCTTTGGGTTTATCAGAGGTTGACCTATCTTAGGTTACTCTCGCGGCTTTTTGGCATGAAGGTTCCCAAATCATTGCAATCTACTTGACGGGAAGTTAATCCGGTCTTTCAACTGGAGCGAATTTGGGTGGTACCTTTCCTGAGCCTCGGATAATCAGGCTTCTCACGAGTCCAGTAATCAAACACCGATGGGATAGCCTCCTGGTGGAGGGACCACACAACATATATTCACATACATCGTGTCTCACCGTATGAAATGATGACATATGCGAAGCACTAATATCACAAGCAGTTTATAGTGCGAAGCACTAATATCACAAGCAGTTATGGTGCGAAGTACTAAGTGCGATAAGGAAATGCATTCGTAGACATTCATTAAATATAAATGCAACATCCACGCACAAGGAGATAATAGTTTTGAAAAGATTGTAATAGCGGCTTAAGTCCTCTTACTTGGTTTTTTAAATGATTGTACCAACACAACCGATAAAAGGTTTGCACATTGACCCAGTGATGTGACACTGATATACGGATCGGCGAAACCGAGATTCGTTTAGGGTCCGGGGACTTGGTTATGCGGGGGGAAGGTGTTAGGCACCCCCCGACATCCGTGTTACCACTGTGACCACCTTTTTTCAAGAAACTATTATCTGAGTGTGTGTGTGTATGTGTGGGTCAATGTGTTTATATGAAAGTTGTGCGAGGCCTCGTTCAACCTATATACACGTGGTTTGAATTTATGTAGAAAATTCAGCTTTTAACAAGATATGGCGTTGATGTTTTATGAAAGAGGTTTTTCAAACCCTAATGCTCAATAGGAATTGAGACCTTTTACACTCCCATTTTTATTAAGTGACCAAATTTGATTGATTTTATTTGACGGATGCGAGGCATCCATACGAAAATAATATACAAAAATAATGCCGACTTCCTCGTGGGTATGAAAACCATCCTAGGAAATTCAGACATCGCAGAATAATTTACAAGTCGCTATATATTTGAAAATGTCCATCACGGAACCGAATCTAGATTCAATGGGATGAATTTGTGATCACATGATTCCTAGGCTCACAAAATCTCGCAGCTTTATGTGAAAGCGATGGCAGTATATATATAAAAAGTCAGTAAATATATATATATATATATATATACACAAATAAGATCACCAACCACGAAGCACCTCCATGGGGGATCAAAATATAAATAAAGTCATTAAAGCTATCAACCACCACGGAGGAACTCCAAAGTGGACAAAATGTAAATAAAGCTATAAATACGGTTAATCGCCACGAAGTAAACTCCAGGCGGATTTAAATATAAAGAAAGTCATAAGCGATCAACCACCACGCAAGTAAACTCTGTGTGGGACAAAATATGTATATATATATATATATATATATATATATATATATATATATATATATATACAAATAAAAGTAATAAACGTCTTTATGTAAAATCCAGGCTCATCGAACCGAGTTCGACCACAGTTATATATATATATATATATATATATATATATATATATATATATATATATATATATATATATATAACCTTTCCATATATGGGGTTGCCATTAGAAATGTCTTAACAACCCCTTTTGACCGTTGATAAACTTATTGGAAGGTGAGATTGAAACATAAATATACCAAGTAAGCCCAAAACTTGTACAAGCTTTTTATTTTAATATGAGGACCCCACATAGTCAACATGTTGTCGGTTTGTTGAAATAAAATGAATTTTAATATTAAATAATGCTAAAGTAAACACGACATGCAAATTTGTGCCTTTTATTTTTATTTTAAGCATTTCCCCATTAATAGTCATGATTTCGACACATTAAATAAACTTAAAAAATATAAAATACTCCGTGCTATTACAAGCTCTTACTACGGTGATAATAATAAAAAAAAAAAAAACCTAAGCATCATCCTCTTCCCGCTTAGAATAAAAAAGCTTATATCCTATTTGTGGCACAAGTTCTTTATTTGCTATTCTTTATAAAATATTTGTTATTTTTATAACTCTTTCATTTAATAACAAATAAAGAATTATAATTCAAATAAAAATAATATCCTATTTTATAAAAATAGCAAATAAAGAATTATAAAATAACAATATTTGCTATTTTTATATAAAGAATTATAAAAATATTTTTATATCCTATTATAAAATAAAAAATAAAGAATATTATATATTTTAATAACTCTTTCATTTAATACAAATAAAGAATTATAAAAATAACAAATATCCTATTATATATTCTTTCATTTAATTCTTTATTTGTATTAGAAGGACTCAAGTAGCATTTGTATCCTATTAGTAGCTCCAATTTATTTGTATATCCTATTATAAAATAACAAATAAAAATATAAATATTTTTATAATTCTTTATTTGCTATTTTTATAAAAATATTTTATATTCTTTATTTGTTATTTTATAATAGATATAAAAATATTTTTATAATTCTTTATATAACAAATATATTAATTTCTTCCCACTTTAATTTGTTATAAAAATATATTCTTTATAAAAATAGCAAATAAAGAATTATAAAATATATTTTTTTATAAAATAGGATATTATTTTTATTTGAATTATAATTCTTTATTTGTTATTAAATAAAGAGTTATAAAAATAACAAATATTTTATAAAGAATAGCAAATAAAGAACTTGTGCCACAAATAGGATATAAGCTTTTTATTCCAAGTTCGAAAGAGGTTGTGCTATTGATTTGGATTTTTTTTTTTATTAACAGCCGTAAGAGCTTGTAGCGGCCGGGAGTATTTTATATTTTTTTAAGTTTACACAATGTGCTGAGTCATGACTATTAATGGGGAAATGCTTAAAAATAAAAATAAAAAGGCACAAATTAAAAGAAGTCATTTAATGGGCATTATTTAATATTTAAAATTCATTTTATTTCAATAAACTAACAACATATTGACTATGTGGGTACTATATAAAAAAAAGCCTGCATAAGTCAAGGCTTCATTGGTATTTTTATGTTTCAATCTCACCTTCCAATAAGTTTATCAACTATCCAAAAAGGGTTGTTGCATGCTTCTCATGGCAACCTATTATATGAAGGGTTCCTATATATATATATATATATAAAAGTGAGTAAACGCATGGATATAAAATCCGGGCTCATCGAATGCAGTCCCACCACGGTTCATATATATATATATATGTATATATATATATATAAGCTAGTAAACGCACTTCGCATCAAAAGTCTAGGCTCATCGAACAAAGTCCCACACACAGGTGATATATATATATATATATATATATATATATATATATATATATATATATATATATATCGACTAACATTATCGAGTTATGCATCGATTGAGCCTGAGACTTGATTTCACGAGTTATGCATCGATTGAGCCTGAGACTTGATGCGGAGGCGTTTATTACTTTCATATATATATATATATATATATATATATATATACATCTTGAAATGAAACCACGAACCGAAGTCCGGGCAAAAGCAAGCAACACGACCCTCAAAATGTAGAAGGGTGTGTGCAAAGATGAAGAGAAAGACTCTAAAGTGTGTGAGAAGGCTTACAGCTGACTGATAAAAAAGGCTTCTATATCTTTAGAGTGGGTAAACACTGGGCTTTTTGTGGGTACAAAAGAGGCTATATATGAGCCCACGAGATGTTTAAAAGTGGGAAAATACAATCATGTATGGCGAAAGTGCAGAGCAAATTGTGCTGAGGTTTCCCCTTCTTTTCTCTTAGAAAATCAAACCCCAAGCCCTCTATTTATAGGCAATATGAGCCTCAAGAGTACTGCTTGGTGAGCCACAGTGTACCAGAGCCAGGGCCGGGTCGGCCGGGTTTGTTTTGTGGGTCCCGGTCATCTCAAGACGTGTACTCTCGAACCTTTGTAATGTCCACTCGAGCTTTTAGAAGTGCAATTCGGGCATCCATTTGAGGTATTCAGGACCTATTTCGGACCGTTGTTGTCGAGAGTTGTACGATGGCATGGGATTAGAGTTTGTACGAAGTCATTGAAGATGGGACGATGCCCTCCGGTCTTCAAACTTCAAATTTAATCCGTTACCCCGCACAATAGTCACTCGAGATTGGTTAGCCTTATGGGACATCATTGCATTGAGACGTGACGAGGCATCGTGTTTGACGAGATGACGATATTTCCCCTCATTGGTGTTATCGCTGGATTGGGCTGATAAAGCAGACGTTGCTCAGACTTCGCTGAGATTGGACTGCTGCAATTGTTGAAGGTCCTCATTGTCATCTTTGAGGTATGCCTACCTTCCAAATGTTTATTGTCGGGTTGGTGCACTGTATCTCGTTGTGAGCACCGAGATTGAAGCTGGTCGCATTTGAAACAAGCATTTTCGGGGTTATCTCCGAAACTGCATTCCTTGGGGTTATCACCAAGGTTAGTGGCTATTCCCATGGTTGGGACTGAGACTGGATACCTCGGGGTTATCTCCTAGATTAATCGGTCTTTTTCTTGGTGCCGATTGTATCTCTGCAGCCTCGGGGTTACATTCGAGGTTGAAATCGTTACTCCATTGCGATCGGGGTTGATCTTAGAACTTCGGTAGTATCTGGTATTGATTCGGATCGTCTTTTAGGGTTCTCTCTTAAAGATTTAATCATCCTCTCCCGCAACGCTAATAATATGAGATGAGAAAATTTTGAGTGTCTACAATGAGTCTCCTCTTGAGTTCTTGAAAACTCTTCTCACATTCCTCGCTCCAACCAACTTTGTATCTTCAGAAAATTCACAGTTGAGTTAGTGGAGTAGCGATTCGAGAAAACCCTTCTACGAATCTCCAATAATAACCAGCTAAACCGAGAAAGCTACATACTTCGGTCACTGATTTAGGTTGCTCCCAGCTTTGAATAGCCTTAATCTTTCTTTGGTCAATGGATATTCCATGACTTGATACCACGTGCCCAAGGAATGCTACTTCCTCGCCGTAACTCGCATTTCTTTAACTTGGCATAAAGCTTATATTAACGAAGTTTTTGGAGTATCAGCCTCAAGTGTTGCTCATGATCTTCACGGCTTTTGGAATAAATAAGGATGTCATCAATATAGATTTACCACAAAGTGATCCAAATATTCCTTGAATACTCGGTTCATCATATCCATGAAGGCAAAGAGGAGCATTAGTCAATCCAAAGGACATGACTAGAATTCATAAGGCTCGTCTCGAGTTTTGAAAGTCGCTTTTTGGAATGTCATCGGTTCTAATCTTCAATTGGTGATATCCGAGCGAAGATCAATCTTTGAAAAGAATTTGGCTCCTTGCAACCGGTCAAACAGGTCATCAATACGTGGCAATGGGTACCTATTTTGATGGTGACATGATTCAACTCCCGATAATCAATACAAAGTCGCATACTCCCATCTTTCTTTTCACGAATAGAACAGAGCACACCTCAAGGAGAAGTACTAGAACAGATGAAACCGATGTCTAACAATTCCTCAGATTTGGGTCTTTAACTCCTGAAGTTCAATAGGAGCCATTCGATACGGGGCTTTGGAAATAGGTTTTGTACCAGGTTCAAGGTCAATACAAAATTCAATTTCACACTCTGGGGGTAGGCTAGGAAGTTCTTTAGGGAATACGTCAGGAAATTCATTAACAATAGAAATATCATTCAAAACTGACGTATTTTTGTTTAGATCCGTGACATGAGCTAAGAAAGCTTGACATCCGTTTTTCAATAAACGAATAGCTTTATGGCTTGAGATGACAGTGATTGATTTTAATGGTTTGGTGGCTTGAATTCGCATAATAGATTGGTTAGGAATATGAAAGCTAACAATCTTACGAAAATAATCAATTTTTGCATGATGAGTAGTTAACCAATCAATCCCTAGAATTACGTCAAATGCAAGTATTTTTAATGAAATAAGATCAACAGGTAATATGAGGTTACCGATTTGAACCAAACAAGACTTATAAACAGTGGATGTAATAAAGGTTTCGCCCAATGGAGTTTCTACAGATAAGTCAAAGTCTAATTTCTCCGGAGTCAAATTTAATCGTTGAGTACAAGTAGGAGAAATAAAATAATGGGTAGAACCGGTATCAAATAAGGTATAGACTTCGCTAGAGCTTATGATAAACTTACCCGTGATGACCTCATTCGTGTTCCTTGCTTTCTGGGAGGTCACAACAAACGCTTTCCCTTGCACTACCGGCTTTGAATTTTTTGGGACGGCCTTTGGTGCCTCCATCCTGGCTGAACATGTCTTTGGTTAACGACAAAATCGGGCTAAGTGACCTTCTCTTCCACAATTATAACATGCTTTGGACGACATCGCGCAGTTTAGACTGATGTGTCCCTTCCCTCCGTATTTGAAGCATATGATAGGTGGTCGTTCTCCTTCCTTAACAACGGGTGCTGGTGCTGACGTCCTTCCATCATTGTTGAATCTCTTTTTCTTGAAATGTCCATTTTCTTGTCTTGGCCATGATTACCACCGAAAGTGGTTACCATTTTTGGCATGTTGATTCCTCCATGTTTGTTGTCATCGTTTCACGACCGATACCACCGGTATTTTTATCTTCGCTAATCGCTTTCGTTGGTTGAGTTGACTCGTTACTGGCTCCAATAATCGAGCCCTATTTACAACATCCGAGTACAAACACGCTTTATGAGAAATAAGATATTGACGTATCTCCTGCTTTCAAACCTCTTAAAAACATTAGGCGTCATTCGCCCTCATTATCGACTAAATGGGATGCAAACCGGGATAACTCCGCAAATTTAGCCTCGTATTGCGACACGGTCATATTGTTTTGTTCCAATTTGATAAACTCCACTTCTTTCATGTGACGAATACTCTCGGAAAGTAATACTTGTCGTTGAATAGCTCTTGGAACTTCTCCCAAGACATCTTGAGTCGTCCAGTCAGTACGCTTTCTGATTCCCACCAAGAATCACCTCTTCACACAACATGAAAGTGGCGAAGGGAACCTTTTGCTCCTCGGAGCATCCCAAGACATCAAATATCTTGGTGATCTGATTTATCCATGCTTCCGCCTTAAATGGTTTTGGCTCTCTAATAAACTCCGGTGGTCCCAGCTCCTTGAACTGTTTAGTGGTGACCGTCCGAGAGTTTTCAGTGTTTCCACCTACATTTCGGACATGAGTCACTCTCGCCTGATGTTGCATGAATTGCATAAAGCCTCTGAACAATCCATCATTCATCATTTGGTCCGTGTTGTTGTTTGCATGAGGATTGTCGCCTTCCTGATGCACATTATCCTGGTTATTAATATGTGGAGACTCAATGGTCTCTTCTGCTCCATTGCTATTCTCAACATTCTCGGATTTCATTTTCAGATACTGCCACAAAACAAGGGTTAGTTGACATATAACATATTATCTCTAAACTCTGACCAACCAATTAAATACCAAATAAACTTAGGTAGGTCATACTAGCGAAGGAATTCCCCGTCTCTCCCCTCCTAGTTCTAGTCTCACATCTTAGCCAGGGATCATATCCCTAAGCTTTGATAACAACTATGACGCCCCCAAAATTAGATATACATCACCCATTTTGAGTTGTCAGATACATGGTACAGAAATCAAATACAACTTAATAATACAACTGTCGTGTACAATACGACAAAACATAAACTGTGAGTTTGAATACAAATATTGTCTTCTAGAGAGTATACAAACTCAAAAGGAGTCCTCATTACAATTATTGTTACACTATTTAACAGAATAGTGAGGACTACTAGCTAATACTATCATCCCATCCATCACTCCGCTTCTTCGACTCATCCCAACCACGTTCCTCATTTCAAGAAACAAAGTGAAAGAAAGGGTGAGCTCAACTAGCCCAAGAAGAAATATTATTACTAAGATAATGCGAATAAATTATCATTAGCCTTCAACAATGTTGTTAAATGTATAAAAATATAACAAACATCAAGTTTAATTGCAATGAACAAGCAATCCATTAGAAGAGTCAAGTAGAGAATAAAATCTACTATCTTCTATTATTTAAAAGGTTTTTCATGACTTTTATCACCGAGAATCGACTTAATAAATAATCCACATCATCGAATCACCCCTCGCACTACTACTACCAAGGATTCTTTAGTATCACGAGCACAATTATCCATGCACTACGGGCCAAGAATATTTGTGTATTCATTAATGGTCATGATCATGCCAACAATCATCCATCAATGCACTATGGGCCAATGAGGACTTTTACCCCATCATTTGTAACATTACTTACCATGATTACACCGAATAATCCTCGGTCATAATCATACCAAGTCCATCTATGCACTACAGACCACGATGACTTTCAAAAATATATAAATATGAGGATGATGACAATGATATAAGAATTCAATAAAACAGGTTCAAGAATTAATTTGTCCAAGAACAAATAATGTCCAAATTGTCAACATGATACTGCTTTGTAGAGTAAAATTCAAGAATGCTCAAAGAATATTTTCATGAAAGATCTTTGGATGAAGCCTTGAATTATCAAGGATATTCCACTAATTTTATGGAGTATAGAAGTCAAAACTTTAACCAACCGAGTATGATAAAGAATGGAATAACAAAAGAAATCACCATACATGCGGTGATTGCCGCATAGATAGGTTATTCCAACGAATACTAAATAACGGAACCAGTCGAGGCAAAATTACTTGCAAGCGGGATGTTCCAAATGTATAATAAAGAATGGAATAATAATGTAAATCACCATACATGCGGTACTTTGCATGTACAAAAGTTATTCTAATGAATACTAATAAGGATTTTAATCAGTCCCATGAAAAACACCTATGTGATATTCCAACCTAATAATAATAAAGATGGAACCAGTCCCAAGAAAACGCACGCATGATATATTCCAACGAGAATAATAAAGACGAAATCGGTCCTAAAGAAAATGCACGAAGCATAAAGATATTCCAATGTAATAGTAAAGACTTTAATAATAGAAGAATGTCACCAAGTATAGGGTAGCCCAGCGTATACAGTTTTTTTCCAACGAATAATAAAGAATGGAATAACATAAGTTCTCTTCATGAATACAAAAGAATAAGACCCCTTATGAGTACAACAAATAATATTCCATACCTTAAAAGAAGAGTACTGGATATATAAGTAGTGAAGTAGAAGAATATTTTCTTCTTTCTCTCTATAGTTTATCTCTCTAGAGTTTCAGTGAATTCATAAGAAAATAATGAAGGAATGAGCTTCTATTTATAAAAAAATGGATCGCATAGTAATTAACTCATGAACGCTTCAGATTGATTTACTTTAATCTGACGGTTCCATATTTAAAAGCAAAATCTTTTAAATAAAATATAATATATTCTATTTATAATCTAATAAAACGAATAATTTTATAAAAGATTTTACTATGCAAACACTATCGCAGTACTTATGCAAATACTATGCATAATAAAATATAATATATTCTAATTATTGTCTAATAAAATAGATAACTTTATAAAAGTATTCATTTTTATATAAAAGATTTTACTATCAAAACACTATCACGAGATACTATGCAACACTATGCATAATAGAATATAATATATTATATTTATAGAATAATTTTATAAAAGTATTCTATTTTATATAAAATATTTTATGTATTATTACATTAATAATACCAACAAAACCGAGTAACTTATCACGTAAGCATCAATAATCAATACCGTGCGTGTACTACGCAACTACCATAGACATCGTATTTCTTTATACAACAATGGAGTGTTTCAACAGTTAACAATAAAACTTCCGCCGTTATTTCCATAAAATATTTTTGTCGTTTTCTTAATCAGACAATAATTCCGTTGTGGGGTCCACCAATAATTGTACCGTCGTACGGATATTCCCCGACAAAAAGAATATTCTCCGACCAATCGAATATTATATAACCACTTGCTTACTTTGCAAAATTTGTAAATATTACCCATAACTATAACATTACATCAAATCAACACCATAATATTAAAAAAAAATTATTTTGAGAAAATTAAATATTTATTCGTAAAATCTGGGGTCTCACAATCTCCCCTCCTTATGGAATTTCGCCCTCAAAATTTATGTACGTACCTGGTATGCTGAACATATGAGGATACCTCGACTTCATTTCAAATTCTAACTCTTGAGGTATAACCTTTGAGTGTTGAATACGATTTTTCTTATCCAAGATTTTAACACGTATCTCTTCAAACGTTAAATCATCCGCTATCTCGTCCGGTTCTAAATTAATAATGTGGTTCTAGTCGTCCACATATTTACGTAACATCGATATGTTAAAAACGTTATGAACACGCCACATATACTTGGCGGTAAAACGAGTCTATAAGCCATAGTTCCTACTCGATCGAGGATTTTAAATGGGCCAATTAAATCGAGGGTTGAGATTTCCTCTCTTCGTTGATTCTTGCTTCTAGAATAACGCCCTCTTGAACCTTATTCTTCACATTCATCAGCTCTGAGTATGTAGCATGAGCGACTTTAACTTTATTAATTAAAGTCGATTCTACTTATATATTCGTTATCTTCATGTGGGTTCGTATATTCGCACTTGTAACCGCATATGATCTTCTACTCAACGCGTTAGCTACCATATTCGCTTTTCCTACGATGGTATTGAATGGTACAATCGTAAATAATACTGCGTTAGCTACCATGTTCGCTAACACTATGCATAATAGAATTTAATATATTCTATTTATAGAATAACTTTATAAAAGTATTCATTTTTATATAAAAGATTTTCTCAGATTATTACATTAATAATACCAACAAAAACCGAGTGACTTATCACGTAAGCATTAATAATTAATATCGTGTGCTACTATGCAACCACGCCAGACATCGCATTTTTTTAACACCGTGTGTTTCAAATAAGCTTAACGGTAAAACTTCCGTCATTGCTATTTTCATAAAGTATTTATGTCGGTTTCAATCCGGCAATAATTCCGCTATATAGGGTCCACCAATGATTGTGTCATTGTTATGCGAATATTCTCTCGTTAAAACGAATATTCCCAACCAATCGAATATTATATAAAACTTGTGTACTTTGTAAAATTTATAAATATTACCTACAACTATAATATTATATCAATTTCACTCCATAATATTCAAAATAATATTTATAGAAAATTCACCTTTATTCAAAAAGTTGGGGTTTTACATAAATGATATATACGGGACGACGTCGTCTTCTTCGGAGGAGGGCGAATCAATAAGAATCCGATCATCCGGATTAAGAGGGCCTTGGGCACATGATTAGGCCCCTACCCATGCCGCTTTTTTCTGCTTGCTACCGCTGGTAAGCCATCTCAGATATTATAAATTTCAAGATGTTATTTTGAGTCATATTTGATTACATGTATATATGACAATAAAATATGATGAAGGATATAAACATGTATATATATGAATATAAAATGACAATAAACAAAAGCAATTTACATCTAAGTTCTATTTAAATAGTTTAGTACATAAACATGACAATGATATAAAAAACATGTAATGCTAAACATACATTTCATTTGTTCAAGTGTCAATGTCTGATTCAGAATCATCTTGTATACGTGTTGCAGATTCATAACCATCATCTACTTCAGATTCAGTGTCAGATTCAGTCAATAACTCTTCCTCCTCAGTATCAATGTCATCTGACACAAGTATTGACTCAGGATCTAATTCATGTGGTTCATCTCCACCATCTAACTGGATTACTTCATTGTCGTCCTCCACATTTATT
The DNA here is from genome assembly GCA_020205605.1 of Panax ginseng. Taxonomy (NCBI): domain Eukaryota; kingdom Viridiplantae; phylum Streptophyta; class Magnoliopsida; order Apiales; family Araliaceae; genus Panax; species Panax ginseng. The sequence goes on from CM035148.1 coordinate 36,613,186, forward strand.
ATAGTTTGACTATGAAGCATTTGCTCTTGGTAAATCTCCCCATCAATTACTTCTACACGACTATGTGCGGGAGTATGAATTACAACTTGCCAATCTGTAGGCGGTCTATCACTTTTCCTAACAGGACTAGGAGTGTAGTATACTTGTATTGTTTGAGTTGGTAAAACAAACGGTTCGTTGGAGTACGCAGACCTATGGAGGTTAATATCGACGATTCCATGTCTGTCAACACGTATCCCTTTTTTTGAATCAAACCAACGACACTTGAACAAGTGAATATGACCCCCGTACGTGCCCTTGTACGACAACTCTATGATCTCCTCCAACTCCCCATAAAAGGCACGACCCAGCTCATTGTAACAATCTCCTTGGACACACACTCCAGAGTTCGTTGTTCTTTTAACGCGCCCATATGCCTTTGTGTGAAATTCACAACCATTTATTTTGTAACCATTGCGGCTGACTTGGACTCGTCTTCGTCCCATAGCTAGGACTTGTACATTAGCCGTAATCATTGATCCCTCACCAAAGCCTACAAAACTCCATCTTATTAAATGAAGTCATAGTTAACATAGAGTATATATATTCTACGTGCTTAAAAATTGAACTTACTTTGTCCTTTAGCCAAAGTGCAATTTTTTTTATTACGATTGATTTGAATATCTTTATCAGTTATGTAGGGATGCTTCACTTTTAACTCGTCATCGTACAATCTATACCATATTATAAACATTAACATATTGGAATAAATGTTCAACTTAAAAGATAAATTATCAAGTTTACATGTGTACCTCACAAATTCGTCAATCTCCTCGCAATTGAGAAGATGTAAGTATGTGCAGCATGTAATTCTTTCTCAAAGAGGAATAGGCGCTTCCCTTTTCTATAAGCGCGGCTCGATAGACCAAATACAGAGAGCCGACCATTTAGTTCAACATTTCCCCCCATCATCATGTCTCGATACTCGATTGGCCTTTGTCAAGACTTCGTCCGGAAAATAGTCTGAGACAAACGTAGATATCTCATCGAAACTGTATGCCTCACATATCGACCCCTTGACATAAGCTCTATTCTTCACCTTCCTCTTAAGGTTTCCCATCACCCTCTCGAAAGGGTACATCCATCTATATTGAACTGGACCCCCAACGCGAGCTTCATAGGGAAGATGGATTTGAAAATGCTCCATGGATTCAAAAAAACCAGGTGGGAATATTTTTTTCCAGTTTACACGTGATCTCTATGATGTTCTTCTCAAGTACAGACATGTCATTCTCATTTAATGATTTTGAACATAAGTCTTTCAAGAAATGACTAAGATCCGTCAAAGCATCCCATATTGGTTTATCAAGCAGCTCCCGAAATGCTACAGGCATGAGTCTCTCCATGAACACATGATACCATGACTCTTCATCCCTTGCAATTTCCCAATTGCATCACACCTTGCAATGTTTGACGCATATACATCTGGTAGTTTTAGAGACTTAACCCATGTGCACACATCTTCAACTTGCTTTTTGGACAACATGTACCTTGCATGCAGTTTGACAATCTTACCATTAAGAGATTCATAAAGTTCTAATCCAGGACGCTTACAGATATCTTTTATGTCTAAACGTGTCGTATCGTTATCTTTTGTCTTCCCCGTAACATTCATCACAGTGTTAAACACATTGTCAAACACATTCTTCTCAATATACATCACATCTAGATTATGATTTAATCAAATTTGTAGACCAATAAGGCGCTTCCAAAAGATGCTTCTACGAACCCGATTATGAGATTCACCAAACCCATTGATAATGTTTGTGGCATCAATCTTACCAAATGGGATAACCGGCAATCTCATCACACGATCTCGCATCTCCGTTCCCGATAATCGCGGTGTAGGCATATCATTGTCTACTTTTCCTTTCCTGAAGTGTTCTCTATTTCTTCGAAACGGGTGATCTACCTAGAAGAACCGATGATGATCAAACCAACAAGGCTTTCGACCTTTTAATAGATTAAACGACTTTGTATGCTCCATACAATACGACAAGCCAACTTCCCGTGTACTCCATCCAAATTAACATACCATAAGTCGGGAAGTCACTTATAGTCCACATAACCACGCCTCTAAGGTTGAAATTTATTTTCGTTGTAACATCCCAAGTCTGTACTCCATCTTCCCACAATACCTTCAACTCGTCTATAAGAGGTCTCAAGTAAACATCTAAGTTCTTTCCAGGACTCTTAGGACCAGGAACCACGAGTGAAAGAAACAAGTATGGCTGTTTCATACACATCGAAGGAGGCAAGTTGTACGGAGTAACAATCACAGGCCAACATGAGTACGGAACAGCTGAGTGGCCAAACGGATTGAAACCATCGGTGGACAATCCAAGCCTCATATTTCTAGGTTCCAATGCAAATCCAGGATGTGCTATGTTGAAATATTTCCAAGCCTGCCCATCTGTGGGATGATTTAGTTCTTCATCTTTAGCTGGAGATTTTGCATGCCAACTCATATGTTTAGCTGTTCTTGAAGACATGTACAATCTTTTTAGCCGATGTGTTATTGGAAAATACCTTAGAATCTTAAACGGTATACTTGATTTTTTTGTAGTCACACCCTCTTTATTAGGCCTAAACCGATCATGACTGCAAAATGTGCACCCTGTCATCTGTTCATTTTCCTGATAAAACAACATGCATTGATCTTTTGGTATCCAAGACCCAACTTCTTCACCATTTTCTTACAAAAGTAATAGTTACCAGGCAATTTCTCACCGTCAGGCAACATACTCTTAATGGCCTTCAAGAGATACTCAAAACACTCATGGCTCATGTTGTGATCAGCCTTGATGTTAAGTAATGTCGCCACTGCAGACAATGTAGTGTGTTTTGTGCAACCATACCACAATGGCTCGCTACCCTCGTCTAACAACTTAAAGAAGTCTTTGGCATCAGAATTCATAGGTTGCTCTTTGCCTTGTTCCCAATCAAAATCTGGCCCTGCAATATCATGAACCATTTCATTCATAATACGATGAGTACTCATCGCCTTTAAATTGTGTATTCAGTGATGCCACCATCTATTCTCTCGCTTCATGTGCCCACCAAAGATTCTTCGTAATTTCTCATGAACCTCGAACAAGTAAATGATAGTTTATCACGCCTCATCCATATAATTTACATTCTTACACTTCAAACATGGACATCAGATTGCGACTTACCATTCATACATTTTTCGGTGACTATACGCATAATCCAAAAACACTTGGCAACCAGCTCTAAATTCAGTTATAGAACCTATCTGGGCACTTGACTTTCGTCGTGCCATCCAACTACAGTCTGAATAGAGGTACATGATACCACGGTACCTACTACAGACACCATTATAAATGTTAACATATGACTTGAGCATACTTGTAACCATATGACTTGAGCATACTTGTAAGCATGCATATGATTAACATTTAAGCATACTTAAAGCATATGACTTGAGAGCATACTTGTAATCATATGACTTGAGTATACTTGTAAGCATATGATTAACATTTAAGCATACTTGATGTTAACGAATGAATGCAAATTAAAGCAGTATGAGAAACTATAAATGTTATTAAATTTAGTATGAGAAACTAAGTAAATGCTACTTAGTTTAATAGTTATATTATATCATGTTATTTTATTTTAATTTATTTTAAATTTGTTTTTATTGTTTATTGTAAGTGAATACGTAAGGTATTTCATTCATGCTAGCTTTATATCAGAGTTTGCTAACTCATTTATACAACTTTTGAGTATTTTGGATATTCATTCATATCAACTAGTGTGCTAAGGCGCCTAACATGTTTTAAGATTATACCCCTCACGGTCCCTTCTATAATCTTTTATGTTTTGGGATAGTCACAACTTGGTTGAGCAATTTATAGCTTTTAAAACATTTTGTAGCTTTATTCTTGTATACATAAGTGTTAAATACCCTTGTTTTTCTGTTATAGCCAAAACAAATTTCTTTATTGACCAAAGTGTGTCTAGTTACCTTCTCTCTCATTGCACTAATGGCCCCTAGCAAGATCGCCTATTTTGGCTTAATGACCCCCTAACAACCAAGCTTGGCTTGGTCCCATGAGGTTTGCTAAGTTTGGCGTGTATTCTCATGTGGCCTCACTACCCCAAGCCCAAATTTATCACTCCAACATCCCCTTAATTGGCTCTAGTGGATCACCAATAGGCTCAAGTTATCAGTATAATTGTTCGCAACAACCCCACCAATAAAAAAAAATTTGGCGAGTCTCCCTATAATATGGACTAGCCATGCACGACGACATGTATATAAGGTCATTTCTAGGCACCCAAGACATAAACCAAGAGAAATATACAAATTCCCAATATAATAATGCAAATTAAAGCAGTAAAAAGTTATATTCCATAAGAACATGGTTTAGCAACATGGCCCACAAGGTTAGCATGATTATGCAACATATAGTCACAATGAACTGATTTTGCTCCTATAGAATCCATCATGATTTATAAGTTATATTAAAACCTACTACACTTAAGCATAGAAGCATTCTTGATGCATTAGGTTTAATATGTAAGCATTAACAGAAACAAATATTCTTCATACTAGTCCATGAAAGAAAACTGAAAATGCCTTGTGGCTAAGTAATCTTGTGTAAGAAAATAGGAGAAAGAAGTCGTGTGGCTAAGTAGTAGATGATATTGGTAGTACGAAAGAGGTACAATTAAGGATAAGTAAGTGCGATGAAATGACCCGGGTCAAATTCCAAGTGACTGGGTGTTACATGCCATGCGAGTTCTCTATTAGTATTCTACAAACAGTTGGCTTTTTTATGAAGAGCTCGGTGATAGGTTCTTAGGTTTCATATTAATGTATTGGAACTAGCTTATTTTACTAATACCCAATCGGGGAGGGGGAGGGGGAGGGGGGTGGGGTGGTATTTTTAGTTTATTCTCCTAATACTAATCTCAATTACCAAAATATAGCCTTTCAATTATGTTATCACATTGTCAGTCCCACTCCCATTGTTTCTTGTAATTTGCAATTCAATTTTCAGAGTTCAATTTGCAGCAACGGAAATTACTTACAACCTCACTTTCCTAAATTATTATCATGTCAATCCAACACTACACTAATTAAATTAATGAACAGGAAACTGCTTGTTAATCCAACACTGCACTAATTAAATCCAACACGGCACTAATTAAATCCAATTCAAAATGTAATATAATGTAACATAAGATATAAATAGTAGAAATGTAATATTAGGAGAAAGAATGATACCAGTGCTCGGTGGTGGCGGCGGCTGGCCGATGACGGCGGCGGCCCGGTGGCGGTTGCTACCCCTTTCTCCCTCTTCTACTTCTTCTCTTCTTCCCCTTTCTCCCTCTTCTCTATTCTGAGCTCTCCCCCTCTTTTCTTTTTCCTTCCGTGTTCTGTGTCGAGTGAATACCTGTTACTGATAAACTTAATTTTGATCAATGATATTATTAGCGACGCCTACTGATCATTGATTTTTAATGACATGGATTTATCAAATGATCGCGACGCGGTCACGATATTAAGTGGTCGCACAAAACCTTGGCGCTAACATTTCGTGCCAAATTTTACGAGGCAAATTTGTGCTAGTGACCACTCGGCCGACCGTGATGCGTCGCGATATTAAATAAATGACTAGATTAAACGCCGGTCGCCAATGCCATATCCTGTCGCTGATAGTATTGGTCGCTGATAGGCATTTTTCTTGTAGTGATATATAGTTATAACTCTTTAATTTTAAATTTTTTATAGAACAAACAAAGTTATATCTAGCTTGTATTTTTGTTAAAAATACATACATCATCAGTATGTATAAATGAAAATCATTCTAAATAAATAACAGATATTACGTCAAGTAAAAGGGCTAAACGTATCAATATTTAGTAGACACTGAAAATACTTGAAATACAACTATAACCTCATAAAAAATCAATTGAATTTGTAGATTTGAATAGTTCTACAATACGAGAAATGAAATAACAAGAAGTTATGGTAACTGTCAAAGGGCAATAATTCACACCATTTTTTTGTGTCAAACCTTGCCAAGTGATGGTCTAAGTTTCCCTCAAACCTAGTCTGTCAACCAAGCACAACTACCTGCATAGTTTATGGAAGTGGTTAGCAAAGTTTATACAAGCAATACACATACACAACCACACGAATTTACAGACAAACACACCCAACTTTTTTATTGCCTACTTAATAAACAAAGGAACTATTACAAATTCGACTATAGGCTTGCAAAACACATACACCCATTTTTGCCTTGCCCAAACATGTTAATATATAGACAGATCCACAATATATGCTGCAGTTGACATCCCCAACTGTTAGGAATCATCAGCCCATTAACAACCAACATTTTGAATGTCAAGACATAAATGCTTAGTTATTCTTGCTTTGCCCACATGTGTGCCACATGTATGCATGCAATGTAGTTCGTAAAATATAGTATTATTTAATATATATAGATATAATAATAAAAAGTTTAAGCAAAAACAGAAACAAATTATAAAATATAAATCCGTCCTTTGAATTCAGAAACTCTCCTTAAAGCAAATTTATTCTCTCACTGGTGCTAAGGATTAATTGAATAATTGCTTCCCAAGATAAAACAGACTTCCAGTTCTTAATTAGAAGCACTTCAAAATTAAGAACACTTCGAACCAAATTATATGTTATGTACTGAACTTATGATAATTACAGTAATGATGCATGAATAATAGTGCATGGATATACTTACACAGAAACGGGGAAAAGATTGCAGAACGGAATGAGAAAGTGTAGCAAGGAACGAAAAATATACTGTAGAACGGGAAGGAAAGGAACAGGAACGGGAAAATTTTTTGCAGAACGGGAAAGAATTTCATGCTTTACTTTCAGCGCCCAGATCTATTATTTATAGGAATAATTCCGCGGTTTCTTACCGTTGACAAAACTACGTAGTATCATGATAATCATTTTAACAAAATCTGATAAATAGATTTTGTCCAAAATATATATATATCATGACCCACCCACCCACCCGAACCCGGCGGACGGCGGCGCGTGCGTGTGGGTTTGACACAAGCCTTGGCTATGTCCTCTCCCTTCCACAAAAGTGGGGTGCCCCTTGGGGCCCTTCCCATTGAGCAAACATCTCATATATATGTTCTTCATTTTCCCCTCTAATGCCCTATGTGGAACTTTTGCAATTTACAACATTTAAAGTAGGTGACTTTGGAATCAATTTTCTCATTTAATTCTTAATGGATTTGAACACATAAATATGCCACTTTATACTCCTCGCGGAAGAGAACGCATTGGTGCATGGACCCAACATTTTCGGAGTGTGGGTCCCATATTAAATTAAACCTCAAAATGCTTTAATATTTATCATTGTCAACCCCATTTCCAACAATCCCCCACATGAATGTAAAATTGGCTTTACAACATGGAAAATAAAAAAAATGTTATGAATATGCAGACTTTAGTTCAGTACATGAGAAAATATATTTCATCAGGTTAAGTAGCCTAGTGGCTTTGAACTTACCATAACAAAATCTATCGAATTTACTTGGCTAATCAGTAGACTTGATGTCTTTGAACTGTCAACTTTTTTCGTGTAAGCCATGACAATAGAATTCACAAAATATTTCTTCAGACATATTTGGTTTTCACGTTTGTGTTCATTTTGGCCTTGAAACACCTCTTGGTTTCGTGAGTATATTAGAGAATTCGGCCTTCAAATTCTCATAGAAGTGGCCCCTTTCTTACTCACATAGGTGACTTCTATAAAGAGTATCATGCAATACTCCACTTGAATGTATTTCAAGATATAGAAGTCATTAAAAGCGTAACTTATCCTGATTCTCGCGGCTGATGTGCACTGTCTTATCATAGGAATGATTAGGAGTAAATATCTCCTCAGTGCTTTACTAAGTACTACATAGTTCGGTTTGCCCATTGAACCTAGATCTTGGGATCTCCAGTCAACTAGGTTGGGTTTCCACTATGACGACTCTTAATTAAACAATAGGCTTTAAACCCATTCCCTTCGATGAACTTTCCACTTGCTCTCTTGTTAAACCTTTCGTAAGCGAATCTACAATATTATCTTTTGACCTTACATAATCAATTGAGATAATTCCATTTGAGAGCAATTGTTTAACGGTATTATGTCTTCGTCGTATATGGCGTGACTTACCGTTATATAGATGATTATGTGTTCTTCCAATTGTTGATTGGCTATCACAATATATACATATAGCTGACACATGTTTTGACCAATTTGGAATATCCTCTAAGAAATTACGAAGCCACTCTGCTTCTTCTTCAGCTTTGTCTAAAGCAATGAATTTTGATTCCATTGTTGACCTTGCAATACATGTTTGTTTTGATGATTTCTAAGATACCGCTGCACTACCAAGTGTAAAACCATATCCACTTGTGGATTTTGAATCTTTATTATCAGATATCCAATTAGCATCAGTATATCCTTCCAATATTGTTGGATATCTTGTATAGTGAAGTCCATAATTTTGAGTATGTTTTAAATATCCCAAAACTCTCAAAATAGCTTTTCAGTGATCTTTACTTGGATTACTCGTATACCTACTTAGCTTACTTACTGAATAAGCTATATCTGGTCTAGTACAGTTCATGACATACATTAAATTGCCTATTATACGAGAATATTCTAGTTGAGATATACTATTACCTCCATTTATATCAACTGAGGTCTTATTTAGAATTATATTATACTTATTAAAATTTTTAAGTATTTTCTCAATGTAATGAGTTTGAGATAATATAATTTCATCAGATGTTCTGGAAATCTTGATTCCTAATATTATATCAGTAACCCCTAAATCTTTTATATCAAATCTATTTGCTAACATACGTTTGGTAGAGTTGATAACTTCATTGTTACTACCCATGATTAACATATCATCCACAAAAAGACAAACAATGACATATTCTTTTTGAGTGCTTTTGACATAAACACATTTGTCACACTCATTGATTTTAAATCCATTTGATAACATAACATGATCAAATTTCTCATGCCATTGTTTTGGTGCCTGTTTAAATCCATACAATGATTTAACAAGTTTGCATACCTTCCTCTCTTGTCTAGGAGCAATGAAACCTTCAGGTTGTTCCATATATATTTCTTCATCTAATTCACCATTTAAGAATGCATTTTTCACATCCATTTGATGTATTTCAAGTCTATTTAAAGATGTTATTGCAATAAGCATCTGAATAGATGTAATTCTTGTAACTGGTGAATAAGTGTCGAAATAATCCAATCCTTCCTTTTGTTTATATCCTTTAACAACAAGCCTTGCTTTATATTTATCAATTGAACCATTAGCCTTCATCTTCTTTTTGAAGATCCATTTATACCCCAAGGGTTTGGAACCAGGTGGAAGATCCACCAATTCCCATGTATGATTTTGCATGATGGATTCAATTTCACTATTTATTGCTTCTTTCCAATGAGAAGCATCTGGAGTGGATATTGCCTCCTTGTACGTTCAAGGATCATTTTCTAACAAAAATGTTAAAAAATCTAGGCCAAAAGGCATTGAAGTCCTTGCCCTTTTTCTACGTCTAGGTTCATCCACTATAGACTCTTTGTCTATATTTTCAAGATTTTTACTAGTAGCATACAAAGGTCTTTTGTATGAATTTATATCTTTATTTCTATTATATAGAAACACATTCTCAAAAAATGATGCATCTCTAGATTCAATAAAGGTATTAACATGAATATCAGGAATTTCATATTTATGAACAAGAAAGTGATAAGCACTACTGTTATTTGCATAACCAATAAATACACAATCAATGGTTTTTGGTCCTATCTTAACCTTTTTAGGTTTAGGAACCATCACTTTTGCTAGACACCCCCACACTCTTAAGTATTTATAGAAAGGTCTATGACCTTTCCATAATTCATAAGGTGTTTTGTGAGTTTTCTTATGAGGCATTTTGTCAAGAATATAATTTGCAGAAAGCAAAGCTTCCCCCCACAAATTCTGGGGTGCTCCAAAACTAGTTAACATAGCATTCAACATTTCTTTCAATGTTCGATTTTTGCGTTCAGCAATACCGTTAGATTAAGGTTAATAAGGAGCGGTAGTTTGGTGAATAATACCGTGATTAGAGCAAATCTCTTCAAATGGTGATTCATATTCACCACCTCTATCGCTTCTTATTGCTTTAATCTTTTTGCTAAGTTGATTTTCAACTTCAATTTTATAAAGTTGAAACATTTCTATAGCCTCATCTTTTCTTCTTAGCAAATATACATAACAATATCTTGTGTAATCATCAATAAAGGTAATGAAATATTTTTTTCCCACCTCTTGTTTGCACATATTTTAAATCACATATATCAGTGTGAATTAAATCTAAAGGTTCAGTTTTTCTTTCAACAGAATGAAAAGGTAATCTTGTCATTTTAGATTCCACACAAATTTCATATTTATGTTTTTTATTAATATCAGATTTAGTCAAGAATTCTAAATTAATTAATCTACACATTGTATCATAATTAACATGTCCTAATCTAGCATGCCATATATTTGAAGATTCCGACAAGTAAGCAGAAGAATTAATTTTATTATTATCAATAGACTTGATGACAACAACATTACATTCATCTTAAAGAGCCCATCAGACATATAGCCCTTTCCTACAAACATATCATTTTTTGTAAGTACAAACTTATCAGACACAAACACCAACTTGAAGCCATTCTTGCTAAGCAGTGACCCAGACACTAAATTTTTGCGGATATCTGGCACATGAAGCCCTTCATTTAGAGTCAGTTCTTTGCCAGATGTCATTTTTATTACAATCTTTCCACGTCCTTGAACCTTTGAACTTGAAGAGTTTTCCATGAAGATGTGCTCATTATTTTCTACTGGTTTGTAGGTAGAAAACATCCATTTATTGGAGCAAATGTGGTGAGTAGTGCCAGTGTCCACTCACCATTCTTTGGTGTTTCTTACCAAGTTGCATTCGGATACAACTGCAGAGAGATTGATGTCTAAAACATTCTCAAAAAGTTTTTCCAGTACTGTCACATTTGCTTGAGCCTTTTTTTCTTTCTTAAATTTCTTTGGCTTGCGACATTCATTTGATTTATATCCTGAAATGCCACAATTGAAGCACTTGCCTTTGAATTTCATCTTGGCTTTGAAATTAGAATTTCCTTTGTGCTTCCTCTTGTTGTTATTGTTTGGCCTTTGTTCTACCACATTAGCCTTTGCTTCATATAAATTTTTCCCACTCTTCTTCTCAAATACTCGATTGTCCTCTTCAATCCTAAGTCGCACAATCAGTTCTTCAAGATTCATCTCTTTGCGTTTATGCTTAAGATAATTCTTGAAGTCTTTCCATGACGGTGGAAGTTTCTCAATTATTGCAGCAACTTGGAATGAGTCACTTAGTGACATTCCTTCAGAATGAATATCATGTAGAATCACTTGCAATTCTTGAACCTGTGTGATGAATGCTTTAGAATCTACCATTTTATAATCAAGAAATCTACCGACTATGAATTTCTTCATGCCAGCATCTTCGGTTTTATATTTCTTGTCTAAAGATTCCCAAAGTTCCTTTGCAGTTTGAATTGTACAATACACATTATACAGTGTATTGTCTAATCCATTCATCACATAATTTTTGCAAAGGAAATCAGCATGTTTCTATACATCAACTGCAGCAACTTTTTCCTTGTCGGTTTCTCCTTCAACAAGAGTAAGACAATCCTCTTGTAGAAACCTTGACAAGTTCAATGTTGTGAGATAGAAGAGCATCTTTTGTTGTCAACGCTTGAAATTAGTTCCATTGAACCTTTCAGGCTTTTCTCCATGAGACAAACTCACGGCAGGAATGGTGCTAGTAGATGCCATTTCTGTTATACAAAGAAAAATTATCAATAATTAGAAACAAATTTTTGTTGTACAAAATTTAGCAAAATTCAAACAACTAATTTTGTTCACAAAATTTTTGTTGTAAAAAATTTGTTCACAAATTTGTTTAGCACAAATCCAAATTCTGTTTACAAATTCAATTTACAAATTTCTATTTAACAGATTTGTATTCTTTAGTTGGATAGGTTTTGACAATCACATGTTATTGCAATTATTGATTTATTACTCCTATAGTACAAAACAATGTACTAGTCATATAAATTAAAACAATAACAGAATATAAAATTGCAATCAATTAATATGGAATATATATATATATATATAATAATGTAATATATAAATCTATTAACATATAATATATGTAATATTTTTGTAATATATATAATAACAGAATACTTTATATTAACATATATTAACATGCAATAAAATTCCAAAATACTGTGTATTAATATATTAACATGCAAAGACGGAGTATTTATATTATGTTAAAATACTAATTTTACGGTATGCAATATATACATAAAATTTGTTTTAAAAAACCCATTTTCTGTTCACATAAACAAGCGATTTTAAATAATACTACAATTACAGAACATATAAATTTACTTTAAGATTGTAGTTCGTAAAATATAGTATTATTTAATATATATAGATATAATAATGAAAAGTTTAAGCAAAAACAAAAACAAATTATAAAATATAAATTCGAGTTCTTTGAATTCACAAAGTCTCCTTAAAGCAAATTTATTCCCTCACTGGTGCTAAAGATTAATTGAATAATTGCTTCCCAAGATAAAACGGATTTCCAGTTCTTAATTAAAAGCACTTCAAAATTAAGAACACTTCAAACCAAATTATATGTTATGTATTAAACTTATGATAATTACAGTAATTATGCATGAATAATAGTGCATGGATATACTTACACAAAAATGGGGAAAAGATTGCAGAACGGAACGGGAAAAAGTTTTGCAGAACATGAAATAATTTCATGCTTTACTTTCAGCGCCCAGATCGATTATTTATAGGAATAATTCCGCGATTTATTGTCATTGGTGCGATTTATTACCGTTGGCAAAACTGGCAAAACTACATAGTATCATGATAATCATTTTAACAAAATCTGATAAAACATTAAATAGATTTTGTCCAAAACATATATATATCATGACCCATCCACTCGCTGAACCGAACCCAAATTTGACCGGACAAGGACAATGCATGCATGGCATAATGGCGTGAGTTTGACTCAAGCCTTGGCAAGGTCCTCTCACTTCCACAAATGTGGGGTTCCCCTTGGGGCACTTCTCATTGAGTAAACATTCCATATATATGTTCTTCATTTTCCCCTCTAATGCCCTATGTGAGACTTTTGCAATTTACAACATTTCAAGTAGGTGACTTTGGAATCAATTTTCTCATTCAATTCTTAATGGATTTGAACACATAAATATACCACGTTATACTCCTCGCGGAGGAGAACGCATTGGTGCATAGACCCGACATTTTCGGAGTGTGGGTCCCGTATTAAATTAAGCCTCATGCTTTAATATTTATCATTGTCAAACCCATTTCCAACATGCAAATCTTTAAAAAAACAACACATCATATGATGTCTAAAAATAGCCCAATCGCCCATAACTACCATTGAGTTCTGTTAACACTAAGATCCGTCCACGCGCTCCAATCATCAAAGCGCGTCCAATCCTGCACAGAAATGAGTAAACACCAAAAGTTTGACGGCTTGGGCTGCCAGGGGATAGCTCCGGTATGAAAATAAGTACAAGCTGATATAAGGTTAACAATGGAGGCTTAACACTGAAGTGCTAGAAATAATAAATTGCATGTACCTTAGAATCAGAGAAAAGTCTTGTATTTATAATGTTTTCACCACCTTCATGCAATCCTTCTTCGAATCAGATTAAGGTTTTCAACCAAACAACCATTCCTTAATAGGATTGCACCAAATCTCCTAGAATTAAAGAAGTTAATCTATATCCCAACACTTCCTTCAATATCTAGAGATCAAATAGAATTAGGAACCTTAACCCACAAATCCCTCATCTACTCAAACAACCCCTGGTCTAAGCCCACATGACACCAACAACCCAACATAATCTAGAGGCCCAAATATCTTTGGCCCAACATTGCCCCCCAGTCTTCCATCAAATAGAATATTAGATGGAAGAGTATTCAAAACATGGCCCAACAAACAACAAGGATGTCCAAACAAGGCCCAATCACCAAATCTCCCCAACATCGAATAACAAACCAACTCTTAAAATCCACAATTCAAATGCCATCATAAGCCCCATTAATGAGCCGCCCTCGAGATCCAAAAATAACTAAAAGGACAACATTACAAAACCCCTTTTTCCCTAATTCAAACAGTTTCACTGGCTTATTTCAAAATCAAAGATAATCTTCTTCTCTCCAATTTCACGGCTATCCTCCTTCAAGCTGCAACAATGGCCTCCCAAAACCCAGATAACTTCCTACCGGAAAACTCCATCCCTATCTCTGTGACTCCCATATCAAGCATCCCTGCTACTTCTAACTTCCCCACAACCCCCTCAAACCCTAACACCAACACAAACCCCAACACTGCCACAATCTCCAGCCAAAACCCAGTAGAAACTAATTCACAAAAAATAACTCTCAAATACCCTGACGAGAAACAGTTCCCTCACGCCAACACCCCCTCTCAAATCATAGATACTGACCTCGCCGTAATCCGAGAACATTATCAAGTCCTAAAAACCCATCATCCGAGAACACCCACACCTACTGACTGAATGTATCACCGACCCAACGGCTGGACCGCCATGCCCCTCACCTTACTGGAGAAAGGAGTCCAACTCCCACTTCACGCATTCATCGTCACCCTCCTAGTCATTGGCATTGGGTTAGCCCAACTGGTGCCTAACTCTTACATCAACATCGTAGCCTTCATCGCTTTCTGCCAAGAGATTGGGGTTCCACCTTCCATTAACTTCTTCTTCACTCTGTACCAAATCAAAAACTCCCGCGAACGGGGCTTCAAGGTGCTAAGCAAATAACCCCCAAACCCAATTCCAAATTTGATAAACGTCCCCTGATGGATGCCCTTATGAGAAACAAAGGGTGGAATAAGGACTGGTACTTCATCAAAGGGCCAGAAATTCCCAAAATCCCAGACTGGACCTCCCACAAATGCCCCACCCTAGACTTCGACGACACTTCTTCCGAACGAGTGATGGAAATGGCGAAGCTACATGAACAACTTCCTCTGAAAGAGTGGAGCTTCACTCTCCTAACTAAACAAGCATGGTTGTACGACTATAAACGTAAGTTTCGAACTGACTAATTACATGATATTTAAATTATCTTCAAACATTATTTTGAGAAATCTCTTTGCTTTCTACAGTATCCTTCATTAAACCAACTTTGGCTGATCGAAAAAACCTTGAAGAAATCCAGTCCAATACTATAACTGAAACATCCACTTAACCACTAAACACCGAAGCCAAAGAGACCACAATCGAAGACTCCATACAACCTCGACTAAAGAGAATAACAGCCAAAAAACTCAAAAACATCCTAACTCCTACTCTCACAGAAAGCTTCCTCGATATGCCCATCTCTGAACGAACTCAAATTCTCCGAACAAAAAAGAAACAAGCAAATATCACCCCCCCTCATAGCCGAAGAATTGAGGGTTCCTTCTACCAAAGCCAGCCAAACCCAAAAATCACCATTGAGCCAGACGAACCAACTGAACCCATCCCCCAACTCATCAGAAAATGAAAAAATACCTCTGATAGCCAACCAATCCTTCCAAAAGAAACCCACATACCCACTTCATCTAAACGCCCCGCATCACCTGCCCAAGAACCAATTATCCAAGAATCCACTACATATATACCCGAAGTCGTTCGTTCCCCAACCCTATACCCTATGGCCAAACAACAACGAAGAATTCCCTCTACATCTTTTCGACCATTTCGTCATCTCAATAGACGACCATCACTCCGGGGATATTTCAACATCTAAACTCGTTCGCGCTGGCATGATTCACCAAGCCCGCGTAAGTCATTTTACAATAATCATCTTTATTTATATACGATCTTCCATACTAACCATTTAATCATCTGCAGGCTGCGGGAATCTCCGGGCGGCTCAACCAAAGATACAAAGAAATTGAAGCTGAAGAGAAGGCCGCCCAAAGAGAGAATGAGTTCCTGAAAGTTGCCCTAGCAAAGGAGAAAAACTTGCACGATAACATCTCCTTCATATGCGAAGGCCTTAAAAAAGATATCGCCAAACTGAAAGAACAACTGGCAACAGCCAAAGCATTTCAACAAACGACTTCTGAAAAGAACTACGAAATCACAATAGAAAACGAAGTGCTGAAGCAGAACAATCAAACCCTCTACCGCAAAATCTGCGACGCAAAAAAGAAAGAACAAACACATCTACTCCATTGATCTGTCGTAGAAAAAGAACTTCGAACGCTCAAGAACCTCGACCCACCCTTAACCGACGAACTACAAAATTAAATTCGAAGTGAATATCGAAGATCTCTCGAACTCACCAACGAAATAACACAAATTTACGCTGAAGGCTACGAAGCAGCCCAAAGCAAAGGAAAAGCCAAACTTGTTGCTACTTGATAAAATTTGCCACTGCTGGTCTTGTAGCCTTTTTCAATGGAATTGTTTCCACCCACTTTATGTACATCTCGATGGCAGTTAAAATCCAAATGTTACCCTTGGAATTAGGGTGAACATGTCCTATAAGATCCATTCCCTGTGTATGAAAGGGCCATGATGTTGCTAAGGTTCACAAATCCACGACGGGAGCATGAATCAAGTTTCCATGTATTTGACAGATGTGGCACTTTTTAACAAATTCTAGACAATCTCCTTCCATCTTTGGCCAGTAGTAATCATGATCAATAAGTTATTTGTATAACTTGACTCCCCTTGGTGCTCATCCTTGTGCATTTGGTAAACCAAATCTTTGGCTTTGACTAGTTCCAGACACTGTAAGGGCTTGCCATTGAACCCTCTTCTGAACAATTCTCCATTTTGCAAGAAGAATCGTTATGACTTCCTCTTTATTATAATTGTGTCCTTCTTGTCGGTCGGAAGATTCTCGCTTTGTAAGAACTCCACATAAGGGATTCTCCAATCCGCTATGTCATCAATAAAGGCGCATTTCTCCTCCCCAAGGTATTCTTGTCATGAATCACATTGACACTGTAGGGAATCTGCTTCTTTCTTCATTTCAGGCCAATAATACCCTTGGTGTTCCGAAATTACGATACATGCATATATACGCTTACTCCATAGCTCGTTATGCACCTGATGCAAGACTCTATTTGCTTCTTGCCTCCCCAAGCATCGTGTCAATAGACCATCTGCTTCTTTGTGATACAAGACATCTTTGATAATGTTGTACTTCTGTAGCTCCATGATTGGTATTGTTCCTTCCTTTGTTTGCAGTTGATGGGAGATGTCATGTCTCTAATCATCTATCATGTCCTTGGGGAACAAGTCTAGCACCATGGTTGGGAGGGTTCTCTTCATTACCTTCACATCCAAGTCTTCTCCTTGACCATAGACTCGAGACGTTACTATTGCTAGTGCCTCAGGGTGTTTATTTTGTCCTCTTGGCACATATTCAATCACCACCTTCTTGAAAGCCTCCATCACCTTTTGTGCTACAGTTCGATATGGCGCCAAGACAGGTTCCTTCACTCCGAAATGACCTCTTATTTGCTACACTATGAGGTTTGAATTTCCCTTACTTTAAGATGTTTGGCTCCCAATTCTTGAGCCGCCAACAATCCTAGTATGAACGCTTCATATTCTGCTTCATTGTTTGTGCAAAGAAAATCCAATTTGTATCACACGACCACTTCATTTCTTTCTTTGTTGGTCAACACCACTCTTGCTCCACCTTTACCTTCTGCAGTTGATCCATCAAAAGCCAAACTCCACCATTCTGAGTCCTCATCCATCAAGTCAATTGATTCTACTTCTCCACCTAGAAGATCCTCAGAAGGAGGTTCATATTTTCCATTTGGAAATTGAGCTAGTAGGTTTGCCAAGGCTTGACATCGGATCGCCTTTGGTGTTACACCATTGATGTCGTATTCTAAAAGAATCATCATCCATCTGGAAGGTCTTTCTACTAATGCTGGCCTAGTAAATAGATATCTGATCGAATCAGTTTTTGTTGCAAGCTTTACTTCGTGCGCTAGAAAATAATGCCGCATTTTCTGCGCAATGAACACCAACGCTAGACAATGCCTCTCCACCTGTGAATACCTGGTTTTTGGTCCTCTGATTATCCGGCTAATGTAATACACAAGTTTCTCTTCTTCATCCACCTCTTGCATGATCAATCCACCTATAGACTTCTTGGTAGATGTGATGTACAACTTCAACAACATTCTTCTTTGTGGCACTACCATCGTTTGCGCTGAAGCCAAAATTCTTTTTACCTTCTCAAAGGCCTGTTGTTGGTCTTGCCCCCAGTCCCATTGTGCCTTTCCTTTTAGCAATTTGCCGAAAGGTTCTGTGACTTCGGCTAATGCTGCCATGAATCTTCTCATATACGAAACTTTCCCTAGAAAGCTCTTCAACTATTTTTGCGTCTTTGGTGGGGACATCTCTATAATTCCTTTCGCCTTTCTTGGGTCCACCTCTAAACCTCTGTTGTGCACTAAGAAGCCCAAGAATTTTCCAACCGTCATTCCAAAGGCGTACTTCTTTGGATTCATCCTCAACTTGTACATTCGGCATCGCTCAAACATTTTCCTCAGGTCCTCCACATGAGTTGTCGCCTTCTTGGATTTCATTACTATGCCGTCCACGTAGTCCTCCACTATATCATGAATCATGTCATGAAATATGGCGTGCATTGCCCTTGATAAGTTGCCCCGACATTTTTTAACCCGAATGGCATTACTACATAGTAGAAATTCCCAAACGGGGTACAAAAGGCTGTCAACTTTGCATCTTCTACAGACATCTTTATCGGATTGTAACCCACAAACCCATCCATAAATGACATCATCTCGTGATTAGCCGTTCCATCTACCAAAATGTCTATGTTAGGTAATGGGTACATGTCCTTCGGGCATGCCTTGTTCAAGTATCTGAAATCCATACATATTAGTAGTTATCTATTTGATTTCTTTACCGGTACGATGCTGGATAGCCAAGTTGGATGTTGGATCGACTTGATGAACCTTACTTCCAGCAACTTCTTGATTTCTTCCTTTATTTGAGTTTTGACTTCAGGTGCATAGTTGCGAGGTGCTTGCTTCACTGGCTTCATTCCCAGGATTATGTTTAGGTTGTACTCTATAAGATATTTGTCAATTCCTGGCATCTCGTCGTAATTCCAAGTAAAGACATCCCTATACTCTCGCAATAATTGCATGAGCTCCTCTTTCTGGTTAGCATCCAACTCCTTTTTAACATAAGTCGGTCTTGGCATTCCTTCATCTGTTGCCAAATCAACTTCTTCTAATTCATTTTGTTGAGGTTTTGGCCTATCCTCAAAGCATTCTGGAGCTGGTTCTACCTTTTGCTGCATAATTTCTTCTTCTTCATTGTTGTTGGAGTGGGGGACACCTCCTGATTCGTTGGGTTTACACGCTTCCTTGGGTTCTTCCCCCTTGCACCATCACAATCGAAACACCACCTTTCCATCGGGTTTAACAACCCTCTCCCATTTCGTCTTTTGGCCATCCTCAGATTGCGCTATCTGCTTGGCATTTATTATGTTTCTGGCATCTTCAGGATCTTCTAGCCTTTTATTTTCTCCTCTTCCTTCCTTCTCCAGGTCTACTACCACTGACTTGTTATTTTTGGAATATTCTCCTTGTTCTGAGGTCTTCTTCTTCTCTTTTTCTACAGGCACGAACTTATCTTCTTGCATTTCCTCCCAGCTTGTTAGTCTTAGGGAATCAGGCCTTTCAATCTGGTTCTCTCTCTCTTCAGCGATATCATCAAAAAACGTTGCTTCGGTGATGTGTGCATCCTCTGGTCCAAAGGGATTTCGAGTTGTTGATACCTTCACTTCTCTCCCTTTCTAGATAGCTTTCAGGCATTGATGAAAAGCCGAGGGTACCACCCCGTAGTCATTTTGCCAAGCCCTTCCCAGCAAGACATGATATGTTACATCCACCTCTGTAATATGGAACATTTCAGGCCCTCTAATCTTCCCAACTTGCATGTCCACCTTGATGTGTCCTAGGGTTCTTGTACTCTGGTTGGCGAATCCTGTAATGTTTATTTGTTCCTTCACAATATTTTTCTCTGGCAGGCCTAACCATTTAAACACGGTGTAGGGCATAATATTTACAGACGTTCCACTGTCAATGAACGCCCTCCGCACCTCTATACCATTGATTACTACTGTCACATACATCGGCCTGTTGTGCGGGTATCTTATCTCTCTATCGGCTTTAGAGAAAGATATCTTATTCTCCTCTTCTTCCATTGTCTTCACAAATCCTATGTTTATGGCCATGCAAGTCTCCTGCATTTCGGCAACCTTAATGATTGCCTTGGTGGGTTCTATCCTTGCTTCCTTATCAATCAATTACCAATGAAGAAGAAAATGCCCAAAGATAAAGGGACCGACTTAGAAGAGAGAGAGAGAGAGAAATACCAAAACCAGAAAAGTGCCAAAAGTTATGTACTACTACTTTATATGGGTATCTGTAAAATTTAGATTTAGATTATATACTACTGCTCTACTGCTAAGAATTTTACAGCAATTAACCTAATAAAAAAAGGAGAGGAGTACCTCCGACAGTGAGGCGGTGGCGGCTAGAGGCGTCGGGTGGCCTTAGCCCCCTTCTTCTCCTTCTTCTATCTTCCCTTTCTCCCTCTTCTTTCTATTCTGTTCCATCTTTTTTTTCCTTTGCCTCTGTGTCGAGCGAAAGACTGAAACTGGTAACATAAAGTTTGATCAGCGACTGGTATCTGCGACCGCATGCAGTCGCTAATATTTAATGACATGGACTTATCAGCGACCGCACGTGGTCGCTGATGTTAAGTGGTCGCACAAATCCTTCGCGCCAACATTTCCTTCCAAATTTTGGGAGGGAAATTTAAGTTAGCGAGTCAGCTCGTGACCGCGTCGCGGTCATTTGATTAAATAGTGATTAGATTAAATCACGGTCGCATATGTTGGTCGTCATTTATTACTAATACCGGCGATATATATCTGATCATTGATAGTATTGGTCATTTATTAGGCCTTTTTCTTGTAGTGTTAGCCAATCCTGTTTGATCGAAAAAATTTCTGAACTTGGCTCCATTCATCAACGTCTTCACCTGCAGGCCTGGATCACACTCCTCACTTTCTTCCATCATCATGTCCACTTCTAAGGTTGTGTTGTGGATAACAGTGTTGCATGTTTCTTTCCCCTTGTGATTTGGCAGTGGCTTGTCATGAACGCTGCTTTCCTTTCGAAGTTCAATTTCCCATTGCCAACTTTTTATGGTATATCCTCCTTAGGTTATAACAATCCATAGTGGAGTGTCCCGCGTATTGGTGGTATACAAAGAAGTCCGATCTTCTTTTCATCTCTTCTGTCAATACAAATCTAGGCCTTGGGGGTTTCACCACCCCATGTTCAATCCATTGTTCGTACAGACCCTTAAATGCCTTCTCATTGTATGTAATAGCCTCCGGGACTGAATTTCTTGCATATTTGTCCCCAGGTCTTCCTTTGCTTCGTTTGAAAATTTTCTCATACTTCTCCGTCTTGCCCCCTTGTGGTTTTGACTGAGAGTCAGCCAAAGCTACAGTTGTTATCATCTTGCCCTTTCATGTAACCGTCGCATGGCTAGTGGAAAATGTCATGATTCCTTTGAAGTCTTGTGCAAAAGTCGAGAGGTTCGCAAATGAATCATATGCCTTTGTAATGAGATGAGGCATGAAGGCATCTAAGGCACCATTATTGCAAATGCTAACTAAGTACTTTTCTTCAATCGGCTCTGCGCACTTCTGTGCCTGGGCCCTGAACCTATCAACATAATCTGACAGTTCCTCGTTCGGATCTACTTGAATCGCATGAGCTCTACAATGGTTACTTGTTTCTGCACATAGAAAAATTTCTTAAAAATTATAATTTTAGGTCATCCCAATCATGGACTGGCCCCTTCTCCAAATTGTAGTACCAACTGAAGGCACTATCCGTCAAAGTCTTGTTGAATTCCCGCATCAAAAAGTTGTGGTTGTTTACTTCATCATACCCTAGCCACGGAGACATCGACTCTATAAACCTGACAATATGTTCCCTGGCTTTTCCTTTCTCCCCGTTGTATTTTGGAAATTGTGGGGGATGCTCAATATACCATATCGGGTAAGGTTTCCATCGAATGTGTGCCAGGTAAGGTGGAGTAAAGTCTAACTTCGAGGGTCTGGATGTCTGCCTGCGAAGTTGATTGATCACATCGATCATATCATCCTTCTTCATGTACTGGCTCATGGCGTGAACTCTCTAGGGTGTTGTGATATATTGTTGTATGGGTGGTGTGTATAGTAAAGAGATTGGTTGATGCACACTTGCATCGTGCAAAGTTGGCGCTTGTGGTAGTTGTTGGCTCACTCGCTGGACATGGCTTGGGATGGTTGGCATATGCACTTATGAAAATGCTGGAAAAGTGGTTGGGATGATGTGTGCCTGAGGTTGGCTTGCTTCCAACCTGGGTTATGGCGCGTCACCACTATTCTGGGGCACCAAGTTGATGATTGGAACTGACTGATTCTCCGTCAATGGAGGTAAAATCTGGTTCTCTTTGTTGTTGCTGCCATTGTTGTTGTCTTCCACTGCTGCTTGTTCCCCCTGCGAACTGCCTGGGAACATGACCTTGAAGGTGGGAATCTGCATCAACTATTGGCGAAAATTCTCTATTTCCTCTTACTTCCTCTGCATCTCCAGCATCATGGCCATTATCATCATTTGTCATTCCCGTACTTCCTTCAATGCCTTGAGCATCTCTAGTTGCACATCATTCGTCTGCTCTTCGCTTGCATCCTCGCCTTGACTTCCTGCGTTTGTTTATTGTTGATTGCCCATATATGGTGATGTTGAACTCTCTTCTGAAGCGTCTTCAATAAGTGGTTGGTCAAGATCTAGGTTTACGCCTTGGAAAGCTTGAGTTGCTTGCTTTAGAACTGGATCCGGTGAGGTAATGCTATTTGTTGGTGAAACAACTCTTCCGGTAGTTCTCCCACTTCGAGTTGTGGACATACCTTTCACGAATTCTACACGTCCCTAGCAGTGTCGCCAAAGAAATGTGGGCAAGGAAATTGTGCCTTGTTAGTTAGGGTTTCGTGTTGGATGAGGAGGAGAGAAATCAACGAAGAGCACGGAATTGGTTGATTGATTGAAGAGGGGAGAAGAACAAGTGGACGATTACTCTAAGGACACGTGGCAGAACTCCTAGAATCCAAAAATCGTATTAGGGTAGCATGTATTCCAAGAGCCTTGTTGAGTGCTTCTAGTTTAGAGAATGTCCAAGCCTTTTAGTGCTTTTAGATGGAATGTCTAAGCCTTAAGCCACCAAAAGAGTCCCCCCCCCCTTCCTAGAATGGAATGAGTATTTATAGAGTTTCCTAGAATTAAGTAGTCACATGTTAGGCACATGTTTTTAGGGAAATTCTAGAAATACCCTTTAGTCATTAGAATAATGCCCATATTGCCTTGTCCTTCTAGCCACCAATCAAATCCCTCAATCAATTCCCAAAACGAGCCGCCTCCACGAGTCTTCTGCCTCGGGACACGTGGAGGCTCCTCTCGAGTCTTGCACATTTATTTTTGACTTTTCTGTCTTCATTCGATTAGGTTATAGGAACCCTAATTTGTTCATTTAATGAGTCCGTGAAACCCTAATTGTGCATTTAATTCAATTAGTTCATGTGAACCCTAATTTTGAACTTGGGACCACAATAGTATAATAGTAAGTATTAGTACATTACAGTATAATAGTAAATATAACAGAGTGCATAAAACAGCAACACAGTCTGCTAGTAATACTAGTGGACGAATGGACAATACATTACCAACATAGACGAACAATAGCAACACAACACAAACAAACCAGCACAAAGACAAACAACTGGACATCAATTTTGCCAGGACCATGTATTTTGTCAGTATTTACAACATTGCATATGATTTTGGCTCTTGACCTGTGTTTTCTTTGGTTTGCTAACTTGAGGGTACAGTGGTCAAGGAAATTATTTTAATTTATCCGCTAGAATTTCTAGCAGACGGCGTGCCCAAGTTTGTGAGCACAACCGTTGCTTATTCTAATAAAAGGTAGGGATGATATTTGCCCATTTTTGATCCATAGTAAATAGATGCTATGGATCATTCTCCTATATATATATATATATATATATATATATATACAATATTAACTATTATATTAAATAAATTTATAACAATTTTAAATTTTTTCAAAGGGGTACGTAAAATAAAAAAAAAATTGTTATTCAGATGTTTCAGACATGTCAATTATCAAATAACTTTTTTTATTCAGTATACAAAATTATACTTCATTCAACTCATTCAGATTACTTAAACATTCAAAACTATTTCATTCAGTTTTATCAAAGACTCCCCTCCATCATCAATTAAGTACTAAACATGACATCATTCTTGTTTGAGAAACTTGTAACAAATTAATATGCAAATTAATGAAGCTGGCAATAAACAAAAAATTAACGAAGTCTAAACACGATTGATTCCCTTGGGGACTAGAACGATTCATACTAATCAACAAACAATACGTATGATCATATGATAATTGATAAATATACGCGCTATTTTTAGCCATTCAATTTACCATTTATTTGTATTGTTTAACTTAATTAATTGATTTAATTATTATCTATTTAAACAAAAAATATTTAATTGTGAGCATAAAAGAAGAATCTCCTTTTTTTTTTTCACTTTGTTCAAATTGATAGATCAGTCATAAATCTTAACTCCTTCCATGGACCAAGGTCTTCTGATTTGGACAACCTCCTAGTGTTGTTATTTTTATTAATTATTGGATTATTGGATTATTTATATGTTTATTTATTATTTATTTTATTTTTAAGGGAAGCAGCTGGCTAATTAACTACCAGTGGCATGCCTACGCATTGGCATTGCTAAACATGAAAATGAAATGTCTATTAACTAGTGAATTTAATTAGCTAGTAATTCAATAGTTAGATAAATATATTACTCACTAGTTAGATAAATATATTATGAAAATGATATATATTCCGAATATTTAAGTTGGATTTTTGATTGTCAGTTACATGGATAAGTATTAGTAGTAATTTTTTGGAGAGATGTGTAATAAGTGGGGTTCTCCTATAATTTCTGCCAATACTGATAAGTTTTGCAATTATAATTCGGCGTAAATTTATCGCAATATATATTATTCAAAGGCCAAAAAAGATTAGATTAAAATTATATTTGTGTGATTTGATCACATTATTTCATGCTACAAACTTTTGAAGTTATATGAATAGTAATGACGTCATGTTGGACATGCCATTGATGATAATGATTAATGAATAGTAATGGAGTATAATTTATCCAAATGGTAAAATATTAAATTGTTTGTCATCAAATCATGTAGTGTCAAATGACTTTATTCTAATATTTCGTCTTTGTAACATGTTCTCTTAAGCATGTTTAGCGGAAGGGTAGATCAAAAGTAATTTTTTAATTAAAAATGAATATATTTTTTTTGTGTGTGATGACCATTGATATTACTTCCTCCGTTTTTAAAAGATTATTGTTTTAGAAAAAAAAATTTGTTCCAAAAAATTTGTCGTTTATAACTTTCAAGTAGAATAAATTATTTACTTTCCTATATTACCCATATCTTCTCTCATTGTCGCAAGAAATTCTCTCCCTTGTATTAATAGTTTTTAACTTTTCATAAAGGGGTAATGATGGAATTTCAAACAAATTTTATTTGGTAAATGATACTTTCTTAATCCATGTGTCAAAACTTTAAACGATAATATTATAGGAACGGAGGTAGTAATATTCAGAGTCGTTCCTGAGCATAGACCTCAATTGCCCTGGCCCCGACCAGGGAACCAAATTATATATATATATATATATATATATATATATATATATAGCGCGGATCAGGTCCGAATTTTCGGACCTGATAAAAAACGGACCCTTTTTTTTTAAAAAAAAAACAACTAATTTTTTTTTAATATTTTATGGAACTGAAATTTTTCCATAATACAATGTTTTGGGCGTGATTTGAATACCTATACTAAAAATGGTGAAATACAGTCTGCGCAGATTTGTATATACATGTTTTGTTATACGTCTCAAAACATTGTATTATGAAAAAAAAAATTCAATTCCATAATTAGTTATTTATTTATTTTTAGTTATTTTAAAAAAGTAAAAAAAAAAAAAAAAGATCCAAATTTTGGTCCGATCAGGGAGTCCTAGGACTGATCAGGCCTCTCTCTCTCTCTCTCTCTCTCTCTCTCTCTCTATATATATATATATATATATATATATATATATATATATATATATATATATGAAATTAAAAATATAAATATATAATGATACATGTATACAAAAGTAATTTTCAAAACTCAATAAATATTTAAGGATTCAATTGAGTCAACTCTAATATAGTGTTGAACCCCAAACTATTATGTTTTAAGCTTCGAAAAGATATTTTTTGAATACAATTTATACTTTTTTATTTTTTTGTGAAGATAATGTTTCGAAAATAATCTCGTTTTTATTTGTTTGTCCTGGGCCACCAAAATTTTAAAAACGGCCCTTGACATTATTAGTGAGTAGAGATGTAGCATTCAAAATTATTTTGTCATAAAGCATAATTTGTGGGTTGAAATTGCGGGGGTGCAAAAAAAATTAAATTAAACATTTTGCTATCATACAAACTTTACCCTATTTGTTTTTTTAAAAAAAAATTTATTACTATAAGAAAACTGAAAATTTATATCACACACCTCATAAGTTTGTTATTAATTTTTTTTTTTATTTTAAAATTTGCAATTCTAGGCATGACTAACATCTTTTACTAAGGAGGGAAAAAAGGGCTTATTCGTAGGATAAGCCCAAGTTGTATTTTTATTTAAATTAACATTGGGCCATCAGCAAAATAAATTCTTAGATATTGTTGAAGCCTTTATATATACCTGAAACTAACCTCTCTCTTACAACTGTTAAGTTCTACTTGGACCAATTTGGTGTCACTTTTATTTTATTTTGGGTCTGTCCTCTCTAGCCCAGTTTACTAGTCCTTGTGATTGTAGGAAGGTCAAGCCCAGCTCCTAATGCTAAGGGCCGAATTGAGTGCTACAGTGTTTGGGGTAGGGGTGTTATAATTGGGCAGGTCCGATTTGACCATCCTATAACAATTTCTCAGCTTCAAATAATTATACCATTTAGTTACGCCATTCAAGTTGACGCGTTTTGTGCAATAAGTCATTGAAGTAAAATAAATTACAATTATGAAACTGAACTATTAAAAATAAAAAAATAAAAACGAGTCAATAATTACATGATAATTTCAAAACATAAAAATTCTTAGTGAGAAAGGGAGGTCTCCAAAACGATATCGTTTTGAAAGCCAAATTTATTAAAAATATAAATCAAACCCCAATTTTGATCAATATCTCCCCATCTCTCAAGTTCGACTTCTCTATTCTCTCTTTTCTTCATGTTCTTCCATGAGAATAATGAGTTCCAATTTGTTGTTATGATTCATAGCTAACATTGTCAAATTAAGGTTATCCTTACAACAAATCTTGAACGTCCATTCGAATATCGAACGATTGATATAATCCTTGTCTGCAGTTTAGTTTCTAATATTCTGTAGTTTAATACCGCTTACGGGACATATATTCAAAATACATTTCTTGTAAAAGTCCCTCGTCCGTAGATTAAACTGCGGACACTAGGTATGGTTGGTCAATTGGGAAACGACGTCGTTTTTAAATAAGTGTCGTTCATAATAAATATGGATGGCCAATTGCAAAACGACGTCGTATTAGTCAAATTCAATTTTTTTTAGTTTTCTAGGCTCCACGGTATTAAACTGCGGATGCCAAATAATAGAGATGTGTTTAATGATTTCATTGATTCATTCTAAATTTATGAGTTTAGAGAGAGTAAGTAAACATGTTCAGGCGCCATAATCTGCTTGGTTTTTCTGATTTGCTAGTCCACGATGCGCAATTTGCTCAAATAGTGTCATTTTCTTCACGTTTCCCATCTTTGTCTGCAATTGGATGGAGTTACTATTGTTAGAATTTGAGCCAAAATTAAAGTGAGTTTTATTAACTATTTAAAGGGAATCCACATATTAATGTGTACTACTTCTTGAGTAGATTAAAATAAGTATTTGGAAGCTCAAATCCATGGAGTAATGAATGAGATATTAACTCTCAAAGATCACCCTTGCAAATGATAATAAATAGACGTGGGAAGCTAAGTCCCACACCGGTTAAGAACAAAAAATTTAATATGCTTATATACAAGAAAGTTGCTCTTGGGTTTGGGCCCCAAGGAGCACCCCACTTTTGTGGAAGGGAGAGGATCTAGCAAAGGTTTGGTTTGAACCCACACACGCGCACCGCGTCGCTGACCGGCTTGGCTTGGCTAGGGCACATGGCTCGTCGTTTTTGGTTGAACGGATGCGCCTTTTTCTGCTAAGCCTAAACTACGTCGTTTTAGTTCTGCTAAGTCTAAAACTACATTCTTTATGTTCCGAACGGACACACATTTTCTGTTTAAGCAAAAAATTACGTCGTTTTTGGCTTAATCATGCCTTTTCAATGTGTTGTGTCCCTTCTAATGGGTCACTTACCCTCCTATAAATAGATAGGGGTGATGCCATTCGAATTCATTCAATTCACAAGCATTCTAGTCTTATACTATTCTTCATTTCATAAGTTAGTTAGAGTTTATTTTTGAGAGAGAATCAAAATATTTATTTTGGTTAATTGAGTATACTATTTGGAGTGTTACTATAGTATACGTAGTCATTGTATCCTGGGAGTCAAGTGCTATCAACTTTGAGCACCGTACAGATGGCATAATTGTCTTAAGAACATAGTACCAAATATTAGCCTTGACAAATTAAATTCTTCGGTTTGAGATATATATATATATATATATATATATATATATATATATATATATATATATATATATATATATATATATAGTATCCATTCGATTTTACTAACAATCTTAAGACAATTATTATCAATATATATTTGCAAAAAAATATGGCTACTGATTCTGCTACTATAATCGGTTCTTCTTCTACACTAATAATTTCAAATGTACTTGTGAACCTGGTGAAAAACCAGAAAGGTTCAATGGTACAAATTTCAAAAGGTGGCAACAAAAGATATTATTTTATCTTACTACTCTGAACTTGGCAAGGTTTTTCATGAAGATCCTCCTGTTCTCAGAGAAGATGAAACAAATAGGCAAGTTGTTGTCGCCATTGATGCATGGAAACATGTTGATTTTCTGTGTTGAAACTATATCCTCAATGGATTGGACAACGTATTGTATAATGTGTATAGTTCTCTCAAAACAGCAAGAAAACTATGTGATTCCTTGGATAAGAAATATAAAACAGAAGATGTTGGCACAAAGAAGTTCGTAGTTAACACGTTTTTGGACTACAAGATGGTGGATTCCAAGGCTGTCATCAACCAAGTCCAAGAATTACAAGTAATCCTTCATGAAATACATGCAGAAAAGTGAATTTTTCCAAGTTGCTGCAATTATTGAAAAATTACCACCAATGTGGAAAGATTTTAAGAATTATCTCAAGCATAAACACAAAGAGATGAAACTTGAAGACTTAATCGTAAGACTAAGGATAGAAGAGGACAGTCGTGCTTTTGAGAAGAAAACAGGAAGGACCTTTGTGGAATATAAAGTCAACATGGTGGAACAAGGTCCGAAGTCTAAAAAAGGAAGTTTTTTGGCAATAGGCCTCAAAAAGGAACAAATAAGAAGTTCCAAGGCAAATGCTACATTTATGACAAGCCCGGAAATAGGGCAAAGGATTGTCGTAAACGCAAAGACCAGGATAAGATGTTTGCACAAGCCAATGTAACAAAAGTGTACGGTCTTCTTCAAGATGTTTCTGAAATGAAACTTTTAGCGGTCGTTTTTGAAGTAAACATGGTTGAAAATCCCAAGGAATGGTGGGTAGATACTGAAGCAACCCGCCATGTGTGTTTTGACAGGAAGATGTTTTCCACTTATCAAGAAATTAAGAATGGAGAACAACTATACATGAAAAATTCTTCTTCATCTAAGATTGCTGGACAAGGAAATGTGATTTTGAAGATGACATATGGCAAGGAACTCACCCTCAAATGTAAAGCCTGCAAATCCGGGTACCTTTTACCTCGGACCTGGTGCATTACTATGTAACCTTCATATGAATATTTATAACCTTTATTCATAAAATCATGAATACAACCTCGCTTTGATACAAATTAATACATTAATTCGTTCCATTTCCAAAATCTGCAACCTTCACAACATGTTATTACACTTAAATCAGATTGATTTAAATTATACTGTTCAAGTTATAAATAATATGTTTCACTTGGATATGTTGATTTCAAGTATCCATGAACTCACAACTAGATTTAACTATTCTTCTATACAATGTTCTTTAACTATGCAATATGTCATATAAACGCTATCTAGCATAGCTAAACTATACAAACAACTTCAATCAGTACTTCTTTCTTTTTTCCTTTGTCTATCCCGAATCCTTCAATCAACTCTAATTTAGCTGAAAATAAAGCAAGGGTGGGCAACTACGTTGCCCAACAAGTTTAACAGTTATCACATATCACATAGTTCGCATTTTAAACACACTTTAAATTGTTCATACTCCGCTATTTATACATAATTTGTGTTTCTCATACTTTACATTTATTCAGGCATCATAATGTTCATACTCAACAGTTATACCTGCTTCATGCTTATTATATACCTCATATTACGAATATAGTGAGTTTCCATAACTTAATCAACATCAATAATTAACTTAATTCTATATATTTGTATCACAGTATAGCACATAGTGCACATCTCAAATTATTCACAAGAAGTACATATAATACAAGAAATATATGCACATAAAAATTATCAAGTTCACATTGAAAAAAAAATAAGTTCTGAAAAACTTGCATGTACCGACGTTTTACCATTACGCTAATCAAGAAGTACATATAAAAATCGTGTTCCTCTACATGACCTACATGGTATGTGAGATTGATGATAAACATAATCAATACTTGATCTCATGCTTAACCTTACTTCAATAACCTACTTTAACTTATATTATTTTTGTACCACCTTTATATTCAACTTCGTTATTTATATAACTCAACTTTATTTCCCTTTTCATCGCTACATGTGCTAGCTTATCGCACTTGTAGTTCACTGTGTGTGTATCATACCATTACAACATACCACACTTGGTTAAATATTTATCATCTAAGTTCCTTAGACTTAGATTATGAACCTAGTATCCGTTCATCATTATGTAACCATACACACATGGTATACATTACATATTTAGTTTCTATATCTTCTCAAATATACTCATTTTGGTCCAAACCTAACATGATACAAATCATTGATCATTATACACTTCAATTATCATCTTAAGGCATGTTATGACATTTCCAAGGATCAAATCCAATTATTCTATCATAGTTCAAAAACATAAAATATGATTTTCTAGGGTACTTTTGAGATTTTTAAAAATGTTTACATTGAGCTTTTGAATTCCAAGTTTGAACAAGCTTTTAGACCATACATTATATTATTTTATTCCATAGTAAGTCAACTGAAACAACCTCTTAAGGCTTCTCAAGATAGTGCCTCAAAATGGGTATTATACATTTCCACTCTACTACCCACTCTACTACCAACTGTAGCAAAAGTGAATTTTTAGGCTACTTTGATGATGTTTTGAACTTTATGGGTTTAGCCCATTTGATCTTTTGTTTGTGCAAGCATTTAGATCATATATCATAGTATTTTTCCATGAATTTGGTTTCTTAAATTCAGTTATAGAAGTCAACCAAAACTTGGAACAAACTAGGGTGCTTACCCATTTTCACTATACTATTTTTACTCTACGATTTTCAGAGTTCACTCTACAATTTCGAGAGTCGTTCTACGATTTTTAGAGTTCATTCTACGATTTTTAGATATCACTATACAATTTTCAGAGTTCTCACTCTAATATCTGCTGAACCACTCTACTATCTGTATAGCCACTCTACCATTTTCTAAGCCACTACTATTTTTTGAACCACTCTACTATCTGCAGAGTCGCTCTACTATTTGTTGAGCCAGTCTACTATCTGCTGAACCACTCTACTATCTGTAGAGCCACTCTACTACCCAAGTGTTACAGAATTGAGTTACTGCCTAATTTGGTGATTTGTTGGAATTTATTGGTTAAGCTTTTGGCTCTACCATCTGGCCCTACTTCTAGATCATATACCAAGGTATTTTAGTAAGGGTTTAGGTTCCTCATTCATATCAGTTAGACCTACTTTAACTAAGGCTCAAACTGGGCATTTTAGCATTTTTCCCCAAAACTGATTTGACACTTCTCAATTTTGGCTACTTGGACAGTTTAGGTATGTGTATTTTAGTTGTCTAAGGTTACTTTTATCATCATCTCACTTTGCTTAGTCATCTAGCCAATTTTGACCTATCAAAGCTCACTTTAGGCTAGATCCTAACTTGGTTTTCTTACTAGATTTGGTTATTGAAATGATTAAGAATCATCACAAGCATGCATTAACAACTTTATATGAGTTCATTATAGTCTTACAAATTCAGGTACTAAAATTTATCCAAAACAGACCACTTTTGGCCTTAAACATGATTTTTAACAAGTCCAATATTCAAAACGGTTTAGACTTGGTTTCTTTAACTTGTGTAGCTTACTTATGCCATATTATAGGTATTGAAATTTTCGTACAAGGTTCAGGTGTGGCCTCTCTTCGTTTAAGTGTTAGATGACACTTTAAAGCTTACTGTTCATGACCCTTAAACATGAAAATTGAGTAGTACTCAATATTGACCTCAACTAAGTTAATGAACAACCTTTAAATGTTAATTATGGACATATTATGGTCTTCTTACTGACTCAAAAGTTCAGGTACTTACCTTGACCAAAACAGTCCTCTAATCTAGAGTTTAAGCATAGTTTTGGCTATTACTCACAAACAGTCCCCAAGCTATGATTCAAGGGTTATCTAAGCATTCATATAAACTTCAAATTATCCTTAAAACTCATCATCACATACTTTAATAAGATTAAAACTTTGCTCCTATATCAATACCAAAATAACTCATTTCTAGGCATTATTAGCATGAGTTAGTAATAAACCACCATAACAGCCTTCAAGCTTTCAAGTACAAGTTTTATCACAACAAGTACTTTATGTATACTATATGTTCATGGTTTAATACATATAAATGCGGGAATTCTATCTTTTGTTCGAAACAGTCCCTAATAGGCTTTTAATTCTTCTTTCATTGGTCCGAAAACATCAATTTACAGTATTCCAATTTGAGACTCAAAGTGGGGGTGTATAGATGACTGTTAAGTTGAGATCTATGATCGTGGAGTTGCATTCTACGATCGTGGAGTTGCACTCTACAATCGTGGAGTAAGGTACTCTACTATCTAAAATAAATTATCATAGCATGCAAGTTATACTACAACATGGTATTTTTAAGCATAGAAGCATGTTTGAGGCATTCATCTCAATATATGAGCCCGTAAACATGATTTGGACTATTATTTATAGCTAGCATGCTTTTATACTATAACAGCCCCTACTTGAGCATTTAATCAAACAGTTGGTGATCATGATTTTATTTACATGTAACCACAAATTTCCTTTCCATCTTCCCCAGCCTTTTGGCTTTTGATTTATTAAGGGTCTCCATATAATGCCTCAACAACCACACAAAGCTCCAATATTATCATAATAACCATCATAGTCTTATTTAATACTATAGCCACTAACAACCCATTCTACTATCAAATATAAAATGGAAAATGAATGGAAAAAGTCTAAGTTTGCTTACCTTGTTAACATATAGAGATTAATGTAGCTTTGCTGCTCAATTCTTCCTTCCCTTCCAGTCGTAGCTTTGCTACTCTCTCAATCTAATGGACTACTATTGATATTTCTTTTGGAACTCAGATAAGTATAGAAGTTATCTAATTTCAGGTTCATTGTATGACCATATATGGCTGAGCTTTTTCTCTCTCTCTCTTTCTCAATCAGCCTACTTGGCATATTGCTGCTCTCCATCATTATCTCTACATAGTTGTTCTCTTTAGCTCGTACTCGGGCCCTATATTGGCCTTCATCATTACCACTACACAACCCCAACAAGACTTAGCAGCCTCCTACTACTCTGCAGTCTACTTGGCCCCTATGTTGGCCCCTATTCAGTCCTCTAGTAGTTACTTGGCTCATGCAATGAACTTGGCTACTACAATCACTCTACACCTTATAACTACTAACTAAATTGCTAACTAATTGTTAACTTACTAACTGACCAACAAGCATCTCACTGCACTTTTAATTTGAACTAACAGTTCTTTTTCTCTCCAATATGGGTTGCTGAATTGGGCCTAAAACAAGGCTGGGCACAACTTTGGGCTCAATGTACTCATATCATATTAATAAAATAAAGAAGGATTGAATGCCTACATGAAAAAAAATTAATTTGGCCCAATTTATATAACTTGGACTCTTATTACCCCTCTTTACGTAAGACAATGATCCATAACACTAAATTATTTGCAAGCACACCTAGCAAATTTGATATGGTCCAATATTTAATATGGACTTATATTACATATTAATATACATGGATTTTTATCCACCACATTTTTTTAGATTAGTAAAATAGTTAGCATATACGTCATTAAAAATGATGGCTCTATGTAATTTAAATACTTCATGGTAGTACCCACCATTTTCTTTATTTGTCACTAAATACTAATTTTGAACGAAATTAATTATATTATAATATAATTACTTCATTGATCTCATAGGTGGATTTATGTCAAGAATATTTCTCAATTAAGTCATATTGGCTTCCCTTTTCATTTTGAATAATCAAGGTATACATTTAATAATATCATTGCTTACTACATCTCATAAAATTTATTTAACTCCACATATTACTTTCTTTTCATTATGAGTAAGTAATATTTATAATATCTCATACATTCTTAGTTAGAGCCTTTTATCTTAAAAGTCTCTCTTCCCAATCATTTTATACCCTATGGGCTCTTTATAGCACATATATAGATAAAATAAAAATAAAATTAATCCACTATTTTCACATTTCTTTTATTAATAATTAGGTTAAATCTCTAACCTTTATTTAATCATTTAATATTTCTCTTAAAAAAAATATTACTAATATTCGAGATATCACATCAACAACGTGCTCCATGTGCCTGATATTAGAAATAATTTAGTGTCAGGATCCCTTCTTAGTCAAAAGGGAGTTAAATTGGTCTTTGTATCGGACAAGTTTGTCCTAACTCAAAATGGGATGTATGTGGGGAAAGGATTATTGAGCAATTGGCTCTTCAAAATGAATGTAATGACTATTGTACCTTTTAATATTAATAAAATTACATCTTCTGCTTATATGATTGAGTCTTCTAATTTATGGCATGGCAGATTAGGACATGTTAATTATAATATTATACGTAGATTAATTAACATGGAATGTTTGCCAAAATATGAGATTAACTCCAATCA
Organism: Panax ginseng; assembly: GCA_020205605.1. Taxonomy (NCBI): domain Eukaryota; kingdom Viridiplantae; phylum Streptophyta; class Magnoliopsida; order Apiales; family Araliaceae; genus Panax; species Panax ginseng. Next base: position 36,649,063 of record CM035148.1, read on the forward strand.
TAAACGCGAAGTTGGCGTTGAGGAATTTTTTTGAAAATCTTCTTTTAAATCAATTAAAAGAAGTACATAACCTCTTGAATTAATACATACTGATATTTGTGATTTAAAGTATATACAAACAATAGGAGGTAAGAAGTATTTTATTACTTTTATAGATAATTGTACAAGATATTGTTATGTTTACTTATTGAGAAGTAAAGATGAGGCTTTGGAAATGTTTATATATTACAAAAATGAGGTTGAGAATCAACTTGATAAAAAGATAAAAATAGTTAGCAGTGATAAAGGTGGAGAATATGAATTTTTTGTTGAAATTTGTTCACAACATGGTATAATACACCAAACAACTGCACCTTATTCACAATAACAAAATGGTGTTGCAAAAAGAAAGAATAAAACTTTGAAAGAAATGATGAATGCATTATTATTAAGTTATGGGCTACCTCAGAATTTGTGGGGGGAAGTAATTCATTCAGCAAATTATATTTTCAACCGAATACCTCAGAAGAAGTCTAATGCTTCACCCTATGAATTATGGAAAGTACGTAAGTCGTCTTATAAACACTTAAAAGTGTGGGGGTGTTTAGCAAAAGTAATGGTTCCTCCACAAAAAAAGGTGAAAATAGGACCGAAAATAATATATTGTATATTCATTGGTTATGCTAATATATAATAGCAGTGCCTACAGATTTTTGGTTAATAAATCAAAAATAGAGGAAATACATGAAAATAGTATTATTGAATCAAACGTTGCTAAATTCTTTGAAACAATATTTCCTAATTAAAAGGAACAAGAGCCAAGTTCTAATGAACAAGAAACAAGTCCAAACAAAAGAACTTATGACACTGTTAGTAAAAGTGATCATGGATTATAAAATACTGATGAACCTAGATGTAATAAACGTGCTAGAAAATCAAAATCTTATGGTCCGGATTTTCTAACTTATTTGTTAGAAAATGAGCCTCAGACTTATAGAGAAGCGGTGTCGAGTCCTGAAGCTCCATATTAGAAAGAGGCTATAAATAGTGAAGTAGAATCCATTCTACACAATCATACGTGGGAATTAGTAGATCTCCCACCATGCTCTAAACCTCTTGGATATAAATGGATATTCAAGAAAAAAATGAAAACAGATGGATCTATAGAAAAATATAAAGCAAGACTTGTAATCAAAGGATATAAACAAAATGAGAGTTTGGATTATTTTGATACTTATTCTCCTGTGACAAGAATATCCTCAATTAGGATGTTAATAGTCATTGCAGTTATATATAATTTAGACATACATCAAATGCATGTGAAAACAACTTTCTTGAATGGAGATTTAAAAGAAGAAATCTACATAGAACAACCAGAAGGATTTATTGTTCCAGGACAAGAAAAAAATTTTGTCGGCTTGTGAAGTCCCTTTATGGATTAAAATAATCACCTAAACAATGTCATGAAAAATTTGACAATGAAATGTTATCAAATGGTTTTAAGATAAATGAGTGTGACAAATGTGTGTATGTCAAGGACACTGAGAAAGGGTATGTCATTATTTGTCTTTAAGTAAATGATATACTCATTATGGGTAGGATTCAGAATTCTGTACCTTATTCTTTACTTTCATTAAGAATATTTATTTATTGCCCTTATTTTCTATGTGAGTTTTGTTCTGTATGCTATATGCTTTTATGGCCTGTTTGTTCTCTTGATATTTATTATATGTGTCTTATAATTTAAGCACATAGCATACTTGATCAGTAACTCTGAAATTTTGGAGTATTTCTTGATATTATTTTGTGGACTTAGAATTGAGATTTCATTAGGGGAAAGTTAATCACAAAAGAGATTTCAACTGCAGGTGTTAGGAATAAAAGTTTAGTTAGTTACCAAATGATCAAGTTTAGCATGCATTTTTGTTTTGTACATTTACATATCTCAACTTCGATTCTCCTTAAACACAAGTATAAAAAAGATTATTCAAGGGTTTGATTGAGGGCTTTAACATGATTTTAGAAACAATTCAATTTTACAAATACTAAGATTTATATACGACACATTTAGTCATAATGTTTTGGTAATAAATATTATTGTTTCTGAATTTAGGGTGCCAATATATTTTGTAATTAAAGGTTGGACTCGTTTGGTAACCTTTTGTTTTTGTTTTTAATTTTCAAAAGAAAAACACTAACATATTTCTATTATATGTTGATTTTGAAATGGAAAAACAAAACATGTTTGAAGTGTCCTGCCTTAGTAGGGAAAGAGACCAACCAAAAAAGAAGAGAAGGTCTTCCGCTTGTTGGCTAATACTTTTGTTACATTAAAAATTGAAACACAAACAAAACAAACATGTTTGGATAAACTCATCCTACATACTTAATTTGATCCATGACTCTTTGTTCTTTCTTTCTGCAAGTTAACTTCCTCAATTATAAATCAAATCAATACCCATTTTGAAAATTCTCTCTCAAGTTCTCTCTGTGAGCCCAAATTTTTTTCGTTAATACAGACAACTCCATTACCCCCCAAAATTTCATGTTTCCCTCCAAATTAAAGCTCCATAAAGATTTCTTTAATACGGACAGCTCCATTCACATTAAAGGTCTCATCCTTTCCCCCCAAATTAAAACTCACAAACAGGTCATAAAAGCATGTAGCTTATAAAACATATACAGAACACACCCACTATGATTACTTCACACATCATTAACATATACAAAACAAATAAAAAAGGGTTACTTGTACGGCGGCGGTTTGGACGGCGATGGCAGCGGCGGGTTGCGTCCCCCTTCTCCCTCTTCTCCTCCCTCTTTTTTCTTTCCTTTGCATGCTGTGTCGAGCGAATGCATGATACTGATTACATTAAAATTGATCAGCAACCGCATGCGGTCGCTGATTTTTAATGACATGGACTTATCGGTAATGACCGTGTCACGGTTATTTAATATAGCGATCGAGTAAATCACGGTCGCATTTGTCGATCATTATTATTAATATCGTTGTGCCGATGCGGTCACGATAGTCTTGATCGCCCCCCCCCCCCCCCCACCCTACACCCACACCCACCTACCAAAAATAATATTTACCGATTATGTATACACTCTCCCCCCCCCACCGCCCATCGCCCATCGCCCATACGCCCACCCACCGCCCACCGCCCACCCCAAAAATGATATTTACCGATTATGTATACAACCTCACCCCGCCCACCCCCAACTCCCAACCCCCAAACCCCCAAAAATACTATTTACTTATTATGTATACACCCACCCACCTTGCCCAATCCCTAGCCCTAGTCCCCACCTCCACCCCCAAACCCAAAAAATAATATTTACTTATTATGTATACACCCTCTGTGACAACCCTAAAATAGGTCCATTCCATCTAACCCATTCTAAGTCTCCAAATACATGGTACAGAAAACAACTACAACTTTATTACAACAATTGTCGTGCAAAATACAACAACTCATGTGTTGTGAGTTTTGATACAAATATATATATCAACTGTGACTCTTGACACCAACTTGGGTAGCACGTCACCATGACATCTTACATAAAGGTATAGTCAAAAACTATTTTAGAAATTAAAATCTTTGGGACAACACTACAACAAAAAGGGTTATTTTCGACGGAATATTCCGTCGGAAATAAGCATATTCCGTCGAGGTTTATATTATTTCCGACGGAATGTTCGGTCAGAAATTCGGTCCTATATAAGCAGGTCGAAATTAAGTCCGTCGACATTTCGGTCGTGGATACTTAACCTCGACGGACTTATCATCGACTGAATATTCAGTCGAGGGTACTATATGTCCGACTGAAAATATTCGGTCGATAGTATTCAGTCGGTCATAATCATGACACGTGTTAGAATGCCAAAAATAGGGGAAGTTCTTATTTCCGACGAAATTCCGTCGATAATAGTACTATTCCGTCGAGAATAATGATTATTTTTTTAATATTTAATTTGTTTTTGCAATATCCAGGGATTTAACCCACATCTTGTACTTGTACCTGTATTCCAACAGCACATACCCATACACAAGCTAACAATATAACCTCCAACAGCACATACACATACACAAGCTAACAATATAACCAATAACACGAATTACAATTACCAAGGCCGACAATATGTAAAAAACCAACTAAATGATAAGTAAAAAGGTCAAAAACATCCCATTAATCTAAACTAATGTATATCAAACATCTAATTAAGCTAAATTAAACTAAATGCCAAGGTTTAAACTACATAAATACATCAAAAATAATGTAAACTACAAATTAAACGAATGTAAACTAAGTAAAACTAGTAGAGCCCCCGGTATGAGGAGGATCATCGGGCGGGCGTCGACGCTGCTCTGGAGTATGAAAATCGCCACCATCATCATCCCGCTCATCAGTCCGCTCGTCACCCTATTGATATAATATAATGCAACTCATTAGTCCATATATATGATTCAGTTAAAGATAACTAAATGAAAATTAAATTACATGCAAAATATATATTTGAATTTAAAACGAATAAGATACCGAAAGCAATGAGGGTCGACTCAACATCGGCCCAAACGCATCCTCTCGACTAAGGTAACCACCATCCGAACAATCTCGTCACAGATCGCGCCCAATCGCTTCCGGAGGGATACCCAGATTTTCGGCGCAGCTGGCACCAAATTAAACGTCTCGCGCAAGTCGATGGAGGTGAGAACTACCGGAAGGTCCTCGACGATGGAACAACCGGATCGGCCTCAAACCTCTCCGACACCGCACCCATAACACGCCGAACAAAGCATCGTCTCTAAGCCAAACCGCCCATGATGTGATGGTCCCACAAGGGGGCTCTTGACGCAGACAACACTAGAGCCTACAAAAATAAATATAACATGAATAATATGGAAAATTTTCTTTATTCATAAACAAGAAATAAACTAAAAATATTATACCTCCCGGTAGTGTATAGGCCGGTATCCCTAGAATCCCCAAAGACTGACACCGCCTAAATACTAGTGGGAGTATCCCGAGACGCCGACTTAGAGAGAGCCGCCTCCTCATCTCCGAGATAAACTAATCTCAAAGTGAGGGACTCTGGAATCTAACGCCTCAAAGATCGCCTTCTAGTAGCTCCTTCAAACTCCGCTTATACCCGTCATGGATCTTCTCAAACCGCTCCTCGTAATTTGATATATGTACATGTGAGTTATCTTGGTATCATCATATAAATTACGTAATATTATCATAAATAATATTTATTATAGTAAATGTATTACCCAGATAGCTAGTGTCATTGGAGACATCGTCGAATTCTCAAGTAGAGCCCTTCTTCGCGTATGGACTCTATCCTTAACTCCATCATAGTAGGAGGCTCTACCAAGCTACTCAAGATGGCCTAAATCATATACATTAAATAATATCAACTTAAATTATGTAATGTTGCGCTTTAATATTAAACTAAACTAAAGATAAATACATACCGCTTTAACCTCCTCGAAACGATCATGAGCCGTAAGTATGTACAACTCGCAGCTTTGCCTCGATTCTTCTTCATCCGCTTCCGACTTGGTCTTGAACGCAGAGATCATCCCAAGACGCACACATCGCAAAGCCCATGCCGGATCTCGATATCGCCGGCCGGTCGATGATCTCAAGAAGTAGTCCCAAGCGATTCTTCTATCGCCTTGATCGCCTCTCGTCAGATCTCGCATAAACAAATTTCGAAGATAATTCTTCGAGATGTGGGCAATGATAATCAAGCCACCATCCGCCTCTCAGAAGATGCCGGGTCTCATATCTATAAGATTCTATCAAATGTATATAACATACATCTTATTAATTATATGAACAATATGTAAATAATATGAACCTTGATTTAATATATGTAATTCGACTTACGTGAAACTCCCGCAACACTGTCACCATGAAGCCGGCATCGTAGCGCGAGTACTGGCTAAATCGCATGCAACAAGAGGAGATGCGCCAGTGTATGATGCGGTACGGTCGCCTTAGCGACAAGATCCATAATACTAGAATACAAAATTTATTAAGAACATTTTAATTGATATCATCGCGATTGAACATATATAAGTGATAGTTGAAACCTACGCATTTGAGCCGACATCAACTGAACGACGTCGCAGCACTATTTTCTATGACGGCCTAATCGATCGAGGTTAGGGCCTCGCCGACGCCGACGCCTAGCATCTCAGATGTTTAATATAGTTATGATATTGTCAATGAATGTATAATATAGTTATGAAAAACACGTTACTAATGCGCTAATTAGAAATCAACTCACTAGCATCTGAAGACGACCCGCTCGAGTCGTCACCGATCCGGAGCTACCGCCACCACCACGACCACCTCTCCACCGCTATGTCGAGGCATAAATTGTATTCATCAAATAAATGTATATAGATATTGATGACATTAATTAAATTTTATTGCAATTATTATATCTAATTTCGTTGTATAATATTTACAAAACACCAATTAGTGAAGTAGTACGTCGTCAAACCCGTCAGAATTCAAAATAATTTTCATTTCCATCTTCTGATTTTGTCACTTCCTCTTCTGATCAATTTCTTCCTCAGTATCATCTTCTACCACCACATACGGACTGACAACCACATCTTCCTCCACTTCGTCAACATCGAGTACGTTAACGACATCATCAACCACCACGTCATCATCATCTAGCACAACGTGGTTGGGATTGCTAACTTGTTCTTGCAACGGGTCATGCGTACCATCAAATGATCGAGTCTTCGTTGTGACAACTGTATACCAGGGGGTTCTATAATTTACGACATTAGGGGCGTAGTACACTTGAGTTTCTTGGCTGGCTAACACAAATACGCCATCGATCAGAAATTCAATTTTATATCTACTATGACAATTCTATTACGATCAACTTTAACACCTTTTACAAAGATCAAACCAAATGACACTTAAATGTAACGACCTTTTTAGCACCTGGATAATTGAGCACAACCACTTCCTTTAATCTTCCATAGTAATTGGACTCGTAATCTCCATAACAACTTCCCAACACGACAACGCCAGAGTCGATCGATGTCAATTCATTTAAGTCATCAACCTCAATCTATACCCATTCACGATACAACCCGAAATGAACTAACGAGTTTGTACGGCCTAAAATGACATCTCTAAAATGCTCATAATCGCTTCTCTTCTTCAACCCTTCTCTTAAACCAATCGATGGAAATTGTCATTAGTGAATGCTTCCATCTCGTGATGTAGTCAACCCCAAGTTAGAAGCTCGCGATTCCAATTTGAATGCTACCGCGTACAATAATATGGCAATTGTTTAATTATTTGATTAAGGTAAGAAAATTTATTTTCAACTTGAAATAATACATACTTGATGTACGCATTTATACTTCGTGCATATTCGTAAGCACATATGTAGATACAATCTTTAAATCTTTATCTGCTAGGTAAGTCGTCGTCTCATGTCCAAATGGTTTGGCCGGATAAATGAATACAACCAACTCATCAAGACGCTGCTTGGGGATCGATTTACGACCTCATTCCGACTTAGACGATTGTGCTTCGTTGAGACTACATCACAAAGTATAGCGAAAGCGTAGTTGACAAGCTCTTCCTCCGTATAACGCTCAAATATAAACCTCTACACGAGCTTTGTTTTTAACTTTTTGTTTTAATCGATGCATATACCTGAAATAAGACAATATATCGGCAAAAAAAATATTCAGGTGATGATTATAACACAATGTAGGTGATATTACCTCTCAAAAGGATATATCCATCGATATTGTACCGGTCCTCCAAGCTTAAGTTCATATGGCGTATGAATAGGCAAATGCTCCATCGAGTCAAAGAACCCCGAGGTAAGATCATTTCGAGCTTACACATTGTCAACACTATATTTTTCTCCATCTCGCCCACATCACCGCACTTTATAACAAGAGAGCAAATATCCCAAAAAAATTTGAAAGTCGCGGTAAATGCATCATTAATATTCCTCGGTAATACTTCACGAAAGGCAATTGAATCAACTTCGCATGAATACATGATACTCATAACTCTTGAATCCGATAATTTTAATCGCTTCAACCTTAGTACATCGAGAGATGTTAGAAGCATAACCATCCGGTAGCTTCAATGCACTAAGCCACTTGCAAATGTTTTCAACCTATTGCTTTTGTAAGACAAAATGGAGCTTTTGGTTTTGAGTTGTTAGGACGAGCCACAATTCCACCGATGTTCATTTCCTCCAAGTCTTTACGTGATTTGTCATTCTCTTTTGTTTTACCACTCAGATTCAGCAGCATGGTAAAAACAAGTTCTCGAACACATTTTTCTCCGTATGCATGACATCTATGCAATGACGAAGTGCTAGTGTGCCCCAAAGATGGCAACTCAAACCAAATGGGCGAGTGTGTCCAATTATGAGCTTTACTGCACTTCCATTGCTCTCAACTTACCATGCTCCTTCCCAAAGCGGTGGAAATGTCAAATCATTTAGCCATCCCAATACATCGCTTCCCTCGACAATCCACCAACAACCCCTTCTTTTCTCTGCTTTTTCTATTGAACTGTAGACATCTTTCTATAACTGTGCTCAACAGTGCAAGAATCTTCGAGCGCCCCAAAGAAACTAGTTTTTCGCCCATAACGCAGCTTGTGTGTGCTTTGCACATCCCCATACAGACTGGACATGACAATTTACCATGGGTCGACCAACCACTGACCATCTCAAGTGCCGGAAAGTCAGTGATAGTCCACAACAAGGCTGCCTTCATCAAAAAATTATGTCTGATAGATTTATCAAAAGTTTGAACCCCTGTTTCCCACAACATTTTAAGTTCATCGACTAACGGTCTAAGGTACACGTTGATGTCTTTTGTAGGACTCTTATCCCCTGGTATTAATAAAGTCAATAAAAGATACAGATCCCCATGCACATCGACGGTGGAAGATTGTAGCTACATAATCACCGCCAAAATGTAATATGGTCGACTAAAATTATTAAACGGACAAAATCCATCTAGAGCCATGCCAAGCCCCGACATTCCTAACATCGTCGGCAAATTGTGGAAAATTAGCATCAAAATTCTTCCACTCATCTTCATCTGCTGGGTGAGTAAGCTGACCAGGGACGACGTCCCTTGTCCTATGCCAACGCATACTGGGTGCAGTATGCGAAGACATGAATAGACGTTGCAACCCTCAAGCGCAAGAGAGAAAGTACCGTAATATCTTCTTCGGAACATGTTTCTCCTTCCCCCACGGTTTTGTGATTTTGTACCGAGGCAAATTGCATATATCACACTGCACCTTATCTTTGTCCTCCCCATAGTATAACATACAGTCCTGCTCACAAGCATCGATCTTCTCATACCCAAGATTCAACCCCTTAACCATCTTCTTAACTTCATAGTAACTCGCGGGCAAGGTATTATCCTTAGGTAAGAACTCCCTGAAAATAGCAAGCAAATCATTGAATCCTCTCTCACCGCAAATATGCTCATTCTTGTAGTGTAAAAGCTTCACACCGCAGAAAAGCCCGTGTGTGCTTGTCATGTTCAGATACAATGGGGTCCCCGATTCAGATAACATCTTGTAGAAGGCAAATTCAATCATTTGGCTTTTTGATTGATCAAGACTGCTTGACGCAGCTCATTTTCAGCCCACCAATAATATTCGTAGGGCCATAATGATCTACCAACATCTCCACGACATCATAGTTATCCGACCGGTCTACAAAGATCTGCCCTCGACAGCTTCTAAACTCAACCGATTCCCCGTGATGAATCCATACCAATACCCATCCACAAACCCACGTGAATATAAGTCAAATTTCACTTCATCAAAGCCTTCCATATCATGTTCTTACACTTGAGACACGGCATCTCATCTTTCCGCTCGTGATCATCAAGATGTTCTATTGCTTTGTTCATAAAATTAGACACCCCATCACTTCAGACGCATCAACTAATCCCTCCCATCAATCTTTATCCTACTAAGACATCCAACTCCGACGCGACATCCATCTTTAATTGAAGAAAATACCCAATTAGATCAAGAATAATCATGAATGTGGTCCAAGCATGAATTTAGTTTACCTAGTTTATATCTCCACTCTACGTGGGTTAATTAGGCTTATCCTGCTCTCGGATGTGTCTCCTCACTAGTGCCAATCTTAAAGACGCTTACTACTATTTTCGAAATTTTCAAGAAGAGACCTCCTCATGGTCTCCAAGTACACGAAATAGACCAAGAAAACTTAGTCTAAGTATGCACTCGAGAACATGTAGAGACACCAAATTTGAAAGTTCCTCAAAATTTATAAAACGCACTCATGTGCATCGGCAATTCCTAAAGTGAGAGACATAACATCCAGTAATAGTCCCAAACTGGGGACTATTCGACATTCACTCCTAATGAGTGAACGTCGAACGGGTTTCAAAGTTGACACCTCCAAAGCATGTATGTTGAATTTAGACTTATTAAGTACATTTTATTTTGATTTTATTTAACTAAGTAAGTGCTACTCAGTTTAATTGTATTTATTTTGTATTATATTATTTTTAATTAAATTAAGTCCATTTTTATTTAATTTAGACTAAAGTTAAATTTATTTTGATTTTATTTAACTAAGTAAGTCTTACTTTCGCTTTTAATTGTATTTATTTTGTATTATATTATTTTAAATTAAATTAAGTCAATTTTTATTGAATTGAATTGAATTTAATTTAATTAAATATATTATCTTAAATTAAATCATATATTTATTTTATTTTATTTTCAATAAAATTATTTATTTTATTTTAATTATATTTAATTTATTTAATTTTATTATTTTACTTTATTTTAAATTATTTTATTTTATTTTACTTTATTTTAATTTATTTTAAATCAAATTTGTTTTTTATTCAATTTAATATAATATAATTTATTATTTTATTTTATTTTATTTTGTATTATATTATATTATCAAATTTTAAAAATTTATTTTATTTAATAAACTAAATTAAATTAAATTTATTTCATTTTATTTTATTTAAGTAGTAAAAAACTAAGTAAATGCTACTTAGTTTATATTTTAATATTGGAAAACTAATTACATAATAAATAAATATACTTGCAGGGCCCATAAATTTTGCAATTGCATAATTCTGACAACAATTCCGTCAGAAATTCTATCGGAAATATCAAATATACCAACAATTAACATAAGGCAGACAATCCTATAATCAATATAAGGCAGACAATCCTATAATCAATGACAAAATCAATTATACCAACAATTGAGTAAATTAACCTAAAATTGATAAGATAGTCCAATAATTAACCAACAACCAACAATCTGCAATTCAGTTCATGGCAACAAAATAGACCAAATTATATGCTAGCAAAAAAATAGAGAAGCAACAACTATATGCTACAAAGACTCACTTGGGGGGAAAACCAACGCCAGGGGGGGGGAACAATTATATGTTAGACCAACAACCAAATTTAGACCAATTTCATACTTTTAGTAATAATATATATATATATATATATATATATATATATATATATATATATATATATCACAAAGTAATCCCATATAAAATTATACCAACAATTATATCCTAGCAAAAAAAATAGAAAGCAAATGGGTAGGAGAAACTGCTAACCAATCATTTGAGGGGAGGAGAAGGAGCTGTCGAACGGGAGGAGAAGGAGCTGCCGAGAGGGGAAAAGGCTGCCAGAAAAGGAGAAGTTACCAGGGTCGTCGCCGGAAGGAGGAGAGGTCACGGAGGAGGAGGAGGAGGAGGGTCGCCAGAGGAGGAGGAGGAAGAGAGCTTAATCGAGAGAGAAAAATGAGAGATAACAGTGAGGCGGCTGGGAGAAGTGAATTGGTTTTAGGCTTTAAAACCTATTATCGATGGAATTCCGTCGAGGTTAGTTCGGTCGACTTTATAATACTTTCAACGAACTATTCCGTCGAGGATAACTCATATTCCGTCGAGTTTATACTCGCGTTGGCGGGAAAGCTTGGCGCCAAGGAGGATGGCTTAATTCCGACGGATGTGCGTCGAGGATACATTAAAGTCGACTGAATTAATATCGACGAAATATTCAGTCGGCCTTAGATTAAAGTCAACTGAACATATTCTGTCGATCTTAATTTCGTCGAAAATAAACCTTTTTCTTGTAGTGCAATGGTGAGTCTTCTCTTGACATATCATTATCTCCACTGTCTCTAATTGAGAGTTATACTTCAACCAAACACCAAGATTATATAGGTAGTGCTCATAGATATACTCAGCAAGTGGATGAGCACAACCCTGTCTTATGATGACACGAGGTTGTATGTCATTAGACATCTTGTATGATAGTGGCAAAACACCCTTTCAACGTTGGGTTCGCCTCACCCTATTTGATTCACTAAATATAACTACTAAGTGATGTATAAAATACAACACATTTTTCTATACTGTTTAGGGAGAACTCCACAGTTAGAGACCACCGTTTTATTCCGTTGTTACCCCCGCTCGACCCAGCTACACTCTTATTACCTGAAAGGAATTGTAAAGTAAAAGGGTGAGCTCAACTAGCCCAGTAAAGAATATCATGACTAAAGATAAATAAATTATCAATAGCCTTCAACAGTAATAAATCGGAGATTTAGAACATATGGTAGATGATAAAATTTTTCAACCATAGTTGCAGCGGAACGAACAATCCATTAGAAGAGTCAAATAGACCATAAAGTCTATTATGTTCTCCATGTTAAAAATCCACCAACAATGTTTATCCCTGTAACATCAATCAACAGTTCTGGTCCACAATCATATGAATAACTCATAATCATAATTGTGATTCTAAATTCCTCTTCGCATATAGGACGAAGATAATTTTCATCACATGTCTTTACCTGAAACATCAAAGATCATGGTTATACCAAATTACAGTTCCTGTTCATAATCAAACTAATAAATTCATCTTTGCACTACGGGCCAAAGATATTCATCAACAGTTCATCTTTGCACTACAGGCCAAAGATATTCAACAACAGTTCATCTTTGCACTACTGGCCAAAGATATTCAACAACAGTTCATCTTTGCACTACGGGCCAAAGATATTCAACAACAGTTCATCTATGCACTACATGCCAAAGATATTCAATAGCAGTTCATCTTTGCACTACAGGCCAAAGATATTCAATAACAGTTCATCTTTGCACTACTGGCCAAAGAGAACCCGTAGTTACGATCATACCAATAAGCTACCCATCTTTACACTCAAGTCAAAGAGAAATTTCTTCACCAGAATTATAAAATTGTTATATATTATAATAAAAACAATATGATCAAAACATTGATTTAATTTCAAGTGTAAGATTCATAAATCAACGATAATTTGGTCAGAAAAAAAACTAATTTTGTCGTGAATAGTACCCCATGAATAGTAACTCATGAATAGTAATTCATGAATAGTAACCCCGACATGAAAAAGGTAGAAATTTCACAATAAAATCCATACCAATATTTCGGTATAATGATATTGAAAGAATAATATTTCTTAAACTTATAAACAATTTAGCAAGTGGATGTGCACAACTCTGTCTTATGATGACATGAGGTTGTATGTCATTAGACATCTTGTATGATAGTGGCAAAACACCCTTCCAACGCTGGATTCGCCTCACCCTATTTGATTCACCAAATATAACTACTAAATGATGTATAAAATACAACACACTTTTCTATACTGTTTA